>JAWDGP010001113.1:0-11070 GCA_033675545.1 Elysia crispata | reverse complement strand
TATAAAAGATAAAAAAAAAAAAAAAAGAAATTCGCTTTTGATTTTCATTCGCGAAAAAAACAATAACGCTATTGATTAACACTACGTGAAATAAATTTATGAGAATCTGCTCATAATGCTTTCACATAAGTAATAATTAACTTGGTCAATGAAGCGACGTCAATCAAGCGCTTTCTTGATTTCTATTTATCTACATTTCTGTTTTGAATATATAATAGAATTACTACCGAAGTGTTCATTTCTTTTTCTTTCTTCATATGGGTTTTTCCCGTTTTTTACCATTCAGTTGTCTTAGCCTCTAGTATCTAACTATCTGAGGTGTGAATTGTAAATTTTGTTTTGTTTGGTTGAGATGTGACTTTCTCTTTCTTTATGACGATTGTATCACACACTGCGTGGCACAAGTCATGTTTAATTATGTTTCTTTTCTGCTCAGCTGTCTCTGAAGTGTCTGCCTTTCTGTTTTAGTGAGTAAAAATCTGAAACCCTTACTGTTCTTCTAATTATAATATTAATCTAATAGCGACTGGCTCTCCATATTGTTTTTAAATCCAAATCAGATCAGATATGTTTTTTTTAATCCAAACACAGGAGCTTTGACTGCCAAGCTGACTTTTCCTCAAATTCTTTTAATACATTCAAGCTTTCAAATTTCATTTGGAATTGAATTATTTTTGCTCCAATTGAAGTCTTCATTTAGGAAAGGAAATATACAGATTAAAAAGGAGATAATAAAAGAGAGAGAGAGAGAGAGAGAGAGAGAGAGAGAGAGAGAGAGAGAGAGAGAGAGAGAGAGAGAGAGAGAGAGAGAGAGAGAGAGAGAGAAAACGCCCTTCACGTCTTCACACGTTACAGCCTTGTAGGCTTAGGCTACTGTTGGCTGCTTTGTTGTTCGTTGCCATGGCTACAGCTGTGATTCATTACAGTACCATAGTAACGGGTTTCGCGGCAACAGTTGTTAATGTGCTAAACAACGCATCCTGAAAAAAGGATGTTTTGCGGAATGATATCAGTGGTTGGAAGATGTAGACTGAGAGAGAAGGGACAGGGATAAAGTGTGATGGAAATACAAGGTGAAGATTAAGTGTGTGTGTGTGTGTGTGTGTGGGTGTGTGTGTGTGTGTGTCTGTGTGTGTGTGTGTCTGTGTGTGTGTGTGTCTGTGTGTGTTTGTTTTTTAAAAATTTGGGGTGGGGTGGGGAGATGGTATGGAAAAAGATAAAAATAAAAAAAACAAAAAAAAAAAAACAAAAGAAAGAAAGAAAGAAGGTAGGAAAGGAGAGGGAGGGAGATAGAGAAAGAAAAAAAAAATAAAAATTTTGAAAGTCATCAGAAAAAGCGAGTGAAATGCAAAAATACACAGAGAAAGAGAGAGAGAGAGAGAGAGAGAGAGAGAGAGAGAGAGAGAGAGAGAGAGAGAGAGAGTCTCCCGGGCTCAGTCTATATCTCTGTCTATGTATATATCTTTCTCCATTCTCCATTTTCCAGTCGCCACACGTCGAGCTCTTCACAACAGTGTGGACAAATGGTGAGATGGAATGTTTTAACCATTATGAAATAGTCTTGAATAATTATGAAACTAGCTTTCCGAATTAGATAAGAAAATAGGGGGTTTCTCTGAACAGAGAGAGTGAGAGAGAGAAAGAGAGAGAGAGAGAGAGAGAGAGAGAGAGAGAGTGTGAGAGAGAGAGAGAGTGTGTGAGAGAGAGAGAGAGAGAGAGAGAGAGAGTGAGAGAGAGAGAGAGAGAGAGAGAGAGAGAGAGAGAGAGAGTGTGGGGGGACGGAAAGAGACAGAGAGAAAAAGGCAATAAACAAAAAAACAAAAAAAACGAATAAACCGGAGAGAATGACTGATAATGAAAGAAAGAAAGACATGCCGACAGATAGATACATAAATGGATAGAAAGATAGATAGATAGATGGATGGATAGACAGAAAGATAGATATAAAGATAGATAGATAGAATCATACATACATGGATATATAGATGGATAGATAGATTAATGGACAGATAGATAGATGGATAGATAGATATATAGATAGATGGATAGATAGATAGATCGATTGATAGATGGATGGATAGATAGATAGATAGATGGATAGATAGATAGATAGATAGATAGATACATGGATAGTTAGATGGAGTAATAAGTAGATAGAGAAAAAGAAAGACAGAGAGCGTATACGTCTAAAGAATGGACACTTTACTTGCAAGTGGCTCTAATTTGATCTATCAATATGAAAACAGTCTGCCTTGACGGACTTATTTCAGCAATAAAAATGCACTTAAAAGACAGAGCAATCATGTGAATATCCTGTGGCTACTTAGTTATCTCCAGATTTGCTTATCTAGGAGATATTTACAGAGACTGAGATCGTATGGGTCCTCCGGCCAGGCCATGTGAGACTGTCGTAACAGCGCAACCCAAGTCCTGTCAGCGCTGTAAGGTGTTAAAACAGCTCAACCTAAGTCCTGTCAGTGCTGTATCAAAACAGCGCAACCCAAGTCCTATCAGAGCTGTAAAGTATCAAACAGCGCAATCTAAGTCCTATCAGAGCTGTAAAGTATCAAACAGCGAAACCTAAATCCTGTGAGTGCTGAAAGGTATTGAAACAGCGAAACCTAAGTCCTGTCAGTGCTGTTTAAAAAACAGCGCAAGATAAGTCCTATCAGTGCTTTACCAAAACATCGTAACCTAAATCCTGCAGTGCTGTATCAAAACAGCGCAACCTAAGTCCTGTTTGTGCTGAATCAAAATAGCGCAACCTAAGACCTGTTTGTGCTGTATCAAAACAGCGCAACCTATGTGCTGTCAGTGCTGGATCAAAACGGCGCAACGTGTATCCTGTTAGTGCTCTATCAAAACAGTGGAACCTAGGTTCTATCAGTGCTGGATCAAAACAGCACAACCTATGTCCTATTAGTGCTGGATCAAAACAGCACAACCTATGTCCTATCAGTGCTGGATCAAAACAGCGCAACTTGTGTTCTGTCAGGGCTGTATTAAAACAGCGCAACCTTATTCCTGTTAGTGCTGTATCAAAACAGCGCAACCTAAGTCCTGTCAGGGCTGTATCGAAACAGCGCAACTTTATTCCTGTCAGGGCTGTATTAAAACAGCGCAACCTTAGTCCTGTCAAAGCTTTATTACAACAGCGCAAAGTTAGTCCTGTCAGTGCTGTATCAAAACAGCACAACTTTAGTCCTGTCAGGGCTGTATCAAAACAGCGCAACTTTAGTCCTGTCAGGGCTGTATCGAAACAGCGCAACTTTATTCCTGTCAGGTCTGTATCAAAACAGCGCAACCTAAGTCCTGTCAGGGCTGTATCGAAACAGCGCAACTTTATTCCTGTCAGGGCTGTATTAAAACAGCGCAACCTTAGTCCTGTCAGAGCTTTATAACAACGGCGCAAAGTTAGTCCTGTCAGTGCTGTATCGAAAAAGCGCAATTCTATTCTTGTCAGGGATGTTATCAAAACAGCCAACCTTTGTCCTGTCAGGGCTGTATCAAAACAGCACAACTTTAGTCCTGTCAGGGCTGTATCAAAACAGCGTAACTTTAGTCCTGTCAGGGCTGTATCGAAACAGCGCAACTTTATTCCTGTCAGGGCTGTATCAAAACAGCGCAACTTTATTCCTGTCAGGGCTGTATCAAAACAGCGCAACTTTAGTCCTGTCAGGGCTGTATCAAAACAGCGCAACTTTATTCCTGTCAGGGCTGTATCAAAACAGGGCAACTTAGTCCTGTCAGGGCTGTATCAAAACAGTGCAACCTTACAGCGCTCTTGTATTCGAATATAACTTTGCAATGTCTCTCTTTTTTTCTTAGGTTATTTTACTGGTATCGAATATAAAGCTGCAGGTTAGATACATTGCTGGAAAAGTATTACAATGACACTATGTACTAAAAAAACAAAACAAAAAGGAGTTGGAAAATAGTTGAAGCTACTGTTTTTAAAATCAATGAACTTTAAATGGATGGTAGAATTGGTTGAATGCTAGATGTCTACACCCAGAGAGATGCCAGCAACTTCAATGATGCTGTGGTGGTGGTTGTTGTTGTTACACGAGCTAGAAGCGGCTGCGGAAATATAAGGGTTTGAAGGCAAAAGAGCCACTGACAAAATCAATATGGAGCCATCCTCTCTGAGAAAAATAAAAATAAAAGGCTTCTATGTTTCTTTCTCTCTCTCTCTCTCTCCCTCTCTCTCTCTCTCTCTCTCTCTCTCTCTATCTACCTATCTATATATATATATATATATATATATATATATATATATATATATATATAATATACCTCTCTCTCTCCCTCCCTCAACAACAACAACAACAACAACAACAACAACAACAACAACAACAACAGCAACAACAAAAAGGGCGCTCTCCTTTACGATTCAAAAATGCCAGGCCATCATAATGAAATTTAATTCCCTCCTCTTAAAGAGAAAAAGGGTCTCTTCGCGCCTCCCTCCCTCCCCTTTCCCCTTACTCTCCCATATCTGTCTGTCTGTCTCTCTATCATTCTCTCTCTCTCTCTCTCTCTCTCTCTTTCTCTGCTTCTCTCTCTCTCTCTCTCTCTCTCTCTCTCTCTCTCTCTCTCTCTTTCCCTCTCCCTGTCTGTGTAAACAAATAAAAACACCCGACTCTAAATCAAACAAGTTTGAACACTCCAAACAAATTCTTTCCATCCAGCTCAAAATCAAACACAAAACAATTCCAGTCAATTTAACGCCACCTCCGCCCAAACCTTTTTCCTCCCCTCCATCACACGCCTATTTTGTACCATGGTTTAAGAGCTTTTCAATTATCAGAGACAAAACTGTAAAAAATGCTATTTTGTCATGAAAAAGAAAATGTATACTGACTTTCTATTCGTTTCTCCAGCATGTTAATTCTGTGGTTCAGATGGCTTTTCGTCTCCTCCATCTTAAAAACTCTGGAATAAAAGAAAGGAAAGAAACATAAGATTACATAATCCGTTGTTAATTATTATCTTCTCTTAACTGAACTCCAAGAACGCCTAAGGGAGGACAATTTAACCAAGGTCTGGTGAAATAAAAACATGTTTAAGTTATAATTTACATTTTTGGTTAACGCGAGAAAACATGAAAAAAAAAATTGGTCCAAAGCTTTCAATTGAATAACGCTGCCATTTGATAGTAAAACAACGAAAGGTCCATTGAGTTAGTTTTAAGCAATAAATGAACAATATATGTTATTAAAATTCCAAGAAAGTTAATGCATTTTGTAAAGCTCGCAATTGTGTGTCATCACACAGAGTTCCAAAATGACGTCATCAATATTTGTTGTGGTGAATACAGCATGCCTTTTAGAGATCTAAAAACAACACGCGAATTTTTAAAATTCCTGAATGGAGTCAATTGCTTTACGTTTCTCTATCTCTCGTTTGTGTGTGCTATCATTATTGTTCCTTTTTTAATAATTTGCTTTTCTTTATTCTTTCTGATCATTTAAAGGAGAATTACAGTCAAGCAATTAAGATGGAAGTTTTATTCCTCAGATTTATTATGTTTAAATTTTATCTATACCTTTAAACAGAATTATATTACAACACCCGTTTTATGTTTTAAATTAATATTGTATTTTCATGTAAACTGTCCAAAAAACAATACAGAATTCAGGAATTTTCCAACTCATCTGAATCCCGCATCTCTCAAACCCAGTATAGGGTCTCCGGTAAGCAGTAACCTTATTTCAACGTTAAATCAACTAAAAAAAAAATTGGCATTTCAAAGAGATCAGTATTTTCTATTTGGCATTATTGTGTGTTTAGGAGAGGTTCTAGTATAAGAAATAATGGAAACGCAGTGGACTTATTTTTGCTGATTTAGTAAACAAAACCCAAATCAGGAAGGTTTGAGATGGAACAATAGTGAGGCAGAATTGAGGGCGGCTGGAATCAGACATCAGCCAAGATAAGCAGACTTAGCCAAGGATTTCCTGTCAACTGTAAATACGATAAAAGGGAGATTAATGTGGATTTAAGTAGGCAACCGAGACCATTCGAAGAGAGAGGGAGAGAGAGAGAGAGAGAGAGAGAGAGAGAGAGAGAGAGAGAGAGAGAGAGAGAGAGAGAGAGAGAGAGAGAGAGAGAGAGAGAACGAGAGAGAGAGAGAGAGAGAGAGAGAGAACGAGAGAGAGAGAACGAGAGAGAGAGAGAACGAGAGAGAGAGAGAGAACGAGAGAGAGAGAGAGAACGAGAGAGAGAGAGAGAGAGAACGAGAGAGAGAGAGAGAGAGAGAGAGAGAGAACGAGAGAGAGAGAGAGAGAAGAGAGAGAGAACGAGAGAGAGAGAGAGAGAGTAAACGAAGAGAGAGAGTAAACGAAGAGAGAAAAAAGTGACAGAGAATAGAGAATAGAGAGAGAGACAAAGAATGAAAGATAGAGGAGATAGGAGAGAGAGAGAGAGAGAGAGAGAGAGAGAGAGAGAGAGAGAGAGAGAGAGAGAGAGAGAGAGGGAGAGAGAGAGAGTAAACGGAAAGAGAAAAAAGTGACAGAGAATAGAAAGAGAGAGGAAGAAAGAAGGGGAAAAGAAAGTGGAAGGAAAGAAGAGAGAGAGAGAGAGAGAAACAGAGAGAGACACTGAGAGAGAAGCAGAGAGAGACACAGAGAGATACGCAGAGAGAAGGGGGCAAAGGAGGGAGGGGCGAATGAAAAAAAATTGAAAGAGAGGGATAAAACGGAAAACAGAAACCACATAAAGCAGTTCCGAATCTCCAAAACATAGATGTATCAAGTGCAAAGAGATGAATGCTTTTCTTTCTCCTGATTTCTCAAGATGAGGTTAGACTTTGTCAGAAAGGAGAGAAATTATGATGAACAGCCTGTTGGAGACAGAGATAACCCGATTTGTAGAAATGATGTATGTTAATTAATTGGTTTTGCAGGGCTGTTTTGTACGGACATTATACAAAAAGTCCACTAGGAATACAGTATCGATTCTGGCTTTGCTGAAGGACATAGGAGATAAGTATACATACTGGAAGAGTCGGGTAAAAGGTATGGGAATGTATTGATTTGTTCAATGGTAAAGAAATACCAAAGAGTTACTTCTGGGATTCTTCGAACTTGAGTGAAATTTGAACATGTCACACCTCACTCATGCCGGCTAATCATGAAGGCATGAGGATCAGTTAAGTTTTCTTAATTTTTTTTTTCGTCTTTCTTTTCAGAGTTTAATTAAAATCAAGTCTTAGAGAGAAAATGACTTTATAAAATATATAATTAACATCTGTATACGCTTTTAGTGTCGTATATGTCCCGTGTGATAAGGCAGAATAAATGCTTATCTTTGGTATTTTATAGTCTATATCCATTGTCATGAAAGGTCTTGCCATTCTGTCACCTGTTTTTGTACGGCTGCTTTTTTTTCCTCTTCTTTTGCTCCAGATTTCGTGTCGCTGAAGGTGAACAAAACTTCTCCGAGTACGTTTTAGATTTCTCGAATGCCTTTCAATGTGGTTTAGGGTTCTTTGTGGTTGTTCGAATATCGTCCATGGTGGTTGGGGATCATTCGAGTTTGTTCGAGTACCGTCCATGGTGGTTCCGGGCCATTCGAGTTTGTTCGAGTAACGTCCATGGTGGTTTAGGGTCATTCGAGTTTGTTCGAGTAGCGTCCATGGTGGTTTAGGGTCATTCGAGTTTGTTCGAGTAGCGTCCATGGTGGTTGGGGATCATTTGAGTTTGTTCGAGTAACGTCCATGGTGGTTTAGGGTCATTTGAGGTTGTTCGAGTAGCGTCCATGGTGGTTGGGGATCATTCGAGTTTGTTCGAGTAGCGTCCATGGTGGTTTAGGGTCATTTGAGTTTGTTCGAGTAGCGTCCATGGTGGTTTAGGGTCATTTGAGTTTGTTCGAGTACCGCCCATGGTGGTTTAGAGTCATTTGAGTTTGTTCGAGTAGCGTCCATGGTGGTTTAGAGTCATTTGAGTTTGTTCGAGTACCGTCCATGGTGGTTTAGAGTCATTTGAGTTTGTTCGAGTACCGTCCATGGTGGTTTAGAGTCATTTGAGTTTGTTCGAGTACCGTCCATGGTGGTTTAGGGTCATTCGAGTTTGTTCGAGTAGCGTCCATGGTGGTTGGGGATCATTAGAGTTTGTTCGAGTACCGTCCATGGTGGTTTAGGGTCATTCGAGTTTGTTCGAGTAGCGTCCATGGTGGTTTAGGGTCATTTGAGGTTGTTCGAGTAGCGTCCATGGTGGTTTAGGGTCATTCGAGTTTGTTCGAGTAGCGTCCATGGTGGTTTAGGGTCATTTGAGTTTGTTCGAGTAGCGTCCATGGTGGTTTAGGGTCATTCGAGTTTGTTCAAGTACCGTCCATGGTGGTTCCGGGTCATTCGAGTTTGTTCAAGTACCGTCCATGGTGGTTCAGGGTCATTCGAGTTTGTTCGAGTAACGTCCATGGTGGTTTAGGGTCATTTGAGTTTGTTCGAGTACCGCCCATGCTGGTTTAGAGTCATTTGAGTTTGTTCGAGTAGCGTCCATGGTGGTTTAGAGTCATTTGAGTTTGTTCGAGTACCGTCCATGGTGGTTTAGAGTCATTTGAGTTTGTTCGAGTAGCGTCCATGGTGGTTTAGAGTAATTTGAGGTTGTTCGAGAACCGATAGAACTGTAAAGTCCCACCCGAATTTCCGAGTCCCATGGCTGTCAGGGTCACCCCAGAAGTTTTTCCTTGCACCATTCATGTGGTCAGGGTCACACCTTAGATTGTCCAATTACCGTTCATGGAGGTAAGGATCTCTGCAGATTGTTCGGGTATCGTTAATGACTGTCAAGGTAAGTCCAAAATTTCCGAGAACTGTTTATGGTGGTTAGGATCTCCCCATGTAGTCTAAATAGCATTAATAGTGGTCTGGGTCACCTCAGGTTGTAGGAGTATCATTCATCAAGGTCAAGGTCACCCTACATTTGCTTGAAAACCGTTTCATGGTGTTTAGGGTCACCCCCATGATCTAAATGCACCGTTTATGGTAATCTGTGTCTCGCATACGTTCGGAGCCGAGAACCCATACGAATATAACCGCTGGAAACTTAGATAATCTGTCTGATCACGGAATGCTTTGATTTGTTGTTCAAGTTCAACGTGATTGCAATGTTTTTAAACGTTGATTCGTCTGGCCAGACACAAACAGAGCCCTCCTTCCATCGGATTAATATTTATAAGTTTTCTTCTTTGTTTGTTTCATGAATGTCATTTTCGCGTGATTTATTTTACTGATGTCGGGGTTGAGGTGACTCTACACTTTTGTAGGTTAGAGTTTGAACAAAAATAAGTAAGCAAGTACATTTTTTTGTTTGATCATTGACAGTTATTGAAAATATTGACATTTTCTACTCCAGGATGATGAAACAAATGAATGTCAGTTAGTGCTAGCCCATCATTGTGAGAGACAAGAATGATTATCATAAAAAAGTGTATTGAATAATTAATATTATGAGATGATGCTGATGATGATGATGATGATGATGATGATGATGATGATGATGATGATGATAATAATAATAATAATAATAATAATAATAATAATAATAATAATAATAATAATAATAATAAGAAGAAGAATAATAATAATAATAATAATAATAATAATAATAATAAGAAGAAGAAGAAGAAGAAGAAGAAGAAGAAGAAGAAGAAGGAGAAGGAGAAGAAGGAGGAGGAGAAGGAGGAGGAGGAGGAGGAGGAGGAGGAGGAGGAGGAGCCGGAGGAGAAGAAGAAGAAGAAGAAGAAGAAGAAGAAGAAGAAGAAGAAGAAGAAGAAGAAGAAGAAGAAGAAGAAGAAGAAGAAGAAGAAGAAGAAGAAGAAGAAGAAGAAGAAGAAGAAGAAGAAGAAGAAGAAGAAGAAGAAGAAGAAGAAGAAGAAGAGAAAAAAGAAAAACAACAGAACGAATCCAAGAATAAAAGTTATAAAAAGAAAAAAAAAATTAAAGAAACTGGAAAAAAATCATAATCATAATACATCAAGCTCACTAAATCTGATGATAATGAAAAATCAAGAGGCCCCCCAGAAAACAGATTTCACGGTGTCTCGATGTGTGTTTGTTCGTGTGTGACTCACCTGTTCAGTTGCTCAGCAACATGAGTCAGCACTGCCTGGAAGGCGTCATTGTCAGCTGGAGTGAGAGAAAGAAAAAAAGAGTCAGATATAAAGTACAAGTAGATGGAAACAGATAGATTTTCAATGTAGCTGATTTGGTTGTCTTCATAAAGTCCTGAAAATAATGTTTTGAGTAGGTTGGGGTGGGAAAAGAAAGGAGATATTTTTCTGGATCAGTGAAGCGGATGCTCTATAAATTTATTTAAGAAGAATTTCAGGATTTCGGTTGAACTTTCAACAAATCTAATGTTAGATACGGCTTGTCTAAAAAGATGAAAAAACGAAACTCAGTCGTCGAGAAAGTTTACAAAAATTATTGTTAAGGAGGTTTGACGGAGACTGAAGAAGCTGTCAGAAAAGGGGAGAGATGTGGAGTGGGGTGGTGTTAAGGTGTATAAATCATGTGTGTTTTGGGAGGTTTGGAGATATAGAACAAACAAAGGGGAAATGGATGCCATATCAAGTATCAGATAAAGGAAAGCATAATTATTTCCTAGTGACCGGCAAATTTATGATTTATCATCGTAAGTCGCGGGTTTCGAACCAACGTTACACAATTCCTCGGCATAGAAAGTTAAGAGCGTGTGCTAATCTACCACCTTGCTGCCTTGACTAGCATCTGTTTTTCTCTCTCGGGACTTGTTTGTGCGGATTAATTAGCTTTGCTCTCTCTCTCTCACTCTCGCTCTCTGTCTCGCTCTCTCGAAACACCCCGAGTAGCTGGGGAGTTGCTAACCAAGTGGCTCTTGTGACCGTCTGAGGGGTCCTAATTATACTAGCCAATATATCGATTGGGTTGAATTGTGACGATACCGGCGGCAGAGTTGGATACTGAGGGCTTTCGCTAAGAGCCGTTACTTGGTGGATAGCTATGAAGCAAACTATATCGATGTTTGTTAAATGAGACATATCGATATTATCTTTTATATGAGAATGCAAAATTTGTATTGAAAAGAG
>JAWDGP010001112.1:0-17858 GCA_033675545.1 Elysia crispata | reverse complement strand
CAGAAACGGTTTCAATGCGATGAAGCGCAATTTTGCTGTTTCACCTATCAAAAAAATGAAATCTGGACAGCAATAAGAAAGAGGAAATTAGGCACAATGACAAACCCAGAGCGTATATCAGTGGAACCTTTAGAAGCGCCTAAAGACTATGAAATTGATAAAATCGCAACATTACTGAGAAATCCCGTACATGAATTATAATTACAATTTATTATCTAAAAAAAAAAAAAAAAACAAAAAAAAAATGCATGAAGCTAAAGTTTAATAAATCTTGCTGTCTCATTTGTCTATGTTGCAATATTTTTATCCCGAAGAAGTCGGTAATTATACTTTCCGACTCCAAACTGCATGCTTTTAGTGTTAAAGCATGTTTTAATCAAGACAAGTAAAACTGTACAAACATGTACAGAGAGATAAGAAAAGAAAAAAATATGACCAGAGACTCCACGAGCTACACCTATGTTAAAAAACAGATAAAAAACAAGATCTTCTTTCAACTGATCTTTTAAGACACGATGTTTCTTTTATTTTTGCCTACCAAAATATTATGTACAGCTTAACCCTCGAAAAACAAAGAAAGCTTCAAAGATATTTTTTTTCTTTCTTAAACTTTACATGCAATAAACACTTGAAAACTTAAGTACTAAGAAGTTATTTATATCTGCCGGCAAAAGAAAACCAAACAAAACTCCACCTTTTATGGCGTGATTAAAAAAATGCAATGTACGTTATTTAAAGACAATAAAACCAATCTCACGATCACACACACACGCACTGATACAGGGGGAAAAATTGGTTTCTAAAAAGTAAGGACACATTACTATATATAAAGCGTTTTGATTGCCTTTAGACAGTTAGGTATAATCACCTTTATCAGTCATACATACAAGTCTGAAGTTTTCCCCACTGCTGTAAACTTCCATCAGATCTGCATCATGAACACCTGGTTTGTTATAGCTGCTCTCACTTTGTTCGGAAGCTCTCTTGCACAGTTACCTTGTACTCTAGAGTCTTCTGTCGCAGAGGCTTTCGATGTTTTCAACTTTACTTTCCTTCAATCTTATCACGATGTAAGCACCATGGTCACGCTGTACGAGACTCCAGCCGGAGAAAGCGTTTATCTGTTTGACTTCAACGAAGGCAAGCTTTACGTGAACCGACCGAATTCTACCTGCGTCCAATACGAGAATCCCGACTCAAAGGTAACGCTGAATGTGTGCTACCCCGTTTTTTTTTTGTTTTTGTTTTTTTTTTGTTTTTTTTTTTAGATCTATTGCTACCTATATTATTCGAATGATTGTATTGATCAAGGACGTATTATCAAGGAAAATTATGATTCTCTGCTTTCTTGTATTGCCCGATATAAACAGGTGAACAGTAGAAGACAAGCGCGAAACATTTACATTCTTAAGCGCTTCTAAAAGCGACAAGGTCAATGCAGTTAGTATGTTTACTGAAGTATAGTGATTCAAATTTCAAATGAAATGAAAGAAAGGAAACATTCTGAAAAATAAGTTGTAACTTTTCAGCACTTTCTTAATTTTTATTTCTCACAGTCACCAATGACTTATCTAAACTTCGTGGTTGTCTCGCTTACGACTATCTACATGCATTGATTAACAAAAATTTCAACGACACAAAATTTCTGGGTGAGAAGCGAGCCTTGTGATTATGTAATTAACAACTGTTAAAAGCATTAGGACGAGTGTGACCCACCTCTATTTTTATTCCATACCTTTACCATCTCCAATCTATGTCGCTGTCATCAAATCCTTTCTTTTTGCTTCTATTAGTTTTCTTACTAAGCACTTTTTCTTTTAAGGTTTCTTGTAAGTTTATCTTATGGACTCTTTCTCCTCTCTGTCTGTCTGTCTGTCTGTCTGTCTGTCTGTCTCTCTCTCTCTCTCTCTCTCTCTCTCTCTCTCTCTCTCTCTCTCTCTCTCTTCCGTCTCGTAATGTCCCTACAGCCCTCACCTTTTTGTTTTTCTTTTTTTCACATAAAAACTCACAGTGTTTCACCTAACCATCCTTTGTGCATTACATAACCTCGGCATAGTTTAAGGCCTACTTTAATTTCAGATCAGCCCGGCTGCTTTCGGACTTGCACAAGAAAAATTACAGTTCACAAACCCAATGGGCGTAAATCTCCGAGGCTTCGAATACACCAATGGCGGAGCCACCACAAGACTTTTCCTTAGCGACACATGCGATTTCTATTTTATTTCATTCCTTGTCAACAACCAGAACCGGTTGGCATTTTCTTTCTACAACCAACGAGACTGTAAGTAAACAATATGGAAAAATAATGTTTTAAGAAAATGCTGATGAAAATGAAGATAGTGTAAAAATAGTTTTAACTATACAGTAGCAGCAATAGCAGTAGCGAGAACAACAACCGCAACAAATCAATAGATTATAATAATAATAATAATAATAATAATAATAATAATAATAATAATAATAATAATAATAATAATAATAATAATAATAATAATAATAATAATAATAAGAATAAGAATAAGAATAATAAGAATAAGAATAAGAATAATAATAATAATAATAATAATAATAATAATAATAATAATAATAATAATAATAATAATAATAATAATAATAATAATAATAATAATAATAATAATAATAATAATAATAATAATAATAATAATAATAATAATAATAATAATAATTATTATTATTATTATTATTATTATTATTATTATTATTATTATTAATATTATTATTATTATTATTATTATTATTATTATTATTATTATTATTATTATTATTAATATTATTATTATTATTATTATTATTATTACTATTATTATTATCATCATTATTACAATAACACGGAGAAGGAAATGTATGATAAAGATAATGATAATGATACGAAAGTGAATGACAATCCATATCAAAATAAGAATATGGAATAAGATGAGTTGAAAAAAACAACAAGTAAACGAAAGAAAAGGAATGAAGAAGTTAAAGATAAGCGTTGAAAAGAGGAAAAGGGGATGGGGTGGAAGGAAAAGGAAAACTGATGGAGAAAAAGAGTAGAATAAAAAAAAATAAAAAAAAAGATAGATGGGTAGAAACAGAAAAAAAGAGACGAGGAGAGGAGAGCCTGATTGATTTTTAAGCTTCCTAATAATGAATATTTTGTTGTAACGTCCCAACATCTTTTTTTATATATGTCTCACAGTCACCGATGACGATGCACAAAAAGTTGAAGACGCCAAAGCTACCTTTGAAGCCGCTAATTGCGCGGTGGGACTGATGTAGCTTTGCTTTAGTAAGCAAATAGTAAGATCAACGACCGTTTTGGAGTTTCTGTATTGATTTGTGTTAACATTGACGAGCTAAATGGTTGTGCTTGAATAAAAATTTGAGAATCATATCGTTTCAAATTGCAAATTAATTGTGTTAAGATTTTTCACACCTTTTTTCAGTTGCACCTAAATTGGGTGCACGGTTGCGGAAAAAAAAAATAAAATAGCGTACTGCTATAAAATTGCATAAAAAACGCAACAAACGAACAAAAGAAAAGAAAACAAACAAACAAACAAAAAAGCCTTAAAAAAGCATAGTGAAGAGGCTGCCTTTCGCTATTAATTCATTAGTTTTTAAGAGTTGCAAAGAACTTATTTATACTTTTTTTTTCCATTTTGCTTGATCACTTTTTCAATATCAAACAAAGTTGTACCAGCCAATCAATAATAATAATAATAATAATAATAATAATAATAATAATAATAATAATAATAATAATAATAATAATAATAATAATAACAAGCATGGAGCATTGCTTTACCTAACGGAGCCTTGCCTTACCTAATGAAGCCTTACTTTACCAAGGCATGGAGCTTACATTACCTAAGAATGGAGCCTTACTTTACCTAAGAATGGAGCCTTACGTTACCTAAGAATGGAGCCTTACTTTACCTTAGAATGGAGCCTTACTTTACCTAAGAATGGAACCTTACTTTACCTCATGGAGCCTTACTTTACCTAGGCACGGAGCCTTGCTTTACCTAAGCACGGAGCCTTACTTTACTTAAGAATGGAGCCTTATTTTACCTAATGGAGCCTCACTTTATTTAATGGAGCCTTACTTTACATAAGCACGGAGCCTTATTTTACCTTATGGAGCCTTACTTTACCTAATGGAGCCTTGCTTTATTTAAGCAAGCAGTGAGATCAGCATTACACCTGAAGTTTCTGCATTTATTTCTCTAATGTCATATTAAATCCTCATGCTTTAAAAATAAATGAGAAATAAGATTGTTTGAGATGGAAAGTTAACAATTGAAAATACTTTTGAACATAACTTTGCTTTCTGAAGTAAGACTGATTATCAACAGCTGTTGTCGCACTATATTTGCAAGGGTTCCAAAATTTTTTGCATTGTTCGTTGAACCGCTTAAAACCGGTCTCTACAAAGAAAATTATGATGGAAGTTTAGTTACTGTTTTGCAAAATTATGAAGGTCGTGCTGTCTTTTTTTAATTCTAGCCATGGACTTGTTGCACTCTGCGAAGTAAATTCTTTCGCGAGAATTGCGGCGAAAGACAAACTTCCTACCGTGTTGCTGAATCAGAAAGAGCAGGTTCTTCTGTACTTTCCTAATTTGCTTAATGAAGCCTAACGTTGGAATCATTATGTATACTTCAAATAAGTGATGTCTTATATAAATTTCTTCATAAAATTTGGACACTTGCGCAAAGAAGCGACACTATTATATTGTAAGCCTGTGGAAGGCGGAATCTGTTTCTCTCTTCATTATTTCCATATTTTTATTTCTCTACGTGAAACGGATTGGAAATGAGACAAATTTCGAAGTTAAACAAAGTTACCACAGCTCATGAGTTTATCATAACTATGACTTGCTTCACTTTAAGTAAGGTGATCGACTTGTCATAGATGGGGCTCTATAAAACAAAAACAAAAAGTCAAATAAACTAACAGCATAATTGACTTCAAGGCTTTTTACGGGTGGAATGAACTCAGCAGTTTTGGCTGCAGGTCCTATTTCGATTTTTTCAATCTGCATTCTCTCTTCTGTGGGATGCACTCTCCAAGATTACCCATATAAGTCCTTTACAAGCTGTAGTCTTTCAGTCTGTTAACTGAAAGTTTGCTCGTTGACTTCATCGTTGAGATAAGAAAGTCTCGCTGTTCAATATATAAGAAAAGTTTTTCATTTGATTCAATCACTTAATTGAGTGAAAAGTCAGTAGCAGTTTGCTGTTGAGGAAAAAAACAGAGAGACAGGACAAAGCACAAACATTATGTTCGTGGGAGAAAATCCAGTATCGGTAGATGGTGAATTAGGCGTAAATTATTTCGTGGTACTATTTTTTTCCTCTTTCTCTTCTTCTTCTTCTTCATCTTCTTCTTCTTCTTCTTCTTCTTCTTCTTCTTCTTCTTCTTCTTCTTCTTCTTCTTCTTCTTCTTCTTCTTCTTCTTCTTCTTCTTCTTCTTCTTCTTCTTCTTCTTCTTCTTCTTCTTCTTCTTCTTCTTTATTTTATCATTATAATAATAAGGTTCGAGGAGATAAAACTAACTTAAGAGTCACTTTACTTGGTTTTATAACGCTTATATGAGATATAAACGTTTCTTGTCTTGGAAGATTAGAAGGGCGGGAAGAAAAATCGATAGGAGAGAGACAGAGAGAATCACAGAGAGACTGGAAAAGAGAGAGAGAGAGAGAGAGAGAGAGAGAGAGAGAGAGAGAGAGAGAGAGAGAGAGAGAGAGAGAGAGAGAGAGAGAGAGAGAGAGCCTGAAGTTACCGATAGATAGAAATAAAGAAGAGAGTTGGACCAGACAAGAAAGATGCAAAGAGAGACATTTAAGAGGAACATTAAGAAAGATGAAGGGATCAAATAAATAAATAAATAAATAGAGGGAGATGGAAAATTAAGGGCTGATAGAGAAAGAATTAAAGAGATAGAAAGTTTCCAGCTAAAAGAGAAAGAGAAAGAATGTGTGACAGGGAGATTTATGTGTGTAATGTTATAAATAGATAGAGAGATAGATATGATATCATTGTGCTGTGAATGTGATGATTTGATAGCGTCCACTGATAACTTTGATTATCAAGGCTCGAGGTTCGTTTTTAGAGTATATTTTATTGAATAACTAGAAGAATAAAACAACAACTAGACTCTAGTAGAAAAACGATCAAGGAAAAAAAAAAAACCTAGAAAAACCCAGCCAGAAAGGGTACAACTTTCTGGGGGAAATAATGCAAATAGATTGTGTAAATACAAAGGTCATAATAATCTATATACATTCAATATGAATAGTTACAACACTAGTCATAGAGAAAACGTTTTTACAATTACTGTGCAAATGTACGTAACGGTGTATTGAAATAACTAATAACGTTTAGCTTAGGTAACCCACCGCTATGATAAAGATTACTCTTCTCAAAGGAAACGATTCGCGGCCGTGGCCAGTCGGCTGCCTTTCTCTGCTCACCCAGGTGAGTGAAAGTTTAAGCGGAGGGCGGTCTCCGAGCTGGTGCGCCTGACTTATGAGACTCAAATATCGAGAGGCTAGCGTGGTTGAAGCCTGCCAGAGGTGCACGAGTGCCAAACATTAAAACACAATTTCTTTGAAATAAAAATTATCTGTAACAGGCTTCCGTCGGCCTTTACACCCAGTGCTTGGTATCATAATTGTACTTTATCTCTTATGCTCATGGCAAACTTAAGGTGAGAGAAATTGAATTCTGCATAAACAAAGCGCTTTGTGAGCAATGGGGCCTTATTATCGTACACATCTATCATCCAAACAGTCATTTATTTCATATACGAAAATCTCAATAAAACTTTCCATCCTCAGCGACTCTCTAATATAACACAGGTATAACCCGCCTAGAAGATTGTAAAACCAATTTACATTGAACGTTAAATGTTTTGAATATAAACTTAATTTGAACAATATTTAGATGTAGATGATAAAGCACGTTTACAATACAGATTACTATGAGTCCACTATAATATGATAAAAATGCACTAGTAAATTTATGTATTAGTAAATAAGAATTTAGCACTGGGAAATTATACCAACATATAGGTTTGCAATTGATAGTGTGGAAAACTACATTATGCTGTTCTAGATCAAACCATTACAATCTTAGCATGTTTACAAATACTGAAAGATTATATTTCACAAAAGTTTAACTTTGCACAAATTTTAAACAAGTATGAGCAAGTCCAAAAATCCTGGCGCACAGCATAAAATTGAATAATGTCAAATTGAATTACAAAGTGAAACAAATTCTTACAACTTACCCAAAAGAATAAGGAAATCGCGGACGTCAATCCAAATAAGAAAATACAGAGAAAAACTTTTAGTTAAATTTTCACGGCTCTACCACGCCAGTATCTGGTGAGGAAAACTGGTGGTAGGAACTTTGGTAGACAAACCGTAACCTGCTCACTTCGGGAATTCGAGGTGGAATGAATTGAGTCCCACTAACTCGATATTAAGGTCTCACATGAGGAGCGCCCCTACCTCATTCTAAATTAGTGTCTAACCAATCAAACTGCACTGTTAAAAAAAAATGTTTGTCGCGTCTGGGTGTCCCAAACGACCAGGACCACCCTCTGGATACGATCCGCCCCAAAGGATCACATTCGCCACCCTAGACGGATAAATCTTCCATCCCCAGACGGCCAGGCTAATAAGTGGCGTGCCCAGGTGAACCCCTAGATGAACCTTTCTCCTGCACCCAAGAACACTGGCGCCAAACATCCGTACGCGAGACATGTTAGCATCGAGATCATAACGTAGAAAGAATTAAAATTCAGAAAATACAGTTCGCAGCATAGGATAAAACTAGTTTTAAACTTCCATCCATTTCAAATTAAACCAAGAATGAAAAATTAAAATTCACACATTGTTGATACACATACCAACACTCAAATGATAACGTAATATGTACATGTAGTTCTTGAATAAAATGGAGAAAAATCTCTTTGTTCTGTCGTCCGCTTACATCTACATGTATCTATAGACTTAATTTATAAAATCTAAAATGTTTTAAAAGAGTGGGTTGAAAAGTAACACTTGGTTATGGAATACCTTTTGTTACTTCTAATCAGTCATTTACAAACAATATATCAGACAAAAACTTGAAGTGCGTGTTTTATATTTAATGTTACTATTTAGTTTCCATTACGATCCTCGCAAAGCTGCCAACTATGGACTAGTCTGCAAAAAGAATCGGAGAAAAAATCCATAAATTGGTCTCTATCACAGTACTGAGCATTGCCTTTCACATCAGCTTCACGTTTATTGCGATATTCTATCAAATTTAATACTCCCTGAGCCGAGGAAAAAAAGTTCAAGATAAGTAAAAACGAGCTAGATAGAAGGGTAACTGAGAAAGCCCATTTGTGTTGTAGCAGTGGAGGCTGCATTTGGTGTATGGATATGTTGTCATACTGCAGTATTGCGCTCTTTCAGCGAAAAACCACTTCAGTCTTCCTTTAGTTTTTGTAAAGCTAACATCTTGATCCAGATATTATATTATGTATAGGAATAATGTTAACAGAAGTTTTCTTACTTTAGAGATGGAATATCTTTGTGCATTTTCAAAGACTGCCTATTCTTTTCTGAATTGTAGCAATGCCCCGATGACTTGTCAACAGCAAACCTTTGATTCAAGACAATATTTCTAAAAGCCTTTAGAAGTTTAGTTTAATAGAAGTAGCTACGCTTATCTAAATTCATATTAAAAACATTTGAATCTGTAACAATTGAAGCAGGTGAGAACGCTCTCAAGACTCACGTCATTTCTTTAGAGGGAACACAACGAGTCCATGTCACAACATGAAAAGAAGGAATACAACGGGTCCCTGTCACAGTATTACCAGAGGCTAGTCCCTGTCATAGCATGACCACAGGGAGCACGATGAGTCCCTGTCATGGCATGATTAGAGGGAACACGACTAGTCCCTGTCATAACATGGCCAGAGGAAACACGACTAGTCCCTGTCAGAGCATGATTAGAGGGAACACGACTAGTCCCTGTCATATCATGGCCAGAGGAAACACAACTAGTCCCTGTCATAACATGATTAGAGGGAACACGACTAGTCCCTGTCAGAGCATGATTAGAGGGAACACGACTAGTCCCTGTCAGAGCATGATTAGAGGGAACACGACTAGTCCCTGTCAGAGCATGATTAGAGGGAACACGACTAGTCCCTGTCAGAGCATGATTAGAGGGAACACGACTAGTCCCTTTCAGAGCATGATTAGAGGGAACACGACTAGTCCCTGCCATAACATGGTCAGAGGGAACACGACTAGTCCCTGTCAGAGCATGATTAGAGGGAACACGACTAGTCCCTGTCAGAGCATGATTAGAGGGAACACGACTAGTCCCTGTCAGAGCATGATTAGAGGGAACACGACTAGTCCGTGTCAGAGCATGATTAGAGGGAACACGACTAGTCCGTGTCAGAGCATGATTAGAGGGAACACGACTAGTCCGTGTCATAGCATGGCCAGAGGGAACACGACTAGTCCCTGTCAGAGCATGATTAGAGGGAACACGACTAGTCCCTGTCATAACATGGCCAGAGGGAAGACTGCGAGTCTCTGTCACAGCATGGTTAGAGGGAACAAGTCGACGAGTCCATGTCACAGCATGACCAGGTGTTAGGTTCTCAAATCTATCCTATTCGCTACAAAATTAATCAACTGACAAACGGAAGATCCCTGCATAAAAACCACAACAAAAAAAAAGAATAAAAAATTCAAAGTTTCCGGTGAACAGATCAAAGTCCGTTTAGAAATACATGATCGAGGTTGAACAAAGTCATTAGATCTTTTGAAGTGTGGTATATAACTTTACTCAAGTTTGCAAATGTTTATTATTATTATTATTATTATTATTATTATTATTATTATTATTATTATTATTATTATTATTATTATTATTATTATTATTATTATTATTATTATTATTATTATTATTATTATTATTATTATTATTATTATTATCATTATCATTATTTAATTTTGTTTATAGACTTTTTTTGCCCGATATCTGACGTAAGACAAAATTATTTACTTTTTTTAGTGCAACTGCTTCACTTATAACCATCAAAAGTTAACGATTTTGACATACTGATTTGAAATAAGAATAGTTAGCTAATACTGCAAAATCCAAATACTTAGACCCTTTTAAACACTCAATATCATATATGTGTGTGTGTTAGAAAATTGGGTAGTTGAGAATTCATTCAAGACACTGCAGTTTTAGACACTTTTAGCGAGAATTCAAAGCCTTCGGTTAAGTGTTTCAAAGGATATTTGAATTAGATTAGGAAGGTACAACATTAGTTGAATCCATTTACAACAAAAGGAAAAAAAAAAGATACATTAAGCAAAGGTCCTCATAACATGTTCGTAAATCTTAAATGAGTCTTAAGTCCGTTTATACTCTATATCCATGTTTTTAGAAACTGGGCTAGCTTGTAATAAACTAAACCCGAAATCTAACACTAAAATTATAAACCACGCCTGCGTTTAGATTGCCCATACCTTGAAGGGCTTAACGACATAGGAGAAAAAAATTAATTGCTCTTACTGTAACCGTTTCGAATTCAGATTTTTAAGTTTTGCTACAAATGAAGTAGTTATTTTTTATTTTATTTTTTTTTCAATTTCAAATGGGTACGAACAATAACAAAAAAAAATAAATTAAAAGGGATCCAGCCCAAAGGAGGACAAATCCGTTATGACTATGTCGCACTTTTACCAAGTGATTCTTTAAGAAGTTAACGCCCTTTAAGATTTTCAATGAATATTATACGCAAACAGAGACACACCTAGACAATGACACCGGCAGTCTATACCCACCGATAATGGACGACCTGGATCTTATGTCGTTGAGTCAAATGATTGATTAAAGTAACTTTTGTTACAGAAAGTTAAATGTCAAAAAATATAAAAAGCGCCTCTTTCAAAAAAAAATCCCCATAGTCAAGTGAACTCTCGCGAAATCTCCGAATTTTTTACTCAGTCAGTCAGGTGCTGAACCTGCAGTGGACGCAGTAGGGCTTGTGACTATGTAATTTGCATGACCTGTAGGAAAAACAGCGTGGTGGGATGAGATTAAAAGTCTAGAGTCATCACTGAAAACTCACAACTTGCACGTTTGCCAAGAATCTAGTTTTCAGGCAACGCGGCCAGTGAAGAGAGAAGAAATTAAACTGTGAAATACAGTATGACATTGTTATACCGGAATTCTGCAAAAATCATCAATCATCTTGATTTAAACATAATTTTGATTTAAGCGTGGTAATTGGTTGAGAAAAATGATTTGGGGACAAAATTCATTTTAAGTTAGACATACATTTTTCTCCAGAATGTTTCATTGCAAAACTAGACGAACATTTCTATCTCACTTTATTAAAACTCCTACGAGAGTATGAACATTCATTACAAGATGTAGCTCTTCCTTCCAATCGACATTTTCTCGATGTTTTTTTTCCCTCTTTTCCAAGTATGAGCTTTTCTTTGTTTCACATTTTCATCTATCTTTTTCGTCCACTTTATTAAAAATCCAATCAAGTTTAACATTATTCTGTGAAACTTTAAAACTAATTGTTCCTGTCCTACAACGGCACATGCTCTATTCTATTATGAGCTCCAAGTCAACTAGCTAGGTTTACACACCTGCTCTTTCCCTTAGTTGTTTGCCGAAAGTTTTATCTCTTAGTTGAAAATCTTTTTATCCTTTGTTTTCAGCTACAGATCTATGTTAATTTCAGATGCTCATTGTGCTAGTGATCAAGTTGCGATCATCGTATCTATAAAATTAAAACTTCTAAAGGTTAAGAAAAATAAAAGTGACAATAACAACTACAGCAACAGCAACAGCAACAACAACAAAGCAAAGTTTTAATTGCGTCAGACAATATGAAGACTTGAGCAGCAAATTTGAAGCTTATGTTTAAAGCAAGTTTAGAAATTACGACAGCTTAGCAACAGCAGAAGAAACAAAAAGGAAAGAAAGAAAATGGATGAGTGATGGCAACCTCAACTTGTCATGGAGACGAAGAATTAAAAAAAAAATTAAAAAAAAAAAAATATTACTGAAATTAAAAAAGATATCAAGAGCGAATGCAACTAAGCTAAAGGAAGTTGGATCAGTTTACAGGGTCAGAATTTAAACACCACGGGAATATTGAGTCTAAGTTTAATTAACAGTTCTTTGAGAGATCCATAGACTCCTCCGATGGGCGGGTCTGTATACTGTCGCTCTCGGTTGTCTCCGCTGATTTACTTTCTGGGCAACCTTTCAAAGATGCTCGAGGTCTGTAGTGCTGGTTAGTTTGCCTGCATTGTTATTTAAATGGAGTCTTTTGAGGTCTTTTCTGAGCGTATATAAAATAGATAAATTTGGGCTGCCTTTTCTTTTTGTGGTATTTTGTTTGAAATATCGAATGATTGCTTTGCTGGCTGGTGTATTGGAGTTTTGTCTTATCGATATATCCGGAAAATCTCTATCTGGACTCATATATAGATATATAGTGAGGACGACTGGTACTCCACCTGTTTTATTGTAGAGAGACTTGTGTGTGGTTGTTATTGGGTATTCCATATTAAGGACCGCTCTTAGTTCTGTTCTTCTTGTTTTGTGAGGTCCCAAAAGGAAAGACCTTATCCAAAGGCTTTTGATAGAGTGAAATATTAAAAACTCTTCCAAAAATAAGGGCATAACTGAATCTGAATGGTAAGGACTTGAGAATTCTACAAAATCTTTATTGGGGACAAGAGATAGCTCTAATGATTGACGACAATTGCAGTGAACTGAAACCTATCTGTAGGGGAGTAAGACTAGTATATGCTATTGCCTGCTCTACAAACAGTAAAATGATTTTACGCAACACTGTTCCGTGAACATTATGGAGGGAAAATAAATAGCTATAACATCAACAATCTCAGATATTCAGATAATGGTGAACACATTGCAATTTCAGAGAACAAACTTATTGCAGACAACAAATGAGTGGAAAGAGAACTATCTGTATGATAGCATCGACTAATTAAAAAAAATATAAACAGACAGATATCCAAATGCAACATCGGCATAAAAGAGGAGACAACCAGAGAAGGGTAGTAATTTAAATATTTCGGGTTCAAAGTTACAAGGGCTAAAATAAACATTGAAACTATGAAACGAATAACAATATGAAATAAACTTATTCAAAGATAAGATGGATTTTTCTGGACACAAGTTAAAACTATTGAAATCCTTCATGCGATCTCTATAATCGATTGACGAGAATATCCCACACTGAAAGAAAGACCAAAACGTTTGAGCAATTACTTGCAGACTTTTAGCTTGAATCAGAAAAAAAAGAACCAGGATATTTCGACCTTGCCTGTAGAAAATATGATTTAGAAGAACTTCCACCCTCAGAAAAATTAAAGGAAGAAGAACCCGTGGGGTAAAAACATACATAGATGGCCCAATACAGTCATAGCAAATAAACAAATACCAAACAACAAACCTATCAACCTGCCTGAGAACAGAAGACGATGGTCGTAGATGTTCGAACGAGCCTGACATAACAGAATCTCTGTCACAATAAATTGTGCTTTTGTTGGATAACAAAGACCAAAAGTTGCGGTAATGTGATTTATTGTGAACATTTAAAAGTTCGTTAAAAATACCTAACACCAATCATTATCGAACACACCCCAATAGTTTATTACGTCATTTTTTTCAAGAGTTTTGTTTCCTCAAATCTCGCTGTACACATTTTGGCACCAGTTTGCCAAAGCAATAACTGGTGTGAGACAATTATCATTATATAATTATTCGAATGGCATTATTTACATTCACTTGCTTTATGCTTAAGAATCTGTGAGTTGTCGTCAAGCAGTCTTTCGCACATTAGAAGAAACAATATCCGTCATTACTATCGTCTTCACCTTGCTCTTTTTCCTCCTTCTCCTTTTCCTCCTCCTCATCATCATCATTATCATCGACATCACAATAGTTGGTGTTATTTGAACTAATATTGCTCGTGATGAGCCCTTTCGCAGCAATTAAGATAAAAAAACAACAACAATGCTGACTGGTAAGCGTCTAATCTATGTGCCTGCAACATGTGTTGGACAAAATGTCTTTACCAGATTACATAGGAAATGTAATGAATTTTATTAGAAATGTATCAGCTTTTCTAAAAATTTAGCGATATTTTAATCTGGTGCGTGTTTGTCTGATTGTTTTTTCTTATAAAAACCCATGAAATATACCTTTTTTCCAAAATCACTAATTGTATATATTCTTGTAGTCTGGAACATGTACTATAAAAAACTAAATTAGAGTTATCTTATTCAGCATTATGAAATTATATCAAGATAGAGACACAAAAAGGAGCACTAGAGTTTATAAAACTTAATGCATAACGAAACATAGGCTTATCTCAGGATTGCAAACGAATAACTTCATAAAGTGAAACAGACACCTAAAACTAGTACATTATATCTACATGATTCCTATACATTTAAACAGCATGAGTTTCCCAAAAAAAAATTAAAAAAAAAAGCAAAATTAATGAGTTTCTCTGGTCTCGATGTACAAGCAACTCGTTTGACACTTTATTGACTTGAGGATCGATTCCGCCCAGTTTCTTATTACTCGGTTTTACAAAAGAATGAATATTAGTGCAGCTCGGGGAGAGTTGTAAAGGAGGATTCGAATTTGAGCAAAGCTGAACATTGTGGAAACAGTATTTACCTTAAAGACTGATACTTGTAAGGAATCTTATGGTTAAAAATTTCTTGTAGATTATCAGTCTAAATGTCTTAACGAAATCTCACTCTTTCAAGATCTAGGAAAAAGAATCAAATTTAAGAGGGGTGAAAGTTAACCACATACGTTTTTACGTAAATTTCCAATAGCGCAAGTCATGCAGCGTGCAGAGATAATGGTAATTCTGTTGTGAAATTTGCTGTAAACAATTTTTTATCAGGCACGGAGATAAGACGCTTACCTGTCAGAAAAAAAAAATGAAAGAGAAAATTGTTGCTCAGAGAAATGTCTTGCTGACCTTTTGGCCTTCAGAAATGTACAATCTCGTCAAGAGTAATATTTATTCAAGTAACAATAATCATGAGGGTGTTCTTGATGGTGATGGGGAGGAAACCAAGGACGAGGATGAAGAGGGTGAGGAGGAAGAGGAGAAAGATGAAGGCATAAGTTAGTGATATGATAATGTTAATTCCTCACGGCAAAAAACTGCACTTGATGACAACAAACAGTACAGTTAGCCTCGATTGAGTTGTATAAAAGTAATGATTGTATATTTGATTTTGAGCTGATTTTCCCTTCAACTTGCATTGCTGCTGTCTTGGTTGCTCGTAGACAATTTTCATCTAACTTAAACTGTGTTAGTTTTGTGATTACCTCATCAAGCTGTACACTGTCAAATGTCTTGGTGTAGTCAATATAACACAGATATACCTTTTTCTGTACTTCCAGAGCTTGTAAAATTATAGTTCGAAGAAGGTAGACTACATACATTCTACCTTTCCCTCCACGAAAAAAATCTTACTCTTCATCTAGCTACTTCTGGTTTTTGATTTTGTTTCCTGATTACCATAAATTCTTAATTTCTATTTTGTTGGTATGACTCATAAGACAATCGTTCTAAGTAATTCACACTCTTTTGACCCTGGCGCTGTAAATATAGATTTGGAAATATCTGGTGAAATCTGACCTGCAGAAGTAAACCTAAAGAAACATCAAACTTGACGTGGCTTTAATGAAATTCAACTCTAGACCCTTCGAGAAAAGTAACGCGTGACTGTTCCAAATAAATTTGCAGTCTTAAGAGAAGCTGTGGAAATGGATCAACAATAGGTAAAGTTCAAAGTAGTTGTCACATAAGCAGCACGGGAACAAATACAAAGAGTCGAAAGCAAAATAAAACAAAACGGAAGACTGAGAATATTTTGGACGCATGGAAACAGGGAGGCAAGTAAAAAGTATCAGAGAAAAATACGGTACATTGCATAAGGAAATAAGAGGGGGAAAAATTATGTGATGAAGCCAATGAGAAGTGAGTCAATGGCAAGCGTAGAAATATCGAACTATACCACAGAAGTAGTGAGAAGGTACTGTACAAAAACAATGAAGAAATCTCTCGTGTTGAAAGAAAACCAGCTCATCTACAATATGTTCTAAGATTTCAAAAGAACAGTGATATCATATTGAAAAAGAAAAATGTTTACAGAAACGTTGGTGACACAATGCGATGAAGAAGCAATTTTGGGTTGTTTCACCTATCATAAAAAATGAAATCTGGACAGCAATAAGAAAGAGGAAATTAGGCAACAGTGACAGACACAGAGCGTACTACAAGTGGAACCTTTAGGAAACTTGCCTAAAGGACTATGGAAATTGATAAAATCCTGCAACATTACTCAGAAATCCAGTAGATGAATTATAATTACAATTTTTTATCTAAAAAACAACAAAAATACAGTAAATGCTTCTCAAAAGTTTTAATTGAATCTTGCTAGTCTCATTTGTTTATGTTGCAATATTTTTATCCCGAAGAAGTCGGTAATTATACTTTCCGACTCCAAACCTGCATGCTTTTTGGCATGTTAAAAGCATGTTTTGAATCAAGACAAGTAAAACTGTAAAAAACATGCACAGAGAATTAGAAGAAACGAAAAAAAGAATGACCAGAGACTCCAATTTAGAGCTGTACACCTAGGTGTTAAAAAACAGATAAGAAAACAAGATCTTCCTTTCAATCCTCTGGATCTTTTAAGATCACTGATGTTTCTTTTATTTTTGCCTCACAAAATATTGGTGCACAGCTTAACCCTCGAAAAACAAAGAAAGCTTCAAAAGATATTTTTTTCTTTCTTAAACTTTACATGCAATAAACACACTTGAAAACTAAAGTACTAAAAAGTTATTTATATCTGCCGGCAAAAGAAAACCAAAAACAGAACTCTCTCCACCTTTTATGGCGTGATTAAAAAAATGCAATGTGGCATTATTTAAGGGACAATAAAACCAATCTCACGATCACACACACACGCGCACTGATACAGGGGGGGAAAATTGGTTTTCTAAAAAGTAAGGACACATTACTATATATAAAGCGTTTTGATTGCCTTCTTTAGACAGTTAGGTATAATCAGCTTTTATCAATCACTTGCCACAAGTCTGAAGTTTTCCCCACTGTTGTAAACTTTCCAATCGAATCTGCATCATGAACACCTGGTTTGTTTTAGCTGCTCTCACTTTGTTCGGAAGCTCTCTTGCACGAAGTTATCTTGTACCTCCGAGAGTCTTTTGTCGTCATGAGGCTTTCGATGTTTTCAACTTTACTTTCCTTCATACTCTTATGCGATGTAAGCACTATGTTCACGCTGTACGAGACTCCAGCCGGAGAAAGCGTTTATCTGTTTATTGACTTCAACGAAGGCAAGCTTTACGTGAACCGACCGAATTCTACCTGCTATGTCGAATACGAGAATCCCGACTCAAAGCGTAACGCTATTGAATGTATAATACCCCATTTTTTATTTTATGGCTCTTATTTTTTGTTTGTTAAGATCTATTGCTACCTATATTATTCTAATGATGGTATTGAAAAAGGACGTATTATCAAGGAAAATTATTATTCTCTGCTTTCTCGTATTCCCCGATATAAACAGGTGGACAGTAGAAGACAAGCGCGAAACAATTACATTGCAAGCGACAGAGGTCAAGGTGGTATGTTTACTGAAGGCATAGTGATCTCAAATTTTCAAATGAAATGAAAGAAAGGAAACAACATTCTGAAAAATAAGTTCT
>JAWDGP010001109.1:0-22835 GCA_033675545.1 Elysia crispata | reverse complement strand
ACATCGTTTGAAGAGGGCTGAGAAACAGAACCCTCATAATTATGCATTTTTCAAGTGCAGAAACATCTACAAAACTGATGGACCATTTACTCTTTAAAGAAATAATCCGCAATTGATGTGGTTGAAAGCAACGGTAAATTTAAAATGTTTAAAAATGAGAAAATAAAAAGGTGCGATAATTTGTATTGCTGTTTTTCTCCGAATTTTTGTCAGGGCAAGTAATACGTTTAGTGACAAACCTGATTATTTTGAAGTTGTTTCAGTTTCATAATCATTATTGCTGGCTTTCAATCTTTTCCTGTATCCACTGTTTTCTGAACTATTTTTCTCTGTCTCTGTCTGTCTGTCTGTCTCTCTCTATCTGTCTCTCTGTCTCTGTCTCTGTCTCTCTCTCTCTGTCTCTGTCTCTCTCTCTCTCTCTCTCTCTCTCTCTCACTCTCTCTCTGTCTCTGTCTCTCTCTCTCTCACTCTCTCTCTGTCTCTGTCTCTCTCTCTCGCTCTCTCTCTCTCTCACTCTCTCTCTGTCTCTGTCTCTGTCTCTGTCTCTCTCTTTCTCTCTCTCTTTTTCTCTCGTTATACATATTACTGTTAACGTTTTCAAGTAAAGTTTCCTTATTTCAGCTGCTGATGCAGACCAATAATAATGATATAAGGAGCTTCTATGAAAAATTCCAGCTTTGAACAATGAGGAGCTATGAAATACTCCAGTCTGCGATGATTGATTTCTCCGAAACAATCTCACGCTCCCCATCTCTCTCTCTCTCTCTCTCTCTCTCTCTCTCTCTCTCTCTCTCTCTCTCTCTCTCTCTCTCTCTCTCTCCCTCAAAATAAATGATAAAAAAAAAGAAAATTTTCGGTTATCTCTTCCAACTTGCATAACGCGCCTGTTGTTATTCTCAGCGCTAATTCACCCAAACCACTACCTCATTCATATCGCCGGCACTCGAGATTATCAGATCAGATAAGATAAACGGCAAGTGATAAAACACAAAAATGAGGGGAAAAAAGCACCGTTACACCAACTACACATGCAGTCTTGATTAAAAAAAAAATATGATTGTATGGTTTGATATCACTATTGACTGAGTGTGTGGGTATGAGTGTGTGTGGTGTGCCAGTAAGTAAGCGTGTGATATTATTTCCTCACATGCAGGTTACACAGATCATGTCACAATTTGTTAGACGGGCTTCAGCTCACTTCTCTTAGTGAAGGTGAATAAAAAACACCGAGCGTCCAACCGGAGTTATTTTGATAATATACAAACTTCAATAATGTAACAGGTTTTTAAAAAATAAATCAACAACCCAATGTATCAAGTTTGGAAGTGCACGAAAACATTATAATTATCTCTCTTTTTTTTTTTTTTAAGTGATTGGTAAAAGAGTTTCACGCACTTAGTTCACAAAATGCAAAAGGAAGAAAATCTAGAAACAAAACTGTGTTTTATCATTTCGGACCATACAGAAAAGCAATTAGCGAGTTTGAATGAAAAGCGCAATTTTGGTAAAGCTGTAAGCGACGATAAAAGAGCGACGAATCATTACGAGGAATGTGGAGAATGTGGAGAATGTGAAGAATGTGGAGAATGTGGAGAATGTGAAGAATGTGGAGAATGTGGAGAATGTGACTTATCACTGCACCTTTGAGTCTGTTATCGGGACAGACTCGATAAGAAACTCTGCATAAATCGCATCGTCATCACGCATTTCTCTGCGCGAGTTATAAATAAAAGCTTAATGAAGAGACCCGATCCTGATCCGCTGATCCTTACACGTCCTGATATCTCCGCACTGTGGACTGCTGTCTACTCTATCAAGAATAAAACCATTCTGCTAACTCTCTAAGTATATTTTACCACCAGTCGCATTGTGTTTATAACTGATTCGATTTGAAAAAAATCAATTTCAACTTTTAGGTAGAAATTGTTTTTTTTATTTTAAAGAAAAGCAAACAATTAAATGTTTTATTAAGATAGAGGACTGGACTGGCTAGCTCTTTCTTTGTATCTAGTCGACATGCTGTCCGACTAAGCGTTCATCACAGCCGCCGTTCTAAAGCATAATGTCAAGTGCGGCCTCTCAACACGGAGTAGACCAGAGCCGATCTTGGAGAACATTCCGGAACTTCAAATCTGGAGAAAACCCGCGGGCATCGTTCGGACAGTGGAGATATTCCTCTTACATTAAATGAGCTCCTTTAGATTCCTCAAAATCTGACACAGAATATTCAATGATTCAATTAAATCTGTTTAAAATAACAGACATATAAGTTACTTCTAATATCATTGTCCGCGCTCACATGAAAAGATAGAACGAGCGACAAGGCTACTAGCGTCCACGGAAACTTCTCATTATAGCAAAGGTAGATCTCTTACATTGTAGCATAGATAGAACGAGCGGCAAGGCTACTAGCGTCCACGGAAACTTCTCTCATTATAGCAAAGGTAGATCTCTTACATTGTAGCATAGATAGAACGAGCGGCAAGGCTACTAGCGTCCACGGAAACTTCTCTCATTATAGCAAAGGTAGATCTCTTACATTGTAGCATAGATAGAACGAGCGACAAGGCTACTAGCGTCCACGGAAACTTCTCTCATTATAGCAAAGGTAGATCTCTTACATTGTAGCATAGATAGAACGAGCGACAAGGCTACTAGCGTCCACGGAAACTTCTCTCATTATAGCAAAGGTAGATCTCTTACATTGTAGCATAGATAGAACGAGCGACAAGGCTACTAGCGTCCACGGAAACTTCTCTCATTATAGCAAAGGTAGATCTCTTACATTGTAGCATAGATAGAACGAGCGACAAGGCTACTAGCGTCCACGGAAACTTCTCTCATTATAGCAAAGGTACAAAGATCTCTCTTACATTGTAGCATAGATAGAACGAGCGGCAAGGCTACTAGCGTCCACGGAAACTTCTCATTATAGCAAAGGTAGATCTCTTACATTGTAGCATAGATAGATCTCTTACATTGTAGCATAGATAGATCCCTTACATCATAGGATAGACAGATTTCTTACATTATAGCAAAGGTAGATCTCTTACATTATAGCATAGATAGATCTTTTACATTGTAGCATAGATAGATCCCTTACATCATAGGATAGACAGATTTCTTACATTATAGCAAAGGTAGATCTCTTACATTGTAGCATAGATAGATCTTTTACATTGTAATATAGATAGATCCCTTACATCATAGGATTCATGAGCAGATTTCTTACATTATAGCAAAGGTGAGATCTCTTACATTGTAGCTCTGTGAATAGATAGATCTGTTCTTTACATTTGTGTAACATAGATAGATCCCTTACATTATAGGATAGACAGATCTCTTACATTGTAGCATAGATAGATCTCTTACATTATAGCAAAGGTAGATCTCTTACATTGTAGCATAGATAGATCTTTTACATTGTAATATAGATAGATCCCTTACATCATAGGATAGACAGATCTCTTACATTATAGCAAAGGTAGATCTCTTACATTGTAGCATAGATAGATCTCTTACATTATAGCATAGATAGATCTCTTACATTATAGCAAAGGTAGATCTCTTACATTGTAGCATAGATAGATCTTTTACATTGTAACATAGATAGATCCCTTACATTATAGCATAGATAGATCTCTTACATTATAGCATAGATAGATCTCTTACATTATAGCAAAGGTAGATCTTTTACATTGTAACATAGATAGATCTTTTACATTATAGCATAGACGTAGACAGATTTCTTACATTATAGCAAAGGTAGATCTCTTACATTATAGCATAGATAGATCTTTTACATTGTAACATAAATAGATCCCTTACATCATAGGATAGACAGATTTCTTACATTAAAGCAAAGGTAGATCTTTTACATTGTAACATAGGTAGATTTCTTACATCATAGCAAAGGTAGATCTTTTACATTGTAACATAGATAGATCCCTTACATCATAGGATAGACAGATTTCTTACATTATAGCAAAGGTAGATCTCTTACATTATAGCAAAGGTAGATCTTTTACATTGTAACATAGATAGATCCCTTACATCATGGGATAGACAGATTTCTTACATTGTAGCAAAGGTAGATCTTTTACATTGTAACATAGGTAGATCTCTTACATTATAGCATAGATAGATCTTTTACATTGTAACATAGATAGATCCCTTACATCATAGGATAGACAGATTTCTTACATTATAGCAAAGGTAGATCTCTTACATTATAGCATAGATAGATCTCTTACATTTTAGCATAGATAGATCTCTTGCATTATAGCATAGATAGATCTCTTGTATTATAGCATAGATAGATCTCTTGCATTATAGCATAGATAGATCTCTTACATTATAGCATAGATAGATTTCTTACATCATAGAATAGATAGCTCTCTTACATTATAGCATAGATAGATCCCTTACATCATATGATAGATAGATCTCTTACATTATAGCGTAGATAGATCTCTTACATTATAGCACAGATAGATTTCTTACATTATAGCATAGATAGATCTTTTACATTGTAACATAGATAGATCCCTTACATCATAGGATAGACAGATTTCTTACATTATAGCAAAGGTAGATCTCTTACATTATAGCATAGATAGATCTCTTACATTTTAGCATAGATAGATCTCTTACATTATAGCGTAGATAGATCTCTTACATTATAGCACAGATAGATTTCTTACATTATAGCGAAGATAGATCTCTTACATTATAGCGTAGATAGATCTCTTACATTATAGCATAGATAGATTTCTTACATTATAGCACAGATAGATTTCTTACATTATAGCGAAGATAGATTTCTTATATTATAGCACAGATAGATTTCTTACATTATAGCACAGATAGATTTCTTACATTATAGCACAGATAGATCTCTTACATTATAGCGTAGATAGATCTCTTACATTATAGCGTAGATAGATCTCTTACATTATAGCACAGATAGATTTCTTACATTATAGCATAGATAGATCTTTTACATTGTAACATAGATAGATCCCTTACATCATAGGATAGACAGATTTCTTACATTATAGCAAAGGTAGATCTCTTACATCATAGCATAGATAGATCTCTTACATTATAGCATAGATAGATTTCTTACATTATAGCACAGATAGATTTCTTACATTATAGCGAAGATAGATTTCTTACATTATAGCACAGATAGATTTCTTACATTATAGCACAGATAGATCTCTTACATTATAGCGTAGATAGATCTCTTACATTATAGCGTAGATAGATCTCTTACATTATAGCATAGATAGATTTCTTACATTATAGCACAGATAGATTTCTTACATTATAGCGAAGATAGATCTCTTACATTATAGCGTAGATAGATCTCTTACATTATAGCGTAGATAGATCTCTTACATTATAGCGTAGATAGATCTCTTACATTATAGCACAGATAGATTTCTTACATTATAGCGAAGATAGATTCTTACATTATAGCGTAGATAGATCTCTTACATTATAGCATAGATAGATCTCTTGCATTATAGCATAGATAGATCTCTTGCATTATAGCATAGATAGATCTCTTGCATTATAGCATAGATAGATCTCTTACATTATAGCATAGATAGATTTCTTACATTATAGAATAGATAGCTCTCTTACATTATAGCATAGATAGATCCCTTGCATCATATGATAGATAGATCTCTTACATTATAGCGTAGATAGATCTCTTACATTATAGCGTAGATAGATCTCTTACATTATAGCATAGACAGTAGTCTTTGCCTTGTTTGATCATATTGAACCGCAGTAGAAATAGTTTGAGAAGAGCAGCTTATGTGGTAAACAGTCGATTCTGTACTTTGCTCTGCTGTTTGTTATCTAACAAGGATCATTCGAAACGCTATTTTTTTTAGCAAAACAAAGTGCCCAGAGGTTCACTGCCATAAGAGTACTCCTGGCCGCCCGTTATTCGTGCCTACATGATAACAAGCAATCAGGAAGTAATGTCAACCGTTTCAGGTTTTACAAAATAAGCTAACTTTTCTTGTTCGGTGTGACCTGTTATAGCGCTCACAGATTTCTCTCATTTATTTTGTCAACTTGTAAGGGTGATGCTAGCAAGTCTTTTAGGTTCTGCTTCCAACCTAAACTTTCAACAATCGTAGCTTGAGAGCCCACTTTGACCCGCGTCAGTTAACCTCTTTGATCTTCATGTAATCAACGACATTTGAGTAGAACAGACACGCTTTGACCTGTCATGACCCTTACCGCTTCCTCAAGAGAAGTTATCCTTTCCAGTTTACAAAAAATCGCCGCGGTAGCCACAGTTTCAACACGATGTAGTGGTAATCCACGATGAAAGAATGGCACAGTCCAGCAGCAGGACTTTCGCATTTAAATTAAATTTTCTAAACCAAGGCCAACAAAGCACCTTGGTTTCTATTTTCTTTTTCAAAGAAAGAGCGCCATGCAAACATCCCACACAGTTGTCGCAGGGATCAACACAGATTAGTCCAAGTGTTTTAGATATGCGTTCCAAGACAAGATTCAGAATCTAGATCTAGATTCAAGGTGTGAGTCCAGAGAGACATTTCTAATAGAAGGTTTGGATCCTGCATGAAGAACACGTCACAATGTCGCAGCCGCGCTAGACAAAGTAACACGTGATCATGTTCTGTATGTTGTATTGTTTGGATCAGTTATTTTCCAATAATACAGTCAAGAACAAGCTTATCTGACATCGTTACAAATGTCAAAACACATTTCATTTATTCACAGCTTGTTATAAGCGCTTCCTTAGAACACTTAGAAAAAAAAAGCCCGCTCATATAAATAATATGCACCTATATTCAGCGCCACTTTCGTTGTTTGAACCTATGTGGATGCCTCAGAAAATTATATATATATATATATATTTCTCACAGCTAATGGTGTGTCTTTGAATGCATAGATGTATAGATTTCTCACAGCTAATGGTGTTGCTTGGTGTGTTAGTAAGGCAGGGCTCACCATAACTTTTTATTATGAACCCAACTCCCTTTTCACTTGGTGGTTAAGAGTTATAGTGAAAGTTGATTCAGATTTCATGTCTTTTCTAACTTAAAAATAAACAAAAAACACTAACTTAATTATTCTTTATACGCGTTTGGCTTACATCAAATATATTTCTTTAAAATTAATGTTGAGTAGGTGGGGCCAAACAAATGAACTGGGACAAAGCAGTTAGGAGAAAAATGAGGACCATCTAACCGAGCAGTTCTAGACCACCAAGGCACTTTAAATTTGGCACGAAGATGTAAATTGCCCTAAAGATTGGAGTGGTAAAGTTATTTTTCACAAAAAAGTGTTTTGGAAAATTAAAGGCAAAAATGGAATTAAGCTTATTATTTTCTTAAAAGAAAATGGTGAATGTGCGAACTACTTCTTGGAAGCACAGCTTGGAGATGGCAGGATGAAATTGAAAGTAGGCTTAAAATGTTGGCGACGGCAGTTTTAAAACTATCTGAAACAAATTTAAGTAAAAGATCTCAAAAAGTTAATTGGACATAGATTCTATATCTAAGGCTTTGGTATAAATTTGCAGCAGCTAGACTCAAATCAAAAGGTTAAGATCTAGATAAATCTAGATTCTGGGTTTAGAGTATTATCGAAATATCCAGATTTTGATTACGATAAATAGGTGGAGGCATATATCTGGACCATGAAAGTAAAAGGATAGATACCAAGACTATTTATAAGCCTATTTAAGACACACACGCACCCCAGCCCTGTAGTATAATCAGTACCTACAGTACATTATGCACTTGTTATAATATTACATGTACTAAGGAAGATAACTCTTAACCAAAGATTTGAATATAAATGTACATTGTTTGTGCCTAGCCCGCCAGTTCTGTGTTCTGCCGAGGTAGTCATTTGGTCTACAATAAACGATCATATCAAGGAACTGACATTGTTTGTCTTGGTATTACCGGGAATATTACATGGTGGCAGCGGTAAACACACCAAGATAGTATAGTACTTTGTGTTTTACTAAATTTCAAGCCTTCTAAGTACCAGATCTGAGCCTTGGTTTTTAGATCTAGATTTTTAAAGAGAAAGCCTTGAGTCTCTTATAAGTATCTGACACTACAATTGTCAGGACAAATCTAGATCTAGTTTAATAATAATGGCAGACTCAAATCCAAGTTCCTTGACAGGGGAACCTGTTCGCCGTCGGGACATGAACTTACCCTTGCCCAAGCCATTCGATGGCACAGCGGAACAATGGCCTAAGTGGAAAATTCGGTTCCACAGGTACCATCTGTGTTCAGGGTTATCTCATAGGTCCCAGTCCGAACAGGTCAGCGCTCTGCTATATGCGATGGGCGATGTTGCAGACGACATTCTGTCAATCTTGCGCATCGATGAAACAACAACATCTTATACAGAATTAATTGATCTCATGGACGGCTACTTAATGCCCGCAAGAATATCATCTTCGCCAGAGCAAAGTTTAATAAACGGATTCAGCAGGCCGGTGAGTCGATAGACCAATTTATTCAGGACCTGCATCGCCTGGCTGATGATTGCAGCTACCATTCGTTGAAAGATGAATTGATTCGTGACCGGATTGTCGTTGGAGTCCGCGATGACGAACTTTCTAAAACAATGCAGGCCAAGACAGACCTAACATTAACTGAAGCAATCCGTCTCAGCAGGCAGGCAGAGGCCCGAACCGAAAGCCAAGGCCTGCTCAGACCTAGGGTCGAAGTAGTAAGGAGCCAAAGACAACTCACTAAGAGTAAACATCAAGCATCAAGAGGCCCAACTTCAAGTTCTACACATAAAAAGTGTGGCTACTGCGGAAAGACTCCACAACACAAGAGGGACAAATGTCCGGCCAGAAATGCTACATGCCACAAGTGTAACAAAAAAGGACACTATAGTTCTGTTTGCAGAACAGGTGCGGTGAAGGAGATAATAGAAAACGACCTAAGTGATGACCAGACAGATGATTTCCTTGGTACTGTCGAAAGCAAATCATCTTCATCTTGGACGTCAGTTCTTCAGATCGACGGAAGAGAAGAAAGATTCAAACTAGACACAGGGGCAGCCGTGTCTGTTGTGGGAAATGGTCGTACCTATGGACGTAAACTCCAGCCCTGCGACAGGATACTGAAGGGGGCAGGCGATACACTGCCAGAAGAATTGCCCATCCACTGTTACCCAAAGTGAAGGCCGAAATCGATCGGATGATTACCGAGGGTGTGATTTCGCCAGTGGAACAACCGACAGATTGGTGCTCAGGGATCGTTGTGGTTCCCAAGCCTAATAACACAGTTCGGATCTGCGTAGACCTCACAGCCCTCAACCATGCAGTCTTGCGTGAAATTCATCCTCTTCGGTCAGTTGACGAAAATCTCGCAAAGCTTTCCGGGTCCAAGATATTCACAAAATTGGACGCCAACAGCGGATTTTGGCAAATGCCGTTAGACCCAGAATCAAGACTCCTCACCACTTTCCTGACACCCTTTGGAAGGTTCTGTATGAATAGATTGCCTTTTGGCATATCATCAGCGCCAGAGATCTTCCAGCGCAGAATGTCAAAGATCCTTCACGACATGGAAGGTGTCATATGTCACATGGATGACATCCTCATACATGCTACCACGCAGAAAATACACGACGAGCGCGTTAGAGCAGTCTTGCAACGCCTTAGAGAATCAGGACTCACACTCAACGAAAAATGTGAGTTTTCGAGTTCATCGATGACCTTTCTTGGTCACGTCATTGATGAGAAAGGTATCAGGGCAGATCCTTCAAAAGTCAAAGGAATCGTGAACTTCCCAGAACCATCTAACGTCACAGAGCTACAGAGGTTTTTGGGAGTGATAAACCAGTTATCAAAATTCACCCCTGAATTGGCATCATTATCAGAGCCGCTTCGCCAACTCCTCAAGAAAAACACAGTCTGGATATGGGGTGATCCACAACAGAAGTCCTTCGAGACGATCAAGTCACGTTTGTGCTCAACTCCTGCACTTGCGCATTACAACCCAGAGAGAACTACAATCATTGCGGCAGATGCATCAAATGCAGGTCTCGGAGCTGTCCTCATACAAGTGCAGCCTGATGGTAGCAAAAGACCCATCAGTTTCATCTCTAGATCACTAACAGATGCAGAAAAGAACTATGCTGTCATAGAAAAAGAAGCTCTTGCGGCTACTTGGGCGTCGGAAAGATTTGGCGAGTACATTCTTGGTACTACCTATACGATTCAGACCGATCACAAGCCACTTGTATCACTCCTGGCAACAAAAGAGCTACATAAACTCCCGCCAAGGATTCAACGTTTCCGTTTACGTCTTATGCGGTACAACCCAGATGTTGTACACGTCCCTGGGAAGCAGCAAGTAACAGCTGATGCCTTATCACGTGCCCCAGCTTCAGAACCAACAGAGTCTGACATTGCTTTTGTTGATGACACGCTGCTGATGGCTAGACAGGCTATAGTAAACCTTCCAGCTTCGTCTACAAAACTACAGGACATCATTGCTTGCCAGAAGACAGACCCTGAACTAAAAGAGGTCCGTAACTATTGCAGCTTAGGATGGCCAGCATTCATGCAACAAAATCCCTTGTTGCAGCTATACTGGGAGAACCAAAGATACCTGACAATGGTAGATGATCTTCTGCTCTACAATGACCGTATAGTCATTCCAAGAGAAATGCGATTGGAGATGCTTGACAAACTCCACGAGAGCCATCTTGGGATTACAAAATGTCGAGCTCTTGCTCAAACATCCATCTGGTGGCCTAATATTACTTCCCAAATCGAGGAAATGGTAAAGAAGTGTTCGATCTGTGCGAAACTTAGACCCCCCACTAGGGAACCTCTTCTTGCATCCTCCTTCCCTGATCAGCCATGGTCAAGGGTTGCCATGGATCTCTTTGAACTCAAAGGAAAAACCTTTCTACTTGTGGTTGACTATCATTCTCGATGGCCAGAAATTAGAATCCTCGACCATCTCACTAGCAGCGCAGTCATCACTCGACTGAAATCCATATTCGCAACACATGGTATTCCCGATATTGTCATCTCTGACAATGGTCCACAGTTTGCAAGCACAGAGTTTCAGAAATTCACCAAAGAATATGGCTTCACCCATACTACCAGTTCTCCTCGATATCCCCAATCGAATGGAGAAGCGGAGCGTTCGGTGCAAACCGTCAAGAATCTCTTGAAAAAAGCAACGGATCCTTACATTTCACTTCTTCTTTACAGAGCAACACCCCTACAGAATGGCTTCTCTCCTAGTCAATTGCTCATGGGCAGAAAGCTAAAAACAAAGCTTCCCTCTGTCCCGCACAAATCCCCTCCCCAAACCCCAAAGATCACACCTCTCTTAAAGAAAGAGGAGTTGTATCGTGAGAAGCAACAACAGCACTGCAACTCTCGCCATGCGGCGCGTCCCTTACCCAAGCTCCAGCCAGGTGATTCCGTCCATATCAGAGACCTGGACAGACCTGGAACTATCACTGCTCAACTTACAAATCCTCGCTCATTCATGGTGAACACAGAGCATGGCCAAATTCGGCGAAACCGGTCAGATCTTGTGTCCATGCCAGCCTCAACATATAGTCCACCTAGGACAAGGTCTCAGACCGCACACCACTTACGGTCTACAACCAACCCAAGCGATGACGGCCAGCCAGCTGTACACACCAGAAGCGGTAGGGTTTCCAAAAAGCCCCAACGTATGGATTTATAATTCGTTCACCGCATGTTCCATACTCTTCATTCCCTCAAACTGATGGAGGAAGAGTGGATACGGGAATTAGCCCCTATTCACTAAAATACATTAACGCAACATACATTAGAAGTGTTGTTCTCAAAACACAACACTGACAAATGCAAAGGTGAACTAAAAACACGAACACTAGGTGTTATCTGACAGAAGGATACATGGGTCACAATAATACCCCCTTCCTAAGTCTAATTAAATTAAGTTAAAAGAAGACGTACAGAGGAACAGAGATAAAGTTTAACAGTACCATAAATAACACTCTGTAGAACTTTTTCATAATCTTGGATTTTAGGTTACAATATGGCCTATATATTTGATTTTGTTCAGAGCTACAGAAGTTACTTGGACATAGACTGTTACTTATGCATTTAGAGTTCTTGATCTCTTCTTGCTCCTAAGATTTGATTGATATACTTGATCATAGAGGACATACCTTTTATTAATTACTATTGTCTTGACTCATAGACCTGAAATGTGTTATAGATCTAAAGTTAACCAGTGTTGTAAAAAACTTGGTTGATTTATCAAAGGTTTGGATGGGATGTAACTATTTCACTATTTAAGCGAACTATTGCCGACTTTGTTTCAAATTTTATGAACGTTAAAATTCCTATTAGCTTAGGGGGAAGATGTAGTATAATCAGTACCTACAGTACATTATGCATTTGTTATAATATTACATGTACTAAGGAAGATAACTCTTAACCAAAGATTTGAATATAAATGTACATTGTGCCTAGCCCGCCAGTTCTGTGTTCTGCCGAGGTAGTCATTTGGTCTACAATAAACGATCATATCAAGGAACTGACATTGTTTGTCTTGGTATTACCGGGAATATTACAAGCCCCTTCAAATTGACACCAGGGTCCAGTTCGTAGACCGTAGTTTTCAGCTTGTGACAGTATGACATATATTCTGCAGAGATAAAATGCTTCACAAGTATCGTTGTTGTGTTGTCACGGAGAATATTGCGACTGTAAATTGAAGTTATATAAATGTAACAATACGCCGGTAATAAATTGTTTATCGTCTACTTTTAGGGTTTTCGATCTATATAAAGAATTTTTATGCAATTAAAGACATCGCCATCTCTTACATATAACAAAATATGACAGAACAATCATCCTCCTCAATGATGCTATGATAACAGACTTGGAGATACTACGATGAAACCTCCTCCCAGTAATATGATAGTTGATATAGGAAAGGAGAGGAAGCACCAACTCATTGTTAGCCAATCAGCTTGTAGCCTCAGAACTCAATCATATCAAAACACAGTGCGATGGTTGAAGACATGTTTGGTCTCTAGATCTAGCAGACCTCAAGTATCGCAATATCTTTGTTTCTCCTAACTAGCCCAGATAAATATCAACTCTTAAGTGGCTTGTAAAACAAGCGCTTGAATCAAAAACATGATTTCTGGTCATGCGACATACAAGAGGCCACTTGTGTTTAATAGTCGAAGATAACCTTAAAATTGCTGAAAAAACGAAATTAAAAAAAAAAAACTCAACCAAATAGCAAAGCTCTCGTCTTCACCTGTTCAGATTAGACTATCCAACTTACCTGAAGATGGTGGCGGTATCCGCCGCACACATCATGGAGATGTCGGGAGAATTCCGAGATGTAATCCACGCCTCAAGTGGACCGTTTCTGGTTGGATGGTCAGACCTTATCAATTCACTCAGTTTCTTAAGCTCCACCCTAGGTTTTATCAAGCTCTTCTTAGTTTTGAACTAATTTCGTTCGTTCGGGCATTTTTTATTTATTTCTTTATCTTTTTTTATAACTATTTCTTTACAGCCTGCTGCAATAGGCAATAAAAAAACTTGGAAGGAATATCACATAACTTACTTTTTACAGTTATCGTAGATAAGAAATAGATTTCCTTTCCCAACAGCAAGAACACCGTGATGAGAACAAAAGACGTAGAGCGATGTTGGTGTCACCTGCAGATCCAACCTTCCACGCTCACGTGTGCCCCAACTGAAGCTTATCTTGATTATAATTATTACAGTTTCCCATACTCTGTGCAGTCAACTGATAAATCATTTAGTTTTTAATCGGTCGCACTTTAGAAGAGAGCCCTGCTTTATGAAACACGCTTCAACAATAACACTATTATTGACAACTTTTTTCTTATTTTTGTAAGCTTTCAATAAATGAGGACAATGTACACCATGTCCACATAACTATTTGTAGCCTGCCTCCATAACTACTTGTAGCCTGCCTCCATAACGATTTGTAGCCTGCCTCCATAACTATTTGTAGCCTGCCTCCATAACTATATGTAGCCTGCCTCCATAACTATTTGTAGCCTGCTTCCATAACTATATGTAGCCTGCCTCCATAACTATCTGTAGCCTGCCTCCATAACTACTTGTAGCCTGCCTCCATAACTATTTGTAGCCTGCCTCCATAACTATTTGTAGCCTGCCTCCATAACTAAATGTAGCCTACCTCCATAACTATTTGTAGCCTGCTTCCATAACTATTTGTAGCCTGCCTCCATAACTATTTGTAGCCTGCCTCCATAACTATTTGTAGCCTGCCTCCATAACTATATGTAGCCTGCCTCCATAACTATAATATATAGCCTCGCGAACCCAGAGGGACGGGAGGGACGGGAGGGAGGGGTTAATGTATTAAATCTCGCACAATCCTCAGAGAATGGACCTTTGGATTAGCCCTTAGGAAAAAAAGGAGATTAAAAAACACTTTAAAAAATACATAATTTCAGCACCTTTTCTCGTCTTTGTGAAATCTGAAGAAACTTAAGTCAGATTTTTTATTCCTTGAATTGGAACAATTGAAAGCGGAGCACCATTGCCACTTAACGCTCACAGGTGCCATTGTACATTGTGAAAGTCTACACACGGTAACAGATAATGTGCGGCTAACCTCAGGCAATTTTACCCTGGAATCAAGGTTTGAGCTCTCTATAAATAATTTTATTCTCTCTGGTCTCATTCTCTGCACACTTGCCGCTAACTAAACGCTTCGTCATAATGATGGTAAAGAGCTGTACTGAGAACTCCAAGTTAGATCTAGATCTATGTTGTAGATCTTGTCCTCAAAACAGAAAAAAATATCCTTGCAAATGTGGACTTACCGATGTGGATCCATATAAAAAATTCCCTAGAATATTATCCGTTGAAAAAAAAAATATAAGTACCTTAACTCAGGGAGGGCTTCCGAGTGTTTGTATTGTTTTTACAGCGCATTCTCGCGCTAAAGTACATTAATTTCCGTGTTTGTAGACAAAGAGCGAAATTTTCGATTTTGTAACGTTTTCCCCTCCGTATCTTCTCGATGCTAATCAGCTAAAGCTTATATCGATGGTAGACACCAGGAGGTAGGAGAAGAATGAAAACATCGATACACTAGGCTGCTGAGATCACGTGACCCATTCCTGTGCGTGAGACCCAGAAAAATGTTGAGCAGACTTCATGGTGCAGACTTAAAGAGTTTGAGATTGTGAACGTATGCCATTTTATCTTTTCAGCATATGTATATGGGAATTTTCTCCATTTATTGTGAGTGAAGGATCCTTTCAATATTAAAAAAATAAATGAATAACAGGTCTGTAGCTGACATTATATCTGCCAAATGAACTCACACCAAATACAAGCAGAGCAAAGACGTTATTCGTTGATACAGCGGCCTATTTTGTCAGTATGTCAGTATGTTTGGTTGCTTGATAAGAATCTTTGAAAGGATGAGACCCAAACCTACCTACCGACCATGTGGAGACAAACCCGCGAAGAATCTTCAAGGTTTTTCTACCAGCTCAGCCATCAGATACGCTGCCTTCACGTCAATATAACCTTAAATCTTCAACAGGTAGACCACTCAACAATCATTGCAGGCTACAAATCAAACATTTTGTAGATCAGTTAGGTATCTCACCTTCCAACCCACCCACCCCCTCCACCCCCCCCCCTTCCCAGACCTAACGATCAACGCTCAGAGTGGATGTATGTGGTGTCTCCCCTTCTTACCCCGCCATGCCTAACGAATCAAAGCTCAGGGTGGATGTATGTGGTGTCTCCCCTTCTTACCCCATCATGCTTAAAGAATCAACGCTCAGAGTGGATGGATGTGGTGTCTCCCCTTCTTACCCCATCATGCTTAAAGAATCAACGCTCAGAGTGGATGTATGTGGTGTCTCCCCTTCTTACCCCATCATGCTTAAAGAATCAACGCTCAGAGTGGATGTATGTGGTGTCTCCCCTTCTTACCCCATCATGCTTAAAGAATCAACGCTCAGAGTGGATGTATGTGGTGTCTCCCCTTCTTACCCCATCATGCTTAAAGAATCAACGCTCAGGGTGGATGTATGTGGTGTCTCCCCTTCTTACCCCATCATGCTTAAAGAATCAACGCTCAGAGTGGATGGATGTGGTGTCTCCCCTTCTTACCCCATCATGCTTAAAGAATCAACGCTCAGAGTGGATGTATGTGGTGTCTCCCCTTCTTACCCCATCATGCTTAAAGAATCAACGCTCAGAGTGGATGTATGTGGTGTCTCCCCTTCTTACCCCATCATGCTTAAAGAATCAACGCTCAGAGTGGATGTATGTGATGTCTCCCCTTCTTACCCCATCATGCTTAAAGAATCAACGCTCAGAGTGGATGTATGTGATGTCTCCCCTTCTTACCCCATCATGCTTAAAGAATCAACGCTCAGAGTGGATGTATGTGATGTCTCCCCTTCTTACCCCATCATGCTTAAAGAATCAACGCTCAGAGTGGATGTATGTGGTGTCTCCCCTTCTTACCCCGCCATGCTTTTAACGAATCAAAGGTCAGAGTGGATGTATGTGGCGTTGATGTCTCACCTTCCAGTCTTGCCGATAGTGACGGTCCGGCGCTCTCAGTGGTGTCTCTCAGTAAGTAGTGTCTCACACTCTACCTCGATCAAGCCGATACCTGACGGGGTTTTGTTTGACATAAAGTCTGGGCTGACCGTTTAATGGACTGTATATCAACATATTAACAAGCTAAATTCAAGCAAAGAGAATTGAAATCTATCTCTGTAAAGTATCTCCACAGCGGTTGTTTTCCCGATGGTTTCTCTAGTCTGAACACGTTGTTTCTCAAGGCTCCACGTTCACCTAACAATCTCTGCCCCAGATTTATCAATCAGTTTACTGTGGTCATCACTTTCAGCGCAGCGTGGATCAGGCTCTATTATTTCCATTGCCGAATCTCATTCTTTATCAATGCGAGAAAGGTAGATAAATAGACCGATGTCTACTGGTGGAGGAGCTAAGGGCCCTCCACTGATAAGAGAATGTGTTGTTATCTCCCCTGCTGATAACCAGCACTCTTCACATCCTATTGGGCAGGAGAGTGAATTAATCTCTGCTATGAGTCTAACAGCAGTGTTAGATGGATGGTGACAAGGATGGTATGTTTCATCATCTATCAAAGTAGCATCACTCTGAGGTAATCTCAAAAGTGTTGGACCAACTTTAATTTGCATAAAATAAACAATCATAAGATTGCTCTCTGCTCTACGCAAAAAAATAGGACACTTAAAATTTCTGAAGATTTTCCGAAGGGATTTGTATTGGGACATCAAGATAAGCATGTGACCAAAATGGTGAATTATCATTGGCCCCGAACTTTTTTAACAACATTTGCAAGATCTGACCAATAGCGAGTGGGATACTGGTCGCAGGTTGTTGTTGTTGGACCATTATTTCACGGATACACAATTGTTGTTTTTGGTCATTTTGTGCTGTCAGGTGAGGCAGATAAGCCTCCGCCGTGAAACCAAACAGAACAATCAGAGTGGGGTATTAGTGATCAGAGTTCAATGCTGATAAACCTCCCGTGGAGTCTAATCTAGCTGGCCTGAATTACGCTACACGTGTCCCTGGAGAGGCAGTGCACCGAAAAAAGAGACAAGATAAAACAATGTGTGCTTCAATTACAATGATGACCATGAAAAACAACGGGCGCTATGAAGATATCCCGTTGTAATTCAAACTGTCTGAAAATGCAAACTGAATAAAATATAATTTTTGTATATGTCAGAGGTGTTTGAAAGACTGTAATATTAACGTGTCCAGACCGTCACTATAAAGACCTATCACCTTGCTCCTATATTGCTCTTGCTGCAATGATCGATCTTTAAAAAAATCCTGGTGTAGGCAAATTTATTTTCTATTTCAGCACTAGCAAGATCTTCTAGTGAAATTGCCTGATTTTTTTTTTTTTACGTGGAACTGACCCAATCTGTGTAACCAACCATGAGAGAAACCGATTACAGACTTTCTGTATTTTGGAAGTCTTTCTTTAACAGTCAGCAGTTCTGTAATGTTTGTTTGGACATGTATCCACGGTAACACCCAGTTCAGGGGACGTTACTGGAGACATGTTGCACATCAGCATGCTCTCCACTGATACCATGAAATGTTCACAGATAACTTATATCTACTGCGCAGCAGAGGTAGCCTACATTTAATCCATGCATGGTGAAATATCATGGAAAAATAATAAGCATGTGACAAAGAATTATATTTGAAACTAAAACAATTAAAATATGAGGCAAACTACTTGACTCGACTTGGAGAACCTTGAAGAGTACTTCAAGATTTTCAAGAGGTTTTCGGTTTGGTTTTTTTTTTAAGATTGGTGCTGGAAAATTTTCGTTCTACTTCATAAAGAACGATAACAAAATGAGAGCGGTCAATTTTCCAGCACAATAGCACATGCGCTAGGCTGGCGACAGTCGCTTACCTGTTCCGCGTTTGGAAATGGACACCTGTCTGTCTTACGAGAGAGAAGGGGAGAGAGAGAGAGAGAGAGAGAGAGAGAGAGAGAGAGAGAGAGAGAGAGAGAGAGAGACACACACACACAGATAGACAGACACACACACACAGAGAGACAGACAGACAGAGAAACACAGTGGGAGCGAAAGAAGTTTTAAATTAAAGAGATCGAAGCTACACAGAAATGTGCCCGGAGCTCCCTCACTGTTGCATGCGAGCGGCAAGACTTGTGAGAATTCCCTGCTTCTAGCGCGAACATTGTTTTTGGTATTGAAGTGAGAATTTGGATTTTTTTTTTCACCTGCTTGGTACAACTCGGCCGCAACAAGTTGGTTAAAGGCCTTCCCGGACACCAAACCAGCTCCCATTGGACAAGGTAAAACTGATAAGATGGGGCCTTAAACTCACACACCGACTCTGTGTGTGGTTTTTTTTTTTAATTTGGGGGGGGGGAGAAAGAAATCGAACCCTCGCAAACAACGCCTCCGCTGCTATCACAGATGTATGTTCTTTACCCCCCCCCCCCCCCTCCCAGCCATCAGAGCTTCAGCGTTATTGAAACACAGTTGGGCATTACGAAGGCTCCGGTTTTTTTATTTTTTATTTATTTTTTTTAATAAATTATCGAAATCACAGTCAGTATATCTAACGAATGTTCATTATCAAAGAATTTAGTCCAGTAGCATTGGTGATTTGAGCTTTCTGAGGTGATGTCATGAATGTCGCCTCGCCCAGATATTAGGATTCGTTGATCAGTTGTTGGATAAAGCTGTTAATTCTAAAGCCTATGATTTCTGAAGTAAGCTCTAAACAAGCATGGCTGAACTGAGAAGATGGAAACCTAATTTAAGCCTGTCTAGCTTTAACTACGACATTGATCTCAACATGTAGCAAAAGAACCGAATAATCCTTTGATTCGATGACATACATGGCATTGTCAATCATTATGGCTGAAAAAAACATTCAGTGTCAGAATTGAATGCAGTATCTGAATAAGACACCCGATTCTGATGCAAATATTATTGGAAGAAAACAGATTTATTGACTTTTCAATCGTTGCGTGTGAAGAAAACAATCAGTTTTATTGTTAAGTACCTTCTGTGGAGGAGACATTGATAGTCATTAAGTCTGAAGAAGATGTTTCTTTCCGTGATTAAACAAAGTGTCTGATGACGGAATTTAGATCCATTATTTATAACACAACATTTTATCTAAAAAAAAGAAACACTCTTTCACACTTTAATTTGTGTCTGATAAAAGACATTCAGTTTCATATCAAGTACCTGGAGGAAGGGAGCAGTTCAGTTCTGACGTTGATCATCGTATCTGAAGAAAACACTTTAAAATTTTTAAAAATTGTATATGAAGGAGGATCTGTGTTTCATTGTTTATCACGGTGTAGGGACATCAGGTTTTACTGCTTCGCACTATGTGTTAAGGGCAAATTCAAATTTCTTGTTAAGCGCTGAGAGTGAGAGACGCGTCCAAGACCATTCATGAGTAAACCAACCTCTGAACTTCATTCAATTATACTTTCCTCTTTTCAGCATAACTGCCGCTAACTAGACGTGTCGACATCATGACGGTATAAAGTCGTGTCTAGATTCTGGATCTTGTCGCACAAAAAAAAAACATTAAAAGGTTGAATTCATCGATGTTGATCCTTAAAAAGATGCCCCCTATACATTACTAAAATGTAGAAAAGTTAATTACACATTGAGGTCTTTTGTTGAACTGTAATGTGAAATACTAATGCGACAATGTCTTGTCGTCGTGACAGGCTACACATGACATCTTATGTCACGTTGGTTCAGTAGATTGTCGTCGTGACAGGCTACACATGACATCTTATGTCACGTTGGTTCAGTAGATTGTCATCGTGACTGGCTACACATGACATCTTATGTCACGTTGGTTCAGTAGATTGTCATCGTGACTGGCTACACATGACATCTTATGTCACGTTGGTTCAGCAGATTGTCATCGTGACTGGCTACACATGACATCTTATGTCACGTTGGTTCAGCAGATTGTCATCGTGACTGGCTACACATGACATCTTATGTCACGTTGGTTCAGCAGATTGTCATCGTGACTGGCTACACATGACATCTTATGTCACGTTGGTTCAGCAGATTGATCAACTGGTCTGTAGAGCGACCAGTCGCCCTAAACATCGGTCGGCACACTCTCCAACACAAGAAAAGTTTTGTCGACCGGCGTTTTTTTTCTTGACATTCTTCAACAAATGAAACGTGTATAACTGAATTGCATTTCTTGAGCAGCCTTCAAACATGACGTCGCCTTAAACAACTCTAAAAACTGACCCAGTCATCATGTTTCTTATCAAAGATGGCCACTGTCCTTTGGTAGAGTTGTTCAAGGTTGTATAAAGACTCAGCATACTCGGCAATAATCAGATATACGTCATGTTCGCCGCTTCTATTTTTTTTAAACCGTTACCAGCACTAGTAAAAAATTTAATGTGATTCTTTAGATTAACAATTGACGCATAGTTCAAATATTCGAATAAAAACTAAATATTATAGGGATCGTGGCATCGAGTCAGACTCAGCATCCCACTCATCATTTTGTACTTATACTAAATGAGGTCTTCTGAATAGGATTAATTCCATACTATTAAATCATCGTGATGAGCTTAGCAGAGCTGTAATACTAGATCACAAATGTTGCGATCAGTTTGCTTTTATTGCGTGATAATCATATCAAAATATATACCTCATTCATGGAAGAACTTTTAGGGTAAAACAACCTCAAACCAAGTTCTTAATACAGGAAAATAGTTGATTCTGTCCTTTCTTAATCTTTTTAAAATTCCTTTTAAACGTTTAGTTTGAAAAATATGAAGTACTGCAAAGAGTATTTAAAGTTTCAGAGCTTTGTGGGAACTCATAGGTGACCGTTTTTTTTTGTAAACCGTATGTGATAATGATAGTTTCTAAACAATCTAGGAATAGATTTAGATTTCGATAAATTACATAACTATTCTTATTTTGTGAAAGTTTTTAAGTTAACAAGTCAGCTGATCTAATCAACCATTATATTTATAAGACCAGGGACCGAGAGCGTGCCCAAATAATATTTTGAAGATCGATTTTTTTAAACAAAATAAAAACTGCTTTATTCTAGGCAAAGAAACAATAGCCTTGTGATTCTTTGTGTAGTTTTAAAGACTCCACCTTGTAAAGTTTAATCTATATTTCTTTTGAAATCGCATTTTTAAAGATCTTTAGTATGCAGGCTTTACATGTCAAACTAATCCAACATAGAGAGTAGATATATCGCTAATGAGGATTCAATTACTTAAGATATACATTCTGCCTTTAAGGTTGAAAAAACAAAAACAGCCAGATCAGCTTGTGCAAGAGATAATTAGGTCCTCTACCAACCCAGGCAAGTAAGGAAAAGGTCACAGAGGATAGATAAACGTCGTGAATTTCTTGGTTGTCACATGATGGAGACAAAAAAGGGCAGAGCAGACGAGAGCAGTGATTTGATCCTGATGTTGATGTCAACAGTGGTGTCGAGTTCCAGACCATGGCACAAGTCGGGGAGATAGCGAGAAGCTTGGAGCCAGATAGGGCCTCACTGGCATCCACGGCCTGGGGGCCTCACTGGCATCCACGGCCTGGGGCATCCACGGCCTGGGGGCCTCACTGGCATCCACGGCCTGGGGGCCTCACTGGCATCCACGACCTGGGGGCCTCACTGGCATCCACGGCCTGGGGGCCTCACTGGCATCCACGGCCTGGGGGCCTCACTGACATCCACGGCCTGGGGGCCTCACTGGCATCCACGGCCTGGGGGCCTCACTGGCATCCACGGCCTGGGGCATCCACGGCCTGGGGGCCTCACTGGCGCTCTCTAGTTGAGCTCTGGCATCCACGGCCTGGGGGCCTCACTGGCGCTCTCTAGTTGAGCTCTGGCATCCACGGCCTGGGGGCCTCACTGGCGCTCTCTAGTTGAGCTCTGGCATCCACGGCCTGGGGGCCTCACTGGCGCTCTCTAGTTGAGCTCTGGCATCCACGGCCTGGGGCATCCACGGCCTGGGGGATGACGGACGCCACGGCCTGTTGGATGACACCACGGCCTGGGGGATGACGCCACGGCTCGCAGCTATCGGGCAACCTTACAGGACATGTTGGCTCAAACACTGGAGCCCAAACAATCCTGCTTGGGCACATGAGACTGGTAGAGATGTTAAGGTCAATAACTCGGAGAAAATGAGAAAGTGGGGCGAAATAAT
>JAWDGP010001107.1:22500-29449 GCA_033675545.1 Elysia crispata | reverse complement strand
ATAACCGGTTAAATGCGAGGAGTCACCGTCTCTCACACATAACCGGTTAAATGCGAGGAGTCACCGTCTCTCACACATAACCGGTTAAATGCGAGGAGTCACCGTCTCTCACACATAACCGGTTAAATGCGAGGAGTCACCGTCTCTCACACATAACCGGTTAAATGCGAGGAGTCACCGTCTCTCACACACATAACCGGTTAAATGCTAGGAGTCACCGTCTCTCACACACAACCGGTTAAATGCTAGGAGTCACCGTCTCTCACACACAACCGGTTAAATGCTAGGAGTCACCGTCTCTCACACATAACCGGTTAAATGCGAGGAGTCACCGTCTCTCACACACAACCGGTTAAATGCGAGGAGTCACCGTCTCTCACACACAACCGGTTAAATGCGAGGAGTCACCGTCTCTCACACATAACCGGTTAAATGCCACACCGTCTCTCACACATAACCGGTTAAATGCGAGGAGTCGACGAGTCACCGTCTCTCACACAGGTTTAAATGCGACGAGTCACCGTCTCTCACCAGTTAAATGCGAGGAGTCACCGTCTCTCACACACAACCGTCTCACCGCACACATTAAATGCGAGCAGTCTCCTCACACACAACCGGTTAAATGCGAGAAGTCACCGTCTCTCACACGTCGGTTAAGGAGTCACCGTCTCTCACACATAACCGGTTAAGTGCGAGGAGCCACCGTCTCTCACACACAAACGGTTAAATGCGACGAGTCACCGTCTTTCACACATAACCGGTTAAATGCGAGGAGTCACCGTCTTTCACACATAACCTGCAACACAGGCCAGTCACGGAAGCCCTCTTTTGTCTTGCGGATTATTTCTAAAGCTTTAAGTTGTACCTGTCGGGATATTCTAAAATACTTGATAAGCGCTGTATCAACTATACAGCACTAGTTGTCTTTATTTCAAATAATCCACTGCACAAGTTACGGTATATAAAAGAAAGACGGAAAAAAAATTCTCTGATAAAAAGTCTCAATTTTGGAAGTACGTCAATACTGTTTGGGCTAAAAAAAAAATAACACTTAACAAACCTGTTGAGAGCCAGAGTAACGTTACCGTTTGAAGCTGTTTTATCACAACTAATGAAATTATGCGCGCAGAAAAACGGTTCAGGAACGCAAGTCTCTGGAAAATTCGTACCCGGTATGCTAATGACCCAGATGGATAAGAAAAGCCTTGCACTCTTACGATAGGCGAGTTTTATGGAACCATTCTGTCAACTCGATACTATGGTATAAAGTCGGCCCTTTTTTTTTTTAATATATAATTTCTTCCTATCGTCAAAATGTAAAGTGACAGTTGCCGATCCATCTATTAATTGATGGTTGAAATTCCACAAAATGTAAGCACTTCAATCTAAGTCTTACCTTCTACAATCCTGATTACCAACTAGATCTAGTCTTCTCAAGGATATCACTAGTAGCTGCCTGGGAAAAGCTTCCTCTAAGTGGTCAAAAACCAAAATGAATGTGCGTCAGTTGCAAAAAGCCAACGCTTGCAAGGTTAATGATCTCAGTATCATTGGTGTTCCGCGATAGATTGTTTTTTCATTCCTTTATCACTCGTGCAAAAAAGTTTGCAAACGTTACTGTTTTATCGTGACTGTGAAATTATCAGGTAGATAGAGATGGCGTGACGTGTCCAGGCAGGCTGGCTGGCTGATAACATGTTTAACTTACCCGAAAGAGGGTTGTGTCTCGTATTACGCAAGGACCAAGATTGCATGGTGGATTATGGGCTTTACTCTGTGGCAAAGTTGATACCTCATAGTTACAGAGAGTGGAACATCGACACAGCTTTGAATCTTTGCTTCCTTCGTGATAAGTTTCTGATCCGATTAAAATAAAGAGAGACAAAAGGCCTAAATTGTTGTAGCGTTGAATACAAGATAAAGAGTCCGGAATTAAGACAGTTAGAACTAGACATTTTTCCACATTTTCAATCATCCTTCGCATCACATTTTACATAAAGGATCATCTTAAGGAAGCTAAGAGAGAGAGAGAGAGAGGGAGGAAGAGAGTGAAAGAGTGTGTGTGTGTGTGTGTGTGTGTGAGAGAGAGAGAGAGAGAGAGAGAGCAAAGAGAATTAATTGTGTCAAGAGGCGTTATGTTTATGGGTGATAAAATTTACAGTATGCCTTTCGAGTGTTTGATTTAATAAAAAGCAGTTTTATTTTTATCAAACAGGAATGAGCGAGGCACTTAACTATAATATGATTAGAAAATTGAGAATGGCTTTAGCAATAAAGGAAATCGGTTAATACTGTACTTTCCCAATCTGTTTTTAGATATTTTAAACGCTTATTAGAAAGCTGTGAATTTCTGCATCACGTGCATAAAAGTGCACTGCCTTGCGGTAATTCTTAGCCGCGCAGTTATTTAAACCTACCTGATAATGAATGTTTTAACAAATCGGTATTTAGATTTGGATTTTACAAAAGTAGTTAACTATTCTTTTTTCTTTTGATGCTTTTTTTTGTGAAAAGTTGGTATTGGGATCATAAAGGATGGGGGGGAGGATGTAAGACAATTAAGCGATTGTTGAACTGAAAACTTTGCTTTGCTTTACTTTTTAAAGTATAATGCTGGAAAACTGCTCTTGTAATTCTGATAATTAAAGGATGGTTTACAGTTCATATCTACGTACATTTCTTAAAAACTAACCGGTGATTAATAGTCCGCAATTACACTAGCCTGGGCTTTTAGCTGTAGATTTGAACCGCACTGCTCATATGAATGGATCTGGGCCATCATCTTATCGGCGCCATTCCGACCGACTAATGGTTAGATTAGTTAGCATAAAAAGACCTTGACCCTCTTGGTGTGCGCGGTCCCTAGACAGAGTACTATGGTAATACTCCAACATCTTTGTAGTACTCGGTCGTTACTAAAACATCGAATCAGCCAGTATCGGTGAGCCTGTCGCTGGTAGCTCACATGACAAACTGCCGTCTCTGACAGAGGATATAATCAGAGGAGAGTGAGACCAAGGAGTGAGTTGAGGGTCCCATCTTATCGGCCCTGGCCATAATGTCAGGTGTGTCGGCACAATCGCCCGCCGCCCAAGTGGTTTTTGTTTTTTTTTAGTTATTTTAATGACCTAATATTGGGTCAATGTACTGCGAGGAATTTCTTAACTGTACCACATTTGCTGATAAGTTAATCTCACAGCTTAGAGTTTTGGAGGAGAGATTGCCTCGTAAAACAGAGGGAGGTATAATTATAGTTATAAAAAGTTTTTGAAAATTTTGACTTTGATCGTAACCAGACCTACGCTGATTGGCCCCCGGCTTGATTCATCGAGTTAATCACGTGACAAGGATAAACTCCAATGATCCTATAACATTAGCGTCTGTTTTAAAGTGGTTTAGGCTTTTTGCTTTTAGCGAAGCTATCCATAAGAAGTTTGTTGTTGGTAAAATTACCTTTTTCTTACCTCTCCTTTCCTTCACTTTTCTTCCCTTTCCACCCCCCTCTCTCTCCCCCCCCCCTTTTCCCTCCCCCAGAGAGAGAGAAAGAGAGAGAGAGAGAGAGAGAGAGAGAGAGAGAGAGAGAGGTGGGGAAGATATAGGGAAATTAAGAAAGCCCTTCATTGATTGCCAATTTTAATTTTTCTTTGTTCTTTAAGAAATCGATATACTTTACAGCTTCCATTCACCTTTTACGTGTTTAACTAACTCAAATTGACCTGCTACATGTTTTAATCAATTCTTATCGACACTGATTTGTTTTAACTAATTGTAAATGTGTTTAAACCAATCTAATTTATTTAGTATCAGTTTTAACCAACTCCCATGTTCCAGTCATCTGCTGTACCCAAATCACAAAGACCTGTTACGTGTCCTCGTCAACTCTCTGCTACCTGTTTCGTATTTTAACCAAAACTTATTATTTGTAACTTGTTCCATCAATACTCGTTTCCATGGTATGTGCTTTAAAGTCTTATTGACCTGTCACGTATTTTTTGCCAAATCTTCCTCTTCTGTAACATATTTCATTTACTCTTAATTACTTGGTATTTGTTTTAATCAATGAGTATTTTTCTCGTACTTGTTTTTACCAACTCTAATTGACCTGTTACATGTTGTATTCAGCTTCCTTTGACCTGCTCTGTGTTGTAACCAAATCTCGTTTACATGGTATGTGTTTATTTTAACCCTAATTGTATTGTTAATAGCTCTACCTCACTCTGATTGACCTGCTATATTTTAAACCGGTTCTCTTTTCATTTGCTACGTGCTTTAACCAACTCTTACTTATAAATAACGTATTTAGTTTATTCTCTTATAGTTGGTGTGAATTTTGATCGACTCTCATTCACCTGTTATGTACTTTAACTAACTCTCATTCACCTGTTATGTACTTGAACTAACTCTCATTCACCTGTTATGTATTTTAACTAACTCTCATTCACTTGTTACATTCACGGACCTGTTTTATGTTTTATTGTGGATGATAGATTAAAAACATGTACTGAATAGTCTTTTATTAAGCATTGTCAAAATCACTTTGTCTTGATAGCCCCGTTTTTAGCTAGTCATCGTAAGAAATTATCAGCTGAGTTTTTTTTTTTTTTCTATTCTATGTATAATTTTATGTTAAAATTATCTATATTGTCTCTCAGAAGATTTCCATTATCCCTTTCTGTCTCTTAAAGTTTGGCTTTGCAATTACATTTACTAGATAATGGAGAAATTGTTAGAAATATACTATAACTATACATGTTTAATGTAGATTCTTTTACAAAGAGTTTTTTTTATACCACTTTAAAAGATTGTGAAAATAGTGTTTGATTTTTATGTGTTGTTAAGTGTAAATATTGGTTGTACATAATCAATTCAAAAAAAAATTTGTTGTTTAATCGTGTTTATGTTTGATAATCACAAAAGTTGTCTGGGAGATTAAAAACTATTAATCTTCTACCTATAAAGCAATGCTTAACTCACCCAGTATTACTGGTTAAAGTGAACTAGTAAAGGAAGATGTCTTGATCAGCATTGAAGTTTAACATAAAAAGATATAAATGCAAACAGGGCGGAGAGATATACAAGTCGGAATCACGCAATAAAACGAATCGTGACATACCCTTGATTTGTTACGCACAAAATTATGTGTTTTCAACACTGCGTTTCTGATTGAGATGTAAAACGTCATACAAGATTTTTGTGGTTTGTCCGAAACATGGCTCTGCTTCTTAGCATTCGAACTAGGACATACTAGTGGCATGATTTTCTAAGCTTGATAATGGTTTCTATTTTTATAAATGCCGGGGGGGAAATCAAAATAGGCTCTAAGTTAACAATGGATATTGCTTGCCTGTTTCGACACCAACAATATAACAAAAAAAAACAACAAAAAAAAAAACAACTAAAAGATGCCTTCATCATTTTGTCATTCATACCAAATGAATGTACCAGAATGTGCGATTCAAAACGTTTCCAAATTTTTATTTTATTTTGAAACTAAAAAAATTAATTAATTAATAAATAAAAGGAAAGGGTTTCCTGATCGATTTTCCATGTGTGTGTGTGGGGTTTTTTTTTTTGTGTGTGTGTGTGTGTGGGGGGGGGTTATGTTTTTGCTATGTTTTGTTTTTTTACAAAAAAAATATGTTGTTTTTTTTTAACAATCATCGTAACGTATTTTACATCCTTTAACAATATTGAGTACATCTATATGTTAAAATTTCTTGTGGACCAATGGTGCACCATCTTTGCCTGTGTAGTGGTTGAGATCGACATTCCATTCCATAGTCTTGATGACTCATTTTTTTTTTCTCGAGATCATTGAGGAGCGGGGTTTGTCCTTCTCTGATCTCCGGCAAGACCTGCAAGAATTTCCCGCGCGTTCAATTGAGGAAAAAAAAAAACCGCCTGGGAAGAAAATAAGATAGTTTAGATACCTAGTTAGTTCAGCCAGATAACTAGCCAACCCTTAGCAGCCAGCACTTTATTCTTGAGTCCCCTCCCTTTGGTGAAATAAATTGAAAGCGTACCATCACAAATCCGAAAGTAATCGCGCTATGAAATTTAACCGTTTAAATTAAACATTTAATGTTTCTCTTTATACGATAAAACATAATATGAATAAAAAAATAGTAAAGTAGCTTTGAAAGTAAGTAAAATTTTGTTTATAAAGAAAAACATTAAATGTTGAAAGAATTCCTATTTAATATGGCACAATATGTATACTATATTCATTCACATTAACGGTAAATTGTTGAGAAAACCTGTAAATTCTGAGATATCTTAATTTTGTGATACTGTAGCTGTAAGTGTTCACGTCTGAATTTTTTCGTTGTTCATTGTGTGCACCTGATTGTGTTCCCTGCTAAGTGTGTGTACATCTTGGTTCGAACACCAGCATTTTAAATAATGTTGGCTCATGGGTTGGGTATGCTAATCTTTGCGTTAATTCTTGTTTTCAATAATGGCTATGATGACCTTAGTGTAGTTAAACTCGATTGTGTTCATTCATAATAACGTTGACCATCGTTTTTTGTTTTTTTTTTGGTGTGTTCCATAATGGCTATGATGATCTTTGTTTTGTTTCTTGATTGTGTTCAATAATGGCTACGGTGATCTTTATATTGTTTCTTGGTTGTGTTCAGTAATGGCTATGATGATCTTTGTTTTGTTTCTTGGTTATGTTCAATAATAGCTAAGACGATCTTTTTTGATTCATCCTTGTGTTCAATAATGACAGTATGATCTTTCATTTTGTTGTTACTTGATGGGGTTCGCTCATCAGAATGTTGATCTTTGCGTTGGTACTTAGTTATAATCAATAATAATTATGATTAACTTTTTCTTGTTATTTGATTCTTGATTGTATTTTTCCATGAAAATGTTGGCCTTTGTGATAGTTCTTGATTGTAATCGCTGATCATAATGTTGCTCTCTGAACTGGCATTTGATTTTG
>JAWDGP010001107.1:0-17500 GCA_033675545.1 Elysia crispata | reverse complement strand
CCTTGATTGGGCCCTAGTCTCTGAATAATATTCTTTTCAATTAGCAGAGGACTTAGAATCAAATAAAAGAACACACTATAATTCTAGACCTACGGCGCTGAAATTAAAAAAATTAAAAAACAGAACAAACACTTGTTTTACTTTTTTTTTTATTACTCCCATTATTATGATCATTATTTACTTTTTGTACACAGTCCTTATCTCGCATTGTTTTATACACGTAAAAAAACTAGGCTATACACGATGTTTAACAAAAGGTATATTTTTCACAATCACGTTCATTACAGAGCTAGTATGCACAAGATGTTCATCGCTCAAGATACGATATCTGTAAGATACGATCACTGTAGGCACTGACAAGCTAGGTCGGGCATGAGGACGCTTCAAAGTTTGCGCGTGGACGTCTGGCGAGTTTCAACAGACCCGGTACAGCATCCTCACACCTGATCTGGAGTTAAAGTGATCGGGGTAGACAGACCATTCTATCTCTTTTAAAAGACCTTGCTTTTCCAGGTCCTTCAGATACGGCTGTAGGGTATCTCTGTACTGTGGCACAGTCCACAGGTATTCTTCTCGCATGCAGTTAATGATGTAACCACCTGGGAGGCAGAAAAAGAGGAGATAAAAATGAAAAGTTATGATGTCTCAGCAGTTTGAAGTTTATTATAAACGATATACAAATTTGAAAAAAAAATATGCTGTAAGAGTAATATCATTTTTTACAATTAATTCAAATACATGATATTCATTTTAGATATTATAGTTTAAAATACGCGGGATATTGTGATGAATGCTAAGCTTTATGGACACCACATTCTAATCTAAATCATGAAAAGTTTGGCTTGGATGGAAACTTTCACATCCACATTCTTCAAGCACTCTGTTAAGCCTGCGGCACGGGAAGGGTAGACTGACAGTTGTCTCCGTCCAAATGTTATAGGTAGCCATACAGGGGACATAAAATTGTTTGAATCTAGCCTTCTACAGCAATACTGTCAATTTAGTTTTACATTTATTTTCCTCTCTTGTCAGTCTCAAAACTGCTTGAGTACTTTGGAAAGCTTGCTTTATGCCATTGTCAAATTGAAGTTGCTCCAATTTGTTCAGACTGGAAAAACAACGTTCGTTGATGCTGCAGTGCAATATGTTAAAAAAAAAACATTTCATTCTTTCCGCCTCTCTACCATGCTCCTAACAGCCATTACCTTCGGACCAATACAGATTTCAAATCATATGACAGGTTGGACGCGCATGATACCTATTCGACAAAGCGGTTTGACGCTCGCCTGATTTTGTAAAGCGAATGAATTCCATGAATTACTTAACAAGACTGACCTGGTTGTGTAACGCGAATGAACTTCTTGAATGACTTGCATTCACCTGGTTTTAAAAGCAAAGGAACTCCATTAATGATTTGACACTCACCTGGTTTTGTTACGCGAATGAACGCTATGAATGACTTGACACTCACCTGGTTATGTAACGCGAATGAACTCTATGAATGACTTGACACTCACCTGGTTTTGTTACACGAATGAACTATATGAATGATTTGACATTCACCTGGTTTTGTAACGCGAATGAACTCTATGAATGATTTCACACTCACATGGTTTTGTAACGCGAATGAACTCTATGAATGATTTGACAGTAACATGGTTTTGTAACGCGAATGAACTCTATAAATGATTTGACACTAACCTGGTTTTGTAACGCGAATGAACTCTATAAATGATTTCACAGTAACATGGTTTTGTAACGCGAATGAACTCTATGAATGATTTGACAGTAACATGGTTTTGTAACGCGAATGAACTCTATAAATGATTTGACACTAACCTGATTTTGTAACGCGAATGAACTCTATGAATGATTTGACACTAACCTGGTTTTGTAACGCGAATGATTTCTATGAATGATTTGACACTAACCTGGTTTTGTAACGCGAATGATTTCTATGAATGATTTGACACTAACCTGGTTTTGTAACGCGAATAAACTCCATGAAGGCGCCGGGTGGGATGGCACCTGGCCCAAACGCTCCAACAGTGCACACAGCGTCATAGGTATCTAGGGTTAAAGGTCAACACGAAGGAATCATGAACATGGGTATCAAGAAAATCAAATCAATAGCAAAGTGGGACTTTCAAAATGTTCTGACTAGAGTATAATAATAGTAATTATGGGCTAGCTGTGTAACTCTTGAATCAGATTAAATAAGATATCACATCAAACATATAGGGGTTTTTTTTGTATGTCGCGAAAAATTCTTGTGTTATCATACTCATACCATACTCAAAGATCTGTTGGTATTTTTTATGCGCATTACATGCTTACGATAAGCTTTGTCAAACATGATATTTTTTTCATTTTTCAGCGGCCTACTTATTTTTATTTTCTCATCTCTCTCTCTCTCTCTCTCTCTCTCTCTCTCTCTCTCTCTCTCTCTCTCTCTCTCTCTCTCTCTCTCTCTCTCTCTCTCTCTCTCTCTCTCTCTCTCTCTCTTTCTCTCTCTTCCTCTCTCGCTCTCTTTCTCTCTCTGTCTCTGATTCTCTCTCACCCTCTCTCTCTCTCTCTCTCTCTCTCTCTCTTTCTCTCTCTCTCTCTCTTTCTCTCTCTCTCTCTCTGTCTCTTTCTTTTTCTACTCCATTCCCTGTCCATATCTCAGCCTTTTTTTATTCTCTATCGCTCTCTATGTTCTTCTGCCTTTTTGTCACTCAAATCTCTATTTGTTTCATTCTTTTTTTTATCTCTCTGTCGGTTGTCTGTGTCTCACGTGTCTCCCACGCTCTTCTCCCTGTTTCTTACTTCCATCCAGCAATGTTACACCGGTCTATTGTCTTTACTGAGGTGCAGCGTAACAAAATCTGACTAGATATTAATTTGATAAAAGAGAAGACTACATACTGTCAGGGGTGTCCAGGGGTATATCTATACCAACTGCCTGCTTCATTATTCTCCTGTAGTGTCCCCGCTCTTTTATAATTTCTGTAAATTTTGTTATGGGCTCCACAGCGTCGATATTGGTGTAGCCAAGATTATAGAGCTGGTGAAAGAGACAAGTATAATTATGTTAGTTTCTTCATAAATCGTTAACAAACGAATCGGTTTAAACTGGCCACCTTACTTCGTGAGGAAACCATGAAAAAAAGGTCTTTGGTCTTTTCCCACTTTACACTTCGGTGTTGAAATAGTTCAACAACCACGGTTATAACCGGTATAGTATAATGCTTTAAAATAGGTAAAATGACTGAATAAATAAGCGGTTCTTTACTAACCCACATTAGACTTTATAGTTTATCTAAAAAAAAAACGATAATCTTGCGCGTTTGCTTTACTTAGACTGATTTTGATAGAGCAAAACACAAGCGTTACAATCACAGCATAATACTTAGATTACACACATGAATCACGGACTCTTCGATGGTGCGGCTTCCTTAAGAAATTCGTTTTACGCGGGTTTCATTATAGACACCCGACATCCTCACATCTTAGTCATCGCTGGTCCAAGTTTGCTGCGAGGCAGAAGATAAACTTAACACCAGATCGTCGACCCGGCGTCGGAACCGATTGTCCCACAGCTATCACGTGATCCTAAGAGCACAGTTATCTTTTTACACGATAAACTACTTACTGGTAACTGATAATTAAAAATAAAAAATTTGTATGAAAATATGTTGTGAATAAATTATAATAAAAACATGTTTTCACTCGTGCATCTAAATTGATGTCAATTTCCCAGTGAGTTTCAATCAAATGAGATTAATATATGCAGTTTTTGATAAGAATCATTTCTAACACACCGCCAGCTAAATAGACACCAGAAAAATATTAGCCTTGTTAAAGAAAACGACATTGATCTGTGCAATATCACAGTGTGATGACTGTGTGATTGGCGGTCTGGAAAAACAATGCTACATTTTGTAGCAAATCTACGGCGATTTAATTTTTTTATACCTAAAGATAGAAATAAGGGAAATTCGTCCGCCATGAGGAGCAGTTCGTGACGCTACAAGAAGGAATGATGGGAAGATGGAAGGATGGGCGAGGAGTGGAGTGGTGGTGGTGGTAGCGGCGGTTTATGTCAACACATTAAATAAGCCGAGCACCCGATGAGGCAAACTGATTTGTTATTTTTCAATCCTCTTCTTGCTCTCGTCATCGGAATCGCCTGTCACACAACCTAAAAAACTTGTTAGAGCTATGTTTACAATTTTCAGCTGCTGAGGGATGCAAAGATGGTCGAGCTTGCCCTAAGCTATTCATCAAGCGATGGGTTCTGATGTTGAGTGGATGTGTATGTGCGTGTGGTACAGTGTTCTGTTGCCAACATATTGAAGTTCATGTTTAAAAAATCAAAGATCTTTTTTTCTTCACGTCAAATCTCAAAACCGTAATGAAGGGTTAAGTGAGACGCGGGGATGGGGGTTGAGAAAAAAGAGATGGCAGATATTTTTTTCAACCCACATTTTGTTTTGCCATTGAGCGCCTCAATCAGTCACTTTCACCAACCTTCTCCCCTGTGAGACCTGTCCCGGCGCCGGCATCCAGTAGACGCACGTTGGTCTTGTCTGGGAACAGCTTCTCCATGGTTTCTCCCAGCATCTCTTGGCCCTTGTAGATGTTGCGTGCTGAGCCATGGATCTGAGGGAATCGTGCGAGAATAATGTCAGTATTGCAGTCATGGCTGGGGCTCGACTTGGCATTCTTCATCAGAGACAGTGCCCCCGTCAGTTCTTTTATGCCGCAATTAGTTATTAAGTTTCTGTGTGAACCTAATATTAAATCTTTGTCTTAATATCAAATCCGTTTCCTTGTTAATCACTATTTGAAAACAACAACAACAACAACAGCAACAACAATAACAACAACAAGAACAACAACAACGACAAGAACAAGAACAACAACAAAAACTGAACCTGTATCAGCCTCTTAATGGCACCCAGTTCTGTTGCTTATTATTGTATTCAAGTTAGTAAGGTTAGTAAGAAAACATTCTGCTCAGCCTTGTTTTAAAAAATATACCGACGGATGATGTTGGAGAATTCATATCATCAACATTGGAGGCCCTTGGCAGAGTAGCGCATGTTCCAATTCTGGTAGATGCAGTAGCAGCAGTAGATGCAACTGTCTTAGAAGGAGATAGAAGCAGCAGTAACAGTAGAAATAGAAGACATAGTAGAAGTTGTAGGAGTAGTAGTGGTAGTAGTAGTAGCAGTGGTAGTAGTAGTATTGGTAGTAGAAGTAGTAGTAGTAGTAGTAGTAGTAGTAGTAGTAGTAGTAGTAGTAGTAGTAGTAGTAGTATTGGTAGTAGAAGTAGTAGTAGTAGTAGTAGTAGTAGTAGTAGTAGTAGTAGTAGTAGTAGTAGTAGTAGTAGTAGTAGTAGTAGTAGTAGTAGTAGTAGTAGTAGTAGTAGTAGTAGTAGTAGTGGTGGTGGTAGTAGTATAGTTGCTGGGTTTTTGTTTTGTTTTTGTTTTATATTGTTTTGTTGTTGTTTTTTGTTTTTTTGTTGTTTTTTTTTTTTTGGTGCTATTGTTTCATATTAAGCCCTAGAATAGGTTTATTGCAGAATTTGCCGCAGGATCAGAGTAGAAATCTTTAAAACGTCGCAGCAGACAAGTTGCCAGGAATGAGAGCAGCTATCTTGGCACAAAGAAAATTTGCTATGTATGAAGTTTATACGTGAATAAAACAGAAAGTAAAGAGATTTTATGATTTCTCAAATTGCGCATAATATCTGTAACCAGCTACCTAAATTTGCTGGTTTAGACCAAGAAAAATTTAGAGAACTTAACTAATAGAATTAATGACTGTACATCAAAGATATACCTGCTTATTCAGATTAAAAAATCCAGAGAATTTAGCATAAATGAAAAGATGTTTTCAGTGACGCATTAAACAGTTAATTATAATAAATAGAAAGCAGAATCTTTTTGTAGCTAGAAGAATCGACTGAGTCGAATCTACCCACATCATCGTAAGTGCCGATTTCCGCCCACTTGTTGTAAAGATTTTGGGATTCTTTGTGGCTGATGTCTGGTTTTAAAATCGATTCCTCCAAGTTGTTTGGCTCAGAGAGCATGTCTTTGTCTTGCGATGCCATGTCGGCCCGACTAGAGGTTGTAACTGGTGATAAGAAAAATACGAGTAACGTGATGACTGCTTTAGTTTTCACAAAATGATCCATAATTTAAAAACCAGTTTGGAAAACAAATTTATATTCGTATTTTAACACACATTGAAGATCTATTTGATGGAGTTCGAATAAAAGTTTTCATTATAATTTATATTGTCTTGTACAGCTTTTTTTAGTGGACTTTCAGCATAAAATCTTCATAACATCCCTCTAAATGAATTAATTTTTGTAATTACTTTATGAGGGAATAAAGTGCGAAATTGATAACACCCTTGCAAGGTTTTCAACTAATAAGAATATACTTTTTTCGTGTTTTGAAATTTGCGTCCAGATGGGAAAACATTTTTCAGTCGTAGCAAAGAATAATTTAAAAAAAGAAGCTCTTTGCTTTATATATCTTAGGGCAGTGTCAGGCAGGAATTTTGGTTTGAAGCGTTGCTGCTTCTACAAAGATCAACATGTTATAACAGTGAATTCTATTTTTTGTTTTGTTTTGATAGAACTAAGAAGATAGCAGCTTTTAACTTTCTCATCTGTTTCGTTACTGTAAAGACTCAGTCAATGGCCCACTTATTCTCGTTATTAAAGTAAATGCTAATTATTATGCATACTGTTAAAATACTGCAACTTACATTTGGGTACCGTGAAAGTACATTTGTAATTTTTTTTTGGCGGAAAAAAGAGATATCTACGTCTTTATTTGCCTGGAAGAACTTCAAGTTTGATAATGATTTAAAAACAGCGATCAATATTTTCTACTTTAAATGCCAATTAATTAGTAGTCCACCAAAACAAAAAGAAATATTCTTGAGCGCTCTCTAAGATTGAATTCAACATTTAATTTAATGATGCCATGTAAAATATCTCTATAATAATATATAATTACAATTAGAACCCCAAGCTAAGTAGCATCGGGGTGGGATGCTTAAAAATTTTTAACCAACGGCATCTCAAATAAGGGAAGAAAAACTTATTTTTATATGTAAAAGTTTAATTATCACTTGCTTTGTTCGTTAAAACTAGAGAAATATTCTTAAAACCCAAGCCCTAAGTGATCAATGGTACTTACACTTTGGGCACCCTTGGTGATGTTAGACTGATGATACTAACGGAATCACAGTAATGATTTTGATTCTTACAAACAACTACCTCTAAAGGTGGAAACGCATCGCAACTTTTTAAGCGGCCAATAGTATTGTAGCTCGCATGGTTTTGTTTTTTCTTGCAGTTTTTTTTTTTATTATTCGCGATAAGACAGTATGACATTGATCTAGATTTAACCTGTTTGTGGTTTTCAACTTTGAACCACTTGAAAGCGAACTGAAGTGGCCCTCCTATGTGACGCTCCTATGTGTTATCAAATGATATTACTTACTGGTTTCGCTGAAACCTAGTTACGCGTTCTGATAATTATTTCTGTTTCGTGCATTAGTGGTTGGTTATTTTTTATACAAATATTTGTCTAATCTCAGCCTGACCTGCAGGTTTTTTTTTTTTTAATAAACCCTTAACAAGCGGTGACTGCTGCAGTTCTTATCTTTTTATTTTAATTTTTTTTTTCATCACACATCCAAAATTACACTGATATAAAATTTTACCAGGCTGAATCGTGTGATAGACAGCAAAGCTGAATTAAAAAAAAAAAACGAAAACTTGAAAAAGATGACCCTAAAGCTTATTGTTTGATCTTCAGGATTCAAAAATTACCTTATGGGAATAGTAATTATTTTTTTGTCCTTTTATCAGTAAACGATTTCTATTGCAATAGATAGATTAGCAAAGGTTAACAACATGGAACGTGACAACTTGAAAAATTCCAACATAAAACTCGAAGTAAAATTTTTAACTGACTTTACTTCATTCCTTTCAATTTGGTTTTTTTTTTTTGTAAAGAGACTTAAATGGAGCATTATAGATGAAAATCTGGATCTGCAGCAACTAAATATCTGTACACAATGGTCTCATACGTGACAGGAGACGAGTATTCTCGTTTGAGAACCACTGTGCTGATAGGACCGGAGACGAGTATTTTCGTTTGAGAACCACTGTGCTGATAGGACCAGAGACGAGTATTTTCGTTTGAGAACCACTGTGCTGATAGGACCAGAGACGAGTATTCTCGTTTGAGAACCACTGTGCTGATAGGACCAGAGACGAGTATTTTCGTTTGAGAACCACTGTGCTGATAGGACCAGAGACGAGTATTTTCGTTTGAGAACCACTGTGCTGATAGGACCAGAGACGAGTATTCTCGTTTGAGAACCACTGTACTGATAGGACCAGAGACGAGTATTCTCGTTTCAGAACCACTGTGCTGATAGGACCAGAGACGAGTATTTTCAGTCTCGATAGACCATAACTTTATCCCATCCAAGTTTAGTGTAAATTGCGACCAATGAAAAAGACCTCCTGTCGTATGATTCGTAGAGGCTTTGTTTTCATTCTTTTAACCTTTGTTTGACCGATATGGCGAAGAAATTCACAAGAAACCAAGTTCTGAATAAAATCCTGATGGATTTTGATAGTGATGAAACCTTCAGCGCTTCAGACCTAGATCTAGATGACAATGATCAGGATCCTGACTTTGTTCAACCTAGATCTAATCGGGTTAGTACTGAATCTAGTAGTGAAGATGAATCTAGATCTAGTACATCTACTCCAGTTAGTGTCACAAACACTATATCTAGATCTAGATCTAGTACATCTACTCCAGTTAGTGTCACAAGCACTAGACCTACATCTAGATCTAGTACATCTACTCCAGTTAGTGTCACAAACACTAGATCTAGAACTAGATCTAGTATATCTACTCCAGTTAGTGTCACAAACACTAGATCTAGATCTAGTATATCTACTCCAGTTAGTGTCACAAACACAAGACCTAGAACTAGATATAGTACATATACTCCAGTTAGTGTCACAAACACTAGACCTAGAACTAGATCTAGTACATCAACTCTAGTTAGTGTCACAAACACTAGACCTACATCTAGATCTAGTACATCTACTCCAGTTAGTGTCACAAACACAAGACCTAGAACTAGATCTAGTACATCTACTCCAGTTAGTGTCACAAACACAAGACCTAGAACTAGATCTAGTACATCTACTCCAGTTAGTGTCACAAACACTAGACCTACATCTAGATCTAGTACATCTACTCCAGTTAGTGTCACAAACACTAGACCTAGAACTAGATCTAGTACATCTACTCCAGTTATTTTCACAAACACTAGACCTACATCTCTCTTTAACTTTATTACATCTTTTCAATCATTTAAAGATTTTCAATATTTACTGAACATAAATCACACTGAAACCAGTAATATTTGCAAATCACTTCTGGCTTTTGGTACCTCGAAAATTAAAAATTATCCTGAAGTAAAGGCAATGAATGTCATTTCATTTTTCCCGCATTATCTGAAACGCCTTTCATTTTTATATCAAGAAAACATATACAGCAAATGTTTATAATGAAAACAACCACGCATTCCATAGCGTTTGTGTAACTTACCTGGAAAATAAAGAAATACTTTTGTACCCTGAAAGGACTTCCAATCGGTGATCTGAAATATATAGTTAAGAAGAACGCCGGCCAGTTATTTAAATTGTGTTCACCATAGAAATTTTAGAGAATTTTTTTAAAATCAGGATAAAATTTTGTTAGGGAAATAATCGTCACTATTCAAATCACTGCTATTAACTTCAATTTTGCATTTAACTTTATATAGCAAAGGTATCATCCAGTAAGCCCTCCTACTTCGATTGAAATCAGCTAAATATACTGCAATTTAGTTTTACCCATTTTAACAAGCAAAATTTTTGGTTAAGATGAAACAAGATGACCTACAAATTCCATATTTTTTTTCTTTTTTTAAATTTGGAAGTACTAGGAATTTCTTGAAAATAATATGCAGCAGAACGATGCTTTTCATAGAAATAAAAGTAAAAACCTAAGACTATTGTGTTTTTAGCGAGCCTGCATTGTGAATCCGAAACATCTTTCTTTTTTCTTCATAAATTCTGGAAGTAGCCAAGTAGTGATAACTCTTTTGAGAAAAATGTCAAAATCTCTGAACAAACAGTATACACATATACATATATATACATATATATATATATATATATATATATATATATATAAATATATGTTTATGTGTATATATGTATATATAATTATATTTATGAAAAATTTAGAAATGTATTTACTCAAAAAATGTATATATAATTATATATTTATGAAAAACTTAGAATGTATTTTACTCAAAAAAATGTTTATGAAAGGAGCTAAATAGATTTCAATTTGTTCCAAAAAATTGAAATGGCTATCACCTGAAATCCCTTCGGAGCATGTTGCAGAAGTTATCTTCTTTGGAAAAAATATTTCTTTTTACTAAAAGAAGTTTTCGTTTTGTTTACTTTGATATAAAAGACTAAGATCTCGAACGTTTAATTCAATTGTTTGAAACTGATAATGCGACTGCAGAGTTTTCAAAAATCGAAGATAACACTTTCTCTCAACTTTTTTTTTTTTTTGGGTCAACAGTAAAAACCACTTGTGTAAGAGCACTCAGAGAAAAACTGGAAATCACCTCCTTTGTGTTCGAGAATAATGGATATCGGAGTTTTATAATTTCAAACACTCGTGATAGCAGAGCCAAGCGTACTCTTATAAAGCTAGAGAGTTTCAAAGGCTCAGGTAGAGTTTTGTAAAAGTTAGATGTTACATAACCTCAGGTTTGGGGTGACCAAGATTCGAGAAGATGCTATTATGCTATCTTCAGTGACCCTGTGTGTCTGGTTGACCAAGGGACGCCGTGTGTGGCTTCCTTTTAGTTATCGGGCTCTTTGTTTTTATTTCTCAATCTAGCCGTCCCTCCTCCTTTCTCCTCCTCTGTCTTTCTCCTTCTCCCTCTCTCTCTCTCCATTTCTCTCTCTCTCTATCTCTCTCTCTCTCCATCTTCCTCTCTCTCTCTCCCTCACTCTCCCTCTCTCCCTCTCTCTATATATATATCTCTCTTCATCTTCCTCACTCTCTCTCTCCACACATATTTCTGAAGACCAAAGTCTCTCCCTCCCCCCCTCCACATGTGACAGCATCAGGTCGAGAGCGCAGATATGCAGTCAATCATCCAGGATTCGGCATGGCTGATAAAAGAATTATGGAAGAGAGACCTGATTTGCTGGAGCTTATAGTCCTTTTTCCCTGGAAATGGGATTAACCTTACACTGCGAATAATTCAAATCTCGCTCTCTCTCTCTCTCTCTCTCTCTCTCTCTCTCTCTCTCTCTCTCTCTCTCTCTCTCTCTCTCTCTCTCTCTCTTTCTCTCTCTCTCTCTCTGTCTCTCCATCTTCCTCTCTCTCTCTCTCTTTATCTCTCTCTCCATCTTCCTCACTCTATCTCTCTCCATCTTCCTCCTCTCTCTCTCTCTCTTTATCTCTCTCCATCTTTCCTCTCTCTCTCTCTCTATATCTCTCTCCATCTTCCTCTCTCTCTCTCTTTATCTCTCTCCATCTTCCTCTCTCTCTATCTTTCTCTCCATCTTCTCTCTCTCTCTCTCTCTATCTCTCTCCATCTTCCTCTCTCTCTCTCTCTATCTCTCTCTCCATCTTCCTCTCTCTCTCTCTCTCTCTCTCTCTCTCTCTTTATCTCTCTCCATCTTCCTCTCTCTCTCTCTATCTCTCTCTCCATCTTCCTCTCTCTCTCTTTATCTCTCTCTCTATCTCTCTCTCCATCTTCCTCTCTCTCTCTTTATCTCTCTCCATCTCTCCTCTCTCTCTCTCTTTGTCTCTCTCCATCTTCCTCTCTCTCTCTCTCTTTATCTCTCTCTATCTTACTCTCTCTCTCTTTATCTCTCTCCATCTTCCTCTCTCTCTCTCTCTCTTTATCTCTCTCCATCTTCCTCTCTCTCTCTCTATCTCAATCCATCTTCCTCTCTCTCTCTTTTATCTCTCTCCCCATCTTCCTCTCTCTCTCTTTATCTTCTCTCCACCTTCCTCTCTCTCTCTCTCTCTTTATCTCTCTCTCCATCTTCCTCTCTCTCTCTCTCTTTATCTCTCTCCATCTCTCTCTCTCTCTCTCTATCTCTCTCCATCATCCTCTCTCTCTCTATCTCTATCTCTCTCTCCATCTTTCTCTCCCTCTCTCTGCCTCTTCCTCTCTCTCTCTCTCTCTTTTTATCTCTCTTTCATCTTCCTCTCTCTCTCTATCTCTCCATCTCCCTCACTCTCCCTCTCCCTCTCTCTCTATAGATATCTCTCTCCATCTTCCTCTCTTCCTCTCTCTCTCCACACATATTTCTGAAGACCAAAGTCTCTCCCTCCCCCCTCCACATGTGTGACAGCATCAGGTCGAGAGCGCAGATATGCAGTCAATCAGCCAGGATTCCCATGGCAATGATAAAGAATTACATGGGAAGAGAGACCTGATTTGCTGGAGCTTAGTAGTCCTTTTCACTTGGAAATGGGATTAACCTTACACACTGTAGTGAATAATTCAAAACTCTGCTCTCTCTCTCTCTCTCTCTCTCTCTCTCTCTCTCTCTCTCTCTCTCTCTCTCTCTCTCTCTCTCTCTCTCTCTCTCTCTCTGTCTCTCTGTCTCTCCATCTTCCTCTCCCTCTCTCTCTTTATCTCTCTCCATCTTCCTCACTCTCTCTCTCCATCTTCCTCTCTCTCTCTCTCTCTTTTATCTCTCTCCATCTCCTCCTCTCTCTCTCTTTATCTCTCTCCATCTTCCTCTCTCTCTCTCTTTTATCTCTCTCCATCTTCCTCTCTCTCTTCTCTCTCTTTATCTCTCTCCATCTTTCTCTCTCTCTATCTCTCTCCATCTTCCGCTCTCTCTCTCTATCTCTCTCTCCCTCTTCCTCTCTCTCTCTCTCTATCTCTCTCCATCTTCCTCTCTCTCTCTCTATCTCTCTCTCTCTATCTCTCTCCATCTTCCTCTCTCTCTCTTATCTCTCTCTCTCTATCTCTCTCCATCTTCCTCTCTCTCTTTATCTCTCTCCATCTTCCTCTCTCTCTTTGTCTCTCTCCATCTTCCCTCTCTCTTCTCTTATCTCTCTCTCCATCCTTCCTCTCTCTCTCTCTTATCTCTCTCTCTTTATCTCTCTCTTTATCTCTCTCTCTTATCTCTCTCCATCTTCTCTCCATCTTCCTCTCTCTCTCTTTATCTCTCTCCATCTTCCTCTCTCTCTCTATCTCTCTCTCCCATCTTCCTCTCTCTCTCTCTATCTCTCTCCATCTTCCTCTATCTCTCTTTTTATCTCTCTCCATCTTCCTCTCTCTCTCTTTATCTCTCTCTCCATCTTCCTCTCTCTCTCTCTCTCTCTTATCTCTCTCCATCTTCCTCTCTCTCTCTCTCTCTTTATCTCTCTCCATCTTCCTCTCTCTCTCTCTCTATCTCTCTCCATCTTCCCTCTCTCTCTCTCTCTTTATCTCTCTCTCCATCTTCCTCTCTCTCTCTATCTCTCTCCATCATCCCTCTCTCTCTCTCTCTATCTCTCTCCATCTTCCTCACTCTCTGCCTTTCCTCTCCTCTCTCTCTCTCTTTATCTCTCTCCCATCTTCCTCTCTTCCCTCTCTCTCTCTCTCCACACATATTTCTGAAGACCAAAGTCTCTCCCTCCCCCTCCACATAGATGAGTGACCAGCATAGAGCGCAGGTCGAGAGCGCAGATATGCAGTCAATCAGCCAGGATCTGCATGAAGGTAAAGAATTATGGAAGAGAGACCTGATTTGCTGGAGCTTATAGTCCTTTTCCCTGGAAATGGGATTAACCTTACACTGCGTGATAATCTCAAAACTCGGTGTGTCTCTCTCTCTCTTTCTCTCTCTCTCTCTCTCTCTCTCTCTCTCTCTCTCTCTCTCTCTCTCTCTCTCTCTTTCTTTCTCTCTCTCTCTCTCTCTCTCTCTTTCTCTCTCTCTCTCTCTCTCTCTCTCTCTCTCTCTCTCTCTCTCTCTCTCTATATATATATATATATATATATATATATATATTTCAAAACTCGCTCTCTCTCTCTCTACCTCCCTCTCTTTCTTCTCCTTCTCTCCCTATCTCTCACCCTCTCTCTCCTTACCCTGTCTCTCCTTCCTTAACTTTCTCCATTTGCCCCCAAAAGCATACTATAAAATATCGAGTGTTAAACACTTTGGAGTTTTCATTTATCACGGATTTCTTAATCGTTAATAAAGCGCATATTTCGCACAGTAAATTAATCAGAAAAATGTTTTTTGGAGTTTTTCATTATTATGTTTTATCCCCGCAAGACTTGCAACAATATAGCTTTCACAGGAATATTTTGGGGGACTAAGTTTGGTGATGCAGTGTCAATGTTTCGGCACCAAAGAGCGTAGATATCGGTTTGTGGAGGTAGCAAGTTTCATTGAGACAAATAGCTCTTTACTTTCCGGAGTGGTACTATATATAATTTTGCTAGACTTCCTTTGACCATGTGTCTCTATAAAATATAGCTTTTTGCATGCCTATCAAAGCATCATCATAATGGGGTTTTTTTTTTTGGCTCTTTCTCCCAAAACATGGCAGAGAAATTATTTCTTTTCTTTTGCCATTGAGAGCAATTCGTAAAAGGGAGATGTATATATAAAAAAAAAAAAAACTGTAATTTTTTTAGATCTAGAAACTTCCTATAAAAATCATCAACAAAAACTTTTACCTCCAACTTTAAACAAAGAAAGACACAAGTAGACCATGAAGTTTAGCACATGGAGAAAGGATTTTAAAAATACGAGTTGACCTTGTTCTCAATTACAACCAAAATATGGTAATCAACCCTCACTTTGTTTTCCTCCTTTATCGGGTATGGTCGGATTCTTAAAGTTCAGTTGAGTACCCAAAGGTAAAGAGAGCCAAAAACTGCATAAATCATACCAGTAGCAGAATTCGTCAAAGTAGCTTTTGCGTTTGAAATTTACTTTCAAATCATATTTAAAAAATCTCTTTCCCTTAGACATTATAACATTCTTTCACTTTTTTTACTCCTATTGTCAGTTATTTATTTAGTGTGCATTGTGTGCGAGAGTTTGGTACAACTTTTTTATTTTGCTATTTTTTTTCTTTTTTGACTTGGGTATAAGAAGTTTAAAACAATTTCTGCTAGCAAGAGAGGTAACAAAGTAGTAAAACTTTTTTGAACACTGAATTTTTTTGTATGAAAAAAAAAGTTACTTCGAAAGTTAGTTGGATATTTTTTATTCATTTTTTTTCATTTTGGAATTTATAAAGTAAATTCAAAAACTCTATAACAAGATTTATGACGTACGCAAAAAGGAAAATAATCTAGTTTGCCCAAGATTTTGTCTTTATAATTATGCATTTAAAAAAGTTAAACTCTCCAAACTTTTCCTTCATTCAGTCATCCCTTTTAGATATAAAGCCTTAGTATCAGTTGCTTGAAAGGAACAGATCTTCACAGTCTAAGACAATATTACAAATGGTATAAGCTAGGGTAACAGGGAAGCAAGCTTCTTTTTTTTAAACAAAAATACACAAATGGTGACGCTCGATTTACACATAAATTAGGAAAGAGCTGGTATCCTAGCATGCTGGAAATGTTTAAGCTTATGCTAGAAATGAGATGTTTTAAGTGAAAGCTTTTTTAATCTCTACGATACTGTCTAAATTATTTTCTTGCATCGTATTTGAATTATTTCTAATTTTAAAAGGTGGCTTATCTAAAACAACTATTAGCATAAAACAGTCACTCAATCCTTTAGCTAATACTACTTGATAGATAGTTATCGCAGATAAAAAATGTGGGATTCTGATTTTTTTGCAAGTAAAATATCTTTTTGAAGTTAATGCATTTTCCTATGAACAACCTATGTTTCACTTTTGACCAGAGCATATCAGATGCGTAAAAAGGAAGTATACCACTTGAATAGTGTCTGCTTTTATAATTATATTATTTATCTAGTGCTGTTTTTTTCATCTCTGATAAACTTCCAAATTTAGAAGAAGAGAAATGAAAAAGAATCGACCCAGAAAAAAATGTTTACATCTATATAATCATTAAACGACTGTTGTCAGGATTCAAACTTTATAGTGAACAATACTTAATGATGTCACCTTCTTTACTCTATACAATATAAATAAATCAGTGCAATTGTTTTTGAAGTGCTTTTTGTACATTTTCATGATCTATAAGTATATTTTAATTTTTGTTGATAGTCGTATGATTTAAAACAAAAGCCTCAAATTTATCATGGTTGGTTTTTTATGAATCACAAAATACATTCTTTCTCTCTCTTCCTGTTTTAATGTGAACTTACAGTGCGGTTTACGTCAAAAACACAAAAAATACTCTTCTTAGTAATGGTGACTGCCCGGCCATGACCTGAAAGTGTCCCTATACTTCAGTTATCGTCGGATCTCCAGGAGTTTGTTGGACAACGAGGTAGATTAAGGAAGTCATTGAAGAGAAATAAAGGTAAAAGTAAATAAACTATTTACAGAAGGAGTAAGTGATGGATCAGGATTGCTTAGCTTTAGAAAGTCATTGCCTCCACGTCTTGGTCGTAACTCGCTCCACGTGATAACGTGCCTTACCTACAGAATGTAAGCGTTTCTGCAGCTTGCGCTAAGCACATAGACCTGGTATCTCTGGCCTGTGCCGGTTTGCAAATTTCGGCGATATCAAAGCGAAATATTGGAATGTATCGCTCTTTATAATAAAATCATACGTAAAATGTTTTGAAAAATGTGATATCACTGATGGATTTAATTAATTATAGTTCCACATAGGCCGAGGAGAAGTCTAACATCATACTCTAAAACGTTTCTAAAACATTTTTTGAGCTGTATGAGTTAATTGTTAGCCGACATTGAACTACACAGATATCAATCTGAAAATGTCTTGGTTTTTAATTCTTCTTCTAGATAATCTGACCACAGTGTTTTCGTTAGTCAGTAACAGAATGAAAATGATCAAATCTCTCCCACACCCTTTCTCTCGGTGTATCATATCCCAACCCTTTTTTCAATCTTCGAGCATTTCATCAGTTTTAATTTCTCTCAAAGATCGGCAATAGGATGGCTACATATAATATCAATCTCTCTTTCTTTCTGCAAGTTAAAAACTCTTATAGTTTTACAGCTTGAAAGAGTTAAGAATACTAGTCCCTACTCTGAAATACTGCGATGTGGGTTCGAACCCGCGGCAGATGTGTGTTTTACCTCATAATGGATGCTGAGCCCTGCTGATATCATTGTACAACGCCTCAAAAGATCTTCTCTCAAAACTTGCTCTGATGCAGCGACCTACTTTATGTCGATATCACCCATTTGCTCCCTGTAGACAGCATGACTGAAACAACCGATGTCAGCAGATAGATGCAGCGACCTAC
>JAWDGP010001105.1:2512500-2562105 GCA_033675545.1 Elysia crispata | reverse complement strand
CTCACTCTCTCTCACTCTCTCTCACTCTCTCTTCCTCTCTCTCTTTCTCTCTCTCACTCTCTCGCTCACTCTCTCTTTCACTCTCTGTTTCTCTCTCTCACTCTCTCTCTCTCTTTCTCACTCTCTTTCTCTCTCTCGCTCTCTCTCTCTTTTTCTCTCTTTCACTCTCTCTCTCACTCTCTCTTTCTCTCTATCTCACTCTCTCTCACTCTCTCTTTCTCTTTCTCTCTCTCTCTCTCTCTCTCTCTCTCTCTCTCTCTGTCACGTTTCCTATTCTCTTACCGTCCGACTCATCCTTTGCCCTCAATTAGATTCGGAAGAAAGAAGATTTAAATCGATATCAGTAGATGTAAAGTCGTATAACAGACCATAAAGTTATCTCTACCGGGGGAGCTGCGGAGAAAGGAGAGAAAAGTATAGCTAGGACAGCAGACGGCGAGAGGATGGATTTAGTTATCGTGTGGGAATTTGAAGAAACATGAAGGGAAAAACGAGATGACCGAATATTCTGCCGACTGTCTGGTCACTCATGTCAGGACATGTTGTGATGTTTATGCACGATGTTCGTCATCCGGCCATCGGTCAGTGTGGTATTGAGCCTCTTCAATGAAGAAGGAAGAAAAACAAGGACGAAAGAGAGAGAGAGAGAGAGAGAGAGAGAGAGAGAGAGAGAGAGAGAGAGAGAGAGGGAGCGGAGAGAGAGTGAGAGAGAGAGAAAAAGAGAGAGTGAGAGAGGGAGAGAGAGAGAGGCTATGAAACGAAAATGTTATGCCCATTATAGAACAACAAAGTAGAGGTTTACTTATAGTAAGAGGAGAGAGAGAGTGGGGGGGAGGGGGGGGGTTGGCAGAGAGAGGCAAACAGAGACACAGAGACAGACGGCAGAGTAGAAGATGGAGGGTGGAGGGTAGATAGGAAGAGAAAGATGAGGGGGGTGTCGAGGAGGGTTGTAGAATCGCAGTGCTAAAGTGTGAAAGTTCAAGAAGAATGGGGGGGGATAAACGGATAGTTGCAGGTCGATAAAGAAAATAGGGAAGGCAGAGAGCTTTTCATCCGTGGAGGATAGGAAAATTGGTGAGAACAGAATAGGCACATGAATGTCTTTATTCATAACAAAACCAAATAGTCGAATAAAAAAGAGTATTGAGAGAACTAAATATGGGAGGTCACGGCTTGTGGCAGTTGAAGCACCAAACTCCCACCTCCCACCAGCGCGCCTGCGCGCCGACCGACCTTTGTTGTTGTTTCCTGTCTCAGTGTAATGCCACGGTGGCGCTAGCTTTCCCCCAAAATTGACACCAAACTGATCGATTTGTAAGCCTATTACAGCCCCCCCGCTCCATGGTCAATAGTTGTGGGATCCCCCTCCTCGATATTAAGAACTTATAATACCTCTCTCTTGCTCCGTGAGAGTCTTAGACTCTGCACAATAACGCACACATCTTGTTTTAGACCTTTGGAGCCAGCTAAGTCACAGGCTATTTCTATTTGAAGGAAACAAATCTACCTTTCTACTAACCTTGACGTCTACGCGAGCCTTTGCCTGTGGCTGAGGTTGAGACTTTAAGTCTCTGACCAGTTACAAACTTGACTTCTTAATATAATATCTAGATGGAGTTTTCTTCAATAAACTGAGCTAAGACTTTCAAGCAGAGATAAAATTCTATTACGACGCTACAGCGCGAAGAAGTCTGCTAGCCAACTGGAAGTTTCCATTCTACTATACAGACAGCAGGGACTCTCATGCCGCTATTTCGTTGTGTGATCGAGTGATGCCGAAATGTTCCTGATTTCTTTGTTTCTACGTAAAACGTTTAAAAGTGGTGTGTCTCCGATCTGTGAGGTCCTACACATGCACATTGAAGGTTGCCTTTTTTTTAAATTCTTGTACAAGAATAACACATTGGTTGTAACACCAATGCTCGTGCATTTTATTTACAATAAACATGGTAATTCGATCAATAACGTAAAATAACAGGACTGGCACTATTTTTAATTAGAAAATCATCCGAATAACCATTAATCAAGAAAACCGAAGCACATATACTCGGTAAAACAAGATGGATCGTTCCAACATCGATGGAGAACCACTACACTGATCAGGTTTAGGTGAAAAGTTCATAATTGAAGAACACATACTGTCCTTTTCGGAATTTTTTTTTTTCAAATATTATTATTATTTTTTTTAATTTTGTATCTCGATCACTCATTGACGTTTTTAAAACCATTTTTAACCAAATTTTGTTTCATCAATTCGCAATGTAATGAATAGCATCGATTATTACCTGATGCGGAGGGAAAAAAAATTCCACCTGAAATTTCCGATAACTGGTTGCTATTTTCGAGAAAGAATGAAACGTCGAGACTTCCGGTGAGTATCAATCTGGATGATCTTTGTGTGATTGTGGAAGATGTTTTGTTGCTGCTAACGTCATTGGTCGGCCCGTCTGAGTGGAAAGGTCCTTGAACTATTTAGGAAAATTCTGCTATAAAAACGCTTATAAATCTTACAATGAAGTTAAGTGAAACGGGAGTAGAGACTCGGTCATCTATGCCGCAGCTTCACCCAGACGCCTTCAAGCAAGGCAACAGGAGACCGGTCAAACTCCAAACGGTGGTCAAGACACCTGTAGTGTTCACAGATTCTTGGAGCGGCCAGTGTATCGCCACATACACCGGGTTCTCTCAGGAGGACGCGCCGCTGCCACCATACCCCCAACTTCCTCCATGCTTGCCACAGACGAGGTGGTCTCCTACCCAGCTGTCCAAGTCAGCATCCTGTCGGGGCGGGTCGCCGAACTCACCAGCCTCCACCAGGCAGTCTTCCTCAGCAAAGACGTTTCCTGGCGACGTTAACGGGATTCGGACGGTGACCTCTCGCCTAGCCGTGCCTCCTCCCCGACAGACTTTACGGCGTCACATCAGGCGGCAGATCGAGGCGGTGCGGCCATCTCAGCGGCAGGACGACGCGATAAGAATATATCGCGCGTTGGACCTACCGCGTCACGCCAGGGGAGATAAGAAATTTGCCGCAGATGGCGTAGAGCAGAGATTATCCATACATAAGAGACTTGGAGACGGTACAGATGTCCTAAGGAAATGGATGAAAGTTAGCAGTGACTCCTCGAAACTCAGGTCTTTAAATAGCGAGACTGATCTTGTAAAGATTTTGTCAACTAACAAATCATCCGATACCTCCTGCACAAAGGGCGATGTTCTATCTCACCGAGAACCTATATCGAATATATCAGATTTTTCAGAGAACGCAATCTCTTTCCAACTGCCCAGAAGTTTAGGAAAAGAATGCGATAAGGACATTTCAAGTTCCCAACCTCTTAAAACTGATAAAGAAGTTGTTGATCTCAATATTGCTGTCGAGGACCGATTGACGAGTCTCTCACCCAGTACTAGCTGTCTCGACCCTGGGTATCGCGGCTTCACCCCGGAACATCTTCTAGAGGGTCTAGTGCGACAGCTGGAGGATGCAGGTGGCGCCTCCAGGAAGGGAGTGAACCAAGGAGATTCGCGTTACTCTTGGGTACCTCTTAGCATCTGCAGCCTGTAGTAAGTTCTTTACCCTATTTACACTTTGACTGATTTTCCTAGAAAAAATTTAGACCAATTATAAAACAAATATTTGTTTCGTGGTTTGATCAGTCGTTTGTAGCTCACGTTAATCAATCAATCAATGGTTTCCCGATTAATTTGCTCCTGTGAACCTTTCTATTCAATTTCTAATCTAATGGCTAATGTTTCTATGCACCTTTTCCCTTAACTTTTCTCACATTTATCGAAATAGAATCTCTGGTTGTGTATGAAAATAGGACAGTTCTGTATGACAAACTTCAAGTCGCATAAGTTTTCTACTCTTATCGTTGTGTGCAAAAATCAGCCTTAAATCCAAATAAAAGTTTCTAAACGCCGGTTGATAGCATTTTTTTAAAATCAGGTTTAATTGGAGCAGTTTTTAAACCATGTTTCATTAACAAAGCGCTTTCATTGAATTTCATTACTTTAAATATTTATTATTGCAAAGACAAGTCTCCCTTAACATTTTCTCTTGTCTTCTCCATTGTGTTCCATTGCCCGCTCTATAGAATTTTATTTTCTATGTTCTATTTTTTTTTTTTTTTTTTTTTGCATCCTTTTTGTTTGATAGTTATATCTATAAATAATTGGATGATCCACAGCATTTTGTCACTGTGTCCTGAGTAACCTGGTTTAAATTTATTTTTGTGTCTATATTTCTCTATCCTTCTTTTTATTTGTTTGGGTTTTTTTTCCAATTTAGAATACAGTCTCTTCTATTTTACTTTATTTATTTATTGTTTTTTCGCGTGGGGAAAGGGGAATGTTGTGGGGCGGAGGGGGGATCCTCCTTTGAGGACCACAACCATTCGAAAAAACCAAGAACCGTCTGCAGCATTTCGTTTGAAAAAAAGTTTTCAATCATTCTTGAGAATTTTTTTACATTGTTTACCCGCTATGCCCTGATGAAGTCTGTGTGGCTTTCTTTCTTTATGCTTTATAAATCAATTTGAATCGCTTTAATTGCATCAAAAATGTTTCACGCATACAATCAATGAACATACTTAAATGATCCATTGAAAAATGCAAAAAGTGCAGACCTCTTAAAAAATTGGAAGAAAGTTTTGTTGCTATTTCAAGCGTAAAGATTATCGCTTCTATCAAAACCCCAGGGTGTCAATGAAAAGTGTCAGTGTCAGTTGAAACCATTCTGTTACACAGGCGAACTTAGATGTATTTGTGTTTGAATGGAAACCAGAACAAAGCAGCCGACTGCGGTAAAGTGCAGTTTCACATTATTAACATTGTTTAGTTACATGTAAATAAGATTTTTTGGGGTAAGGTCTCCCATAGACCATTGTTTCGGCTTGGCAGGAGAGAAGGTTTATATCGATTTATTATAATAGAGGTTCTAAAAGGGAGACTACTGAACAAACAAAACAAAATTAAACTACTTTAGATTTGACGCTGAAGTGTGGCTCGTGGCAGGTGAAGAAGATTGCATGCTCAGGTAATGGCTTTGGCTCGTGTGGATATTTAGGAAATTTTAGTTTGCACTTAGCCATTATTATTATTATTATTATTATTATTATTATTATTATTATTATTATTATTATTATTATTATTATTATTATTATTATTATTGTTATTATCATTATTGTTGTTGTTATTGTTGTTCATCTTATTATTTATTTATTTCCCTACCTTTTTCCAACATATTGTTTACCCTGATTTCGAGGTTCCTCAATTTGAGAGAATACATCACTATTCTTAATAGTATTCAGTTACTGAATATGACTACTGTCGTTTAACAGTGTTGTGAGTAAAACTCATTACCTGATGTGACAGCTGAAAAACCAGGCTCCTAAATGTTCTCAGGTTGTTTATCAACAGAAGTGATGAACATGTATTTTATTCCTCATTGTGGCTTCATTATCATTGTACTTTATGAGTTATTGCGTCCCTTTAGTATTTGGTCTTCGCTTAGTTAAACTATCTTGAACCACCTGAGCGGTTTTCTTTTACTGAGTTATTTCCCCTGATATGTGTAGTGGTTAGTTATTCGATTACTTGAGTGATCGCCATCGACATTTTTTTGTTCAGATCCACCGTCTCTTTAAAGTTGTATTTTAGTTCGCATCTCTGTATGTATGTTTCAGTGATTTGATCTTATGGTTTTTTTTTTTTGTTTACTCGTCTCTTAATCTTATCTTAAATAGAATATTTTTCAGTCCATTCGTGACATTCATAAGAATAAGTATGTTCTTATCAAATGAGTTTCAGTACTTTGATTTTAATTGATCGAAAGGCAAAAGGAGTACCCCTCATAACGAAAAATCTGATTACCTGTATCGCTGTCAATGGGAGATAACAAACTTTAAAGCAAACGAATAAAAACGTTTATAACTCCCATGTCTTTTAGTTGATTCGTGAAGAAAAAAAAATCTTACACTGGTGATGTACTTAGAAATTTGGCATTTTTTTATCACATGATCACCCAGACTAGACCAGTTACCTTAACTTTACAGAATGTTATGTTTTTTCAAGTTTACCTGGCGCAAAGTCATCTTTTAAACCCGCTTTGCGATTTTTTTTATGAATATAAGTCCTAAGCTAACATTTAATTCCCCCTAAATGTGGCAACCTTTGCAGTATTTATTATTCCTACTGCTTGAAAACTGTTCTAGTGAAGATAATATGTAAAGAGTAGCATGGGAATCGGGACACACTCGCTTCTTTAACATTATATTTTATGACGTCATTAATCTAAGTTTAATAGGGTCCGTCGATCTCCTGTGATAGGTTAGATTTTTTAAACTTCACGTTTGGGCGAAGCTTTGAGGCAGTAATTTTATTTTTGTGAGAGGAAGAGGTTTAAAAAAAAGGAGAAAGGAGAAGGATGAGAAGAGCATTGGGAAGAAAGAGAAAGATATTCCAGAAAAAGAAGAAAGGATAAAAAGAAAAAGAAGTGTAAGAGGAAGATACGCAGAAAGAGAAAGATAGTCCAGAAAGAGATGGAAGGGGGGGGGGGGGTGAAGACAGGGAGGAGCAAGAGGAGTTGATGGAGAAAAGAAGAAAGAACAAATTCGTAACGACATAATGGGAGAAGAACAACAAAGTAACAAGAAATGAAATAAGAACACCAACATTAAGCATCAGCAAAGGAGAAGATTGAGAAGAGAGGAAATATTATGAGTAGAAAGGGGAATCAAATTCAGGACAAAGCAAAAGAGAGATGAGGTGAGTGTGAGTGTGTGTGTGTGTGTGTGTGGAAGGGAGGGAGGTGAGGGGAAGAAACAACACCAGTTAACTGAGGAAACAGAACGTAATAAACAAAACCGTGAGCGCTTATTATTTCATGGAACAATAATACCTCGACCGAGCGGCTCAGCAAGCTTAGCGTCCTTAGACACCGAGTCGAACCAGAAAACTGATCTGGCGCTTCCATCAACTCTTATCGATTCTCATTTATGTGCAAATAAAGTAAAATGATTTCTTCAGCTCGGTCCGTGTATCGAGAGCAGTGAGCAGAAACTGGTCTGCTCGGTGTGGTATCGCTTCTCTAGAGTCTCGTTCTGTAGTTTGTTCAGAGGGACTTTAAGTCAGTAGCTGGACTCATCATTTCATCACTGATCTCGTTTCTCAAGAAAGGTTCTTGTTTGTGTTGGAAGTGGATGATTCTACAAGTATTGCAAATAGTTTGGCAACCACATATTATTCTGATAAAGTTTGTATTTTTTTTCATGCAGACTTAAAGACAATGATCAGTAAAATGATATAATTTATTTTATCGCCTCGCGATTTATTCTGGTTGTGTTTGTGGACATGTGTACAAGTTTCAAGGAAGATTTAGGTCTAGATAGCTGTGGTTCTTTTGGGTTTTTTTTTCTTATGTAATGTGTCAAACCAAGACGTTGATATTATTCTTCAACTAATAATAGCGCTTTTTGAGAGAGAGTGAGAGAGAGAGAGAGAGAGAGAGAGAGAGAGAGAGAGAGAGAAAGGTGGAGGGAGGGGAGGAGGGTTTGCAGTGGGACCATACGTAGAAACACTGCCATAAAAATGTGTTACAATTATTACCAATGTTCCAATAAATCTGATCTTACCTAAGGTGCAACTTCATCGTAATTATATTGTTTTATAGATCTATCGATACCACGATAGCTGTGGTAAAAGCTGGCAAATTAACGATCTGGAACTAAAAATAATCCTTTCTTCGATATTGAGTCTTAAATAATCAACGTTCGGCCACAACGGAAAGCACCGTTAACTAAAAGAACAAGCGATACAGAACCCCGCACCGTACATACAGCCACACACGTGAACATACATAAAGGTACATGATTGCCGCGCTTTGTGTACTCCAATTATTACAGCTAGTAATTGGGCTGGACCCTTCACCAGGGGGCGCCACTAGCTACAAAGGACTTGGCCAATTCCACGGTACACTGGGTAACGGATTAAGAAAACACACCAACTTACTGGAAGCTCAGATTTAGAGAACTGGCGGTCCAAACCAACGTTTAACATCATATGGTCGCACTTGGCTTCTCATGCCCTCTTCTGGCGCTGTGAAGTTAAGCCCGGGCGACACCTCCGGGCCAAGTAGCTTGATTTTATCATGATTAAGCTGTCGTGACTAAAACAATACTTTGATAGAGTAAAAGCTTTTCTATATGGATATTTATTAGTTGCAGTGCTGACATATTTACTTCATGAAGGAAAAAAAACGATTTTTCCCTTTCTTTGGTTTGGTTTAATTAATTTTTCTGTGGGTGTTGTTATTTCTATAAGAGCTTGTGATTCACGTAAGTAAGAATGAAAGTAAAACATTCCAATTTTAATTAAAGCATTTTAGATTTTTGATACATTATTGGAAACGTGGCAACAGATAAAAAAAATTTCCCGACTGCTTTGTGGGATGTCTGGAACTTCAGCGAAGATGATTTCTAGAATTTTCGATTGATGGCCTCGATTTATTGAGGGGAACAAGCCGCACCATGTGATGACGAGTCTTGCCGTGCCTGTTATCCGAGGCCACAGAGTGAAGAGCTGGACGGACAGAGACGAGGGTCGACCAGATCTAGCTCAGGCCCTGCTGGTCGTCAGTCCGCACCAGCAACAGCCGCAGCAGAATCAACAACAACAACAGCAGCAGCAGCTGTTATTGAGGCCGCGCACCACCAGCAGCGAGTACCGTGTGAGGAGATCAGCATCTGTCCAGGCTGCCCAGTCCTGCTCCATCAAGGTCATAGGTCGTCAGGTGTCCTCTCCCAGCCTTGGCCGCCCTCAGACTCCCACACTGGGCCTTGAGCGCCATGATAGAGGTCATAGGTCAGGGTCCAGGCAGGCAACGCCTCGCCCACAAGCTGGACTTCTCAAAGTTGATACGTCGTTGAGTGATATTCTTGCAGCTAGAGACTTGTCCGTCACCGAGAGTCAGTTAGAATCTAGTGGCAAACGACGCCAAAAATCTTGCAAACTCAACCGATCCAGCAGCTTGCCCAGCGCGCCGCTGTCTGTGAAGAGCGTCGCAGTTGCCCTGTCTAACCGGCCGTCGTCCTCCGCGGCGCAACCCACCACCAGGCCTCGGCCAAACACCGCAGCAGCGCCTCAAGTGAGGGCACAGAATTTTGATTTAGAGTTATCTCACATTGAAAACAGTAAGACAAGGCAACTCGAATATTTTCCTGAAAAATCTTCAAGAAAGCACTCAAGACATGTAGTTAAAAACTCTACAGAGATCCAGGTCGACACATGCGGGACTGTTATCAACACTGATTCAGATAAAACTGCCTCTGGGATTCTCACACATTTTGATGGTAACCTGTGTGGACCAGGTCAAACTGACATTACTCCAGATGGAGTTACACCCCATAGCCTAACATCCCTGTCGATGGTAGAGCGAGAGGTAAGTAATTCTAACAATAAAGAAACCATATTGCCTCACACTGGCTCACGTTATAGATCGGCGTCTCCCTCGGCTTCAGAAACATACCTCGAGCCTGAAGCAACCGGTCCTGTAAGTAAAGAAAAATATTCACCAAGCGGTAAGACAGAGTTGTCGCCGCCTGCTCTTACACAGAGTGAGCATCAAGGTAGTCCCCGTGCAGCGCCGTCTGTTGGAGAGTGCCAGCCTAGCTGTGAGGACGCCCAGGGTACTAGTCAGCAACTGTTAGAGAGCGCAGAAGCAAAAGAGACCCTTCATTCTTTTGATGGTACCAGGAAATCTCCAGATGACCACCTATCAGTTGCAGCTTCTTCTGTCATAGATTCTGAGTCGACCGCGAGCAGTTCTAGCATTGACTCTGATTTGAATTCCTCTTCCATCGTGAAATCTCATCCAGGTGATGAGGTGAAAGAGTCTCCTTCTCACCAACCAGACCGACAAGGCATGGAGCTTGTGGACAGAGCGTCCACCTACAAGATAAAGTACCGGGGTAGCCATTCGGCGGAGGTCACCAGCGGACCCCGAGCGCCGCGTTGTTCTATAGCCGAAGAGATCCGCCGGCAGAACCAACTGTTGGAGGAAAGGAACTCTGACGTCAGCCGCGTGGGGCAGATTACAGATAATTTGAGATTGGAACCCGCCGCGCGAGAAGCTGAGCTAGGCAGACAAGTTAGTGGCTTGGTCATCAACAAAGGCGAAGTGTGTGGATCTCCGGGTTTCTCTCTTCTGCAGGGTCAGTTGAAAACAGCTGTACGCAAGGGAGATAAAACTGACGCTTCTTCGCCGCATCACAAAATGGGCATTATGCCTCGCTCAACATTAACAGATAAAGGGCGGCGACCTCTGCGGGGTCTGTGCTGCCCTGATGATAGAGAGTTGCCGGCTGTGACCGGCGGGAGCAAAGCGAGGCTACGCGGGCGCGAGTCAGTGGACGCTCTGTGTGTGGAGGGCGACGCTTGTGGGACGGAGAGTGCCAGTAGCACGACCTCAAGTAGCGCGCCGTCTCCAGCCTTGGCACCTCTGAGCCGGGTAAGTGTGCAGGACTCGTCACTGCTGTCGGCCGCAGTCAATCGCGCCATCTCAGACAGCAAGGTCAGGGTCAGTCTGGCGTTCCTCAAAGAGAAACAAGGCGGATTGTGTACAGGATTTAGACATAGACTGAGCGCCGCTCCTGACAACGGTAGCAGCTCCGTTACCCTTAACAACAACAACAACAACAACAACAACCCCACTGCAGCCAGCAAGGCTGGAGATGCACCTCATTTCTGTGTTAAGAACGTCAAGTCTCCGCGACAGGGACAAGTGGCCAGTCCAAGCAATACGCCCAGATATGTGTACGTGGGCTTCGAGGTGGAGGAGTCTGGCTCTGAGCGCGGTGAGGCCCAGAAGGAGATTTTTTCAGAGCCCAGGTAAAGCAAGCTCCTCACTTATACATGTGTGTTTTGTTCTTTTAGTTGAAATCAATACGGAGAGCAATAAAAATAGAGAATATCTCTGCTTCTATTAAATGTCACCAAAGTTGAGTGTATCCCCGCTAATTGATCTCCTACTTCTGAGAAAAGTCGTTGTAGAAATTTCCCATACTTCTTTAGGAAATGCAAAACAAAAATAGGGATTTGGTCACATTTTGATAAGTCCCAGGAAAGGCTTTGGCTTAAAACTCAAAAACCTTTCGATACTGAGTGTTCGAGTACGCGGACGATTAGTTCATTGTGCTGTCGGGATTCCTGCTGGGGGAACTACTTGAATGGTTCATTGGGTTGGGTTTCAAACAGTTTGTGGAAAGGCGGTGAGTTGGCCTCAATTTTGCCCGGTACAACAAAAAAGCGCTCAAATAAGAATGTCTCAATTCAAATTTGATCTGGGTTTGCCACAAAAAGAAGAAAGGCTGTGACCTTCAATGAAAACTAAAGGAAAAATTCTTGTTTATTACGCTCATCGTAGAGAAAATTTCGTTTTTGTTTCGTTTTGTATTTAGAAGGAGGGTTGTGTAATTTTTTTTTATTTGATTCAATTGCCAGTGTTGGTTGTTTATAGCTTCAGTTTTCTCTCGTGTTTGTTTGATTAACTTTGCGTCAAGATCTGCAAAAACAAAGTACTCACGCCTCAGTTGACAAGATTTTTATAAAACAACTGATTTAATCAGGTTTTTTACTTTTAAAAAATTAAGTGAAGTAGGGGAGGGACGCCTGTACTTTTTCAATTAGAGCATTGCCATTTATGTGGTGCAGACAATAACTCCTAAAACAAGCACTGAAAGTAGATTTCATAAAATATTTAGATCTAACGAAGAAAGAGGTTTTTTTCCCTTTGGTTTTTTAGATATTTTTCATACAGCTAAATGATTGGATTCGATTTTTTTTTATTAATGTTCAATCTTTTGATTGAGACTTAAACTCCAGACATTTATGATTAGAATATTGTCAACTGACTGAGTAAGCCTGCTAGTGACGCCAAGCATTCATTGTTTTATGTGCAGAGGCGAGAAATTTAAAATAAGGGGCTATGTAGTACAATTAGAGCATGTGAGTTAGAATATGCGCTGGAGTATGCAACTAAGGGTTACTTCATCGTCGGTTGTAAATTATATCGATGGTCCGTAATAGAGAAGAGAGCTAAAATGCGATTATGACTAAAGTTAATAAAATAATGAATCACTACGGTATCCGAAAAAAAAAAGGAAAATAGTTCGAGCTATTCATATTCGGAAGAGTTAATCATGGTCACGCCCTAAATGTGTTTTATTAATTCAGATTTAATCTGACAGTTTGCTCCATTGCTGTGATTGTTGATTGAGTTGACACTTTTTAAATCTCTAATCATAATAACAAATAAAAAAAGAAACCCAACCGACGACCTGTTTACCTCTTGAAACTTTCTAACCAAGCGCTGGGTTACCACTTATCGTGGCTTGCGACTGTGAAAGAAGAAAAGAGGGCAGCCTTCTATGACTGGAAAGTTTCGATCAGTTTGTCGATATAATTATATATCGAGATCCACAGAAACGTGTTGTCAATAGGACGCGCACTGTTTTAGCGCCCCGAGACCCCACACAAAAGAGCTTCAATCAGACGAATAGAAAGTCTGTCCGGGTCTCATCTCCTCTCAAAGGAAAGCAGCACTGACGAAATAAGCGGGGTGCCGCTGCTCCAAAGAAACATAACGTGATATTTTTAAACTTCAAGCACGAAGAGTATGGCAATAATTTGAAGGGCAGCTTGGTTTGTCAAGTTTATTCAAAGGGAAGATATTTCAAGATGTGTGTATGTGTGTGTCACGATATGGGGGACTGTTTCCCCTAGATCGATAACTTTCACCAGGACATGAGGGCGTTAAAGCAACACTGTATAAATTTTCGTCCTGGCACCTTCCCATACAAACATTCACGTCTGACAGCACGGTAATCCACTCTTCCACCCTCCTCATTCACTCGGCTCTTATCTCTCAATTCCGCTCATTAATTTTCTTGACTAGACTCAAACAGCGGTGGAGACCAGTTATCTGTAACGTGTTGTATCTGTATGTTTGTTCTATGGAGTTCTCTATTTTCTACAAATAGAGGCGGCTTCCATGAGTCTCAATGGTGGCGCTATGGAGCTCGCTAAAGACCCACGTCTGGCTAATGTTTTATCTGAGCTGTGCGAGCGAACCGCGTTTTATGTAGGGACCGCCTAGATCTAGGTTTCTGTTTCCCTATGCAAATGTCTCCCACCTATATGTATTTTTCCTTCGTAGCTCTGGGATCTTAAACGCATACTAACGCGAAAACCTGTTGACATGATTTGTACATTTGCTTCCTCATAACATTAGACCTTGCGGCGCAGTGTGGATCCGGGATTTGTTCATGAATCAGAATTGATTTGTAGCGGTAACTTAAGAAAATGCGCATTGTGTGATTTTTTCTCAACTTAGAGGATCTCATTACATGACGTCCTTTCATTTATTTCCCACAAGTTTTTATAACCCGGATTAGTGTCAGGAGATAAGACATCGGCTACAAGATGGTAAAATGTGATCAAAGTGTGCTTTCCTCATTCTTTCTTTGAGGATAAATCACAGTTTTAGTTGAAACCATTTATTTTATTTCGTGTGCTCAGATATTTTCATAGAAAAAAATCATAAAATTAAATAGTGATTAAACAAAACTATCTACGTACTGATTTTACAGCTGCAATTTAGCGCTGCGGGTACAGACGTTACTGTCCTCAATTCGAGTTACAGCATCCAGTTAATTACCATAGACATCGCGTCATTTGTACCATTTATAAGGCTGAATTGGGTAAAATTCCATACTTACCGAGTATTCCTTATCTCAGGTGCAGTGATGTCCTTGACTATGTGTCACATAAAGAAGTGATAGGATATATTCATAGACTGCGCTTTCGTTCTAATTCATCCGAAATAACATCGCAATCTTTGAAAATTATCAGAACTAAAACTAAGCTGCAGATGTTTTGTAGCTAACTGAGGGTATGCACTGCAACATACATTTTAATAAAACGTGTGCATCAATTTATTTCCCACAAATAAAAAGGGTAAAAAAGCTGTTGCGCAATAACACATTTTCATCAATTTTGCTTAAACAGAAACGTATATTAAAGTGTGAAAATTTTAGATTTAGATCTGTATCATATTATCATTGGAATACTCGAGAGCGACAATGGCTAGAAATGAATAGAAACAGAGATCATAGTTTGGATAATCTGAAACAGCCTTATGGCTCTTTAACTAAATAAAACGAGAGGCAGTTTCCTTTCTTTTTCTTGAAACACCAAGTCTTGAAGGGGATAGAACCATCATTGCAATTATCACCAGTCCTGCGGTATAATGATGATATTGTGAACGTTACAATTTAGAACCCACGTCCTGCCTATAGCGCTGGTAGTGGGAGAGATCATTTCTCTGACAGACTCTGGCAGCCACGATGCGTCGTACCTATCATGTCCGGAAAGTCTCCGGAAGACCTACGTCAGTTCCGCCTCCCAGTGCGGTCAAGGTCATCGTCATGAAAAGAGGGGAGAACTTCCTCTATCCAGACTGGATGGGCTACGTTTCCCTCCCTTTGCAGCGCGAGGATGACCACACGGTGGTCTACACCCCCCCGTTCAGACCAAGCAAGCCCATCAAACGGCCTGAGACGTGGCTCTACCCATTGTAAGTAGCCTGCTCAAAATCACGGAAACTGGACAACGTATTTGGTCCTCAATAAATCAAGTGAGATAAGTTTCAAATATCGCGACATCTTGGTCAAAGCCCTTTTTTATTTCACAAAACACTGAAAGCGCTTTCTAAAGGTTTTTCAATAGACAATTTCCAAACAAGATGGCTTTCTGAAATCAGAAAATAACAGCAATTAGTAAAATAGTGCGACAATCTAGCATACCGATAGGGTCTTTCACCGTCTATATAGCCGTGGAGGTTTCTAAGGTGAGGAAATAATTATGCCTAAAAATCTTTTCCTAAGTCCACGGATTTCCCATCGCGCCCGGCCGAGTCAGGATTCAAACACCATATCTCGCGATTCGAGGGCCGAGTGGCTTTGAGTCGACTTTGACGCTACACAAAAATTATAAATGATTGCGCACTAATGTAATCGCTATTAGTTTTATTCATTATCATCTAAGTCATTGACGTTTATATTATCACTGACATAAATGGCATACAAATTTTTTTTTTACAAAAAGTATCTAGATAAAAGACTTGCATGAGATCGTAATTTTCTTGTTCGATACTTATTACAAAGATCGATTACTTAAGGTTAAGTTGCAAACTTTGTATCCGTATCGATGGTATTTATGTAAAATCTGCACATTCAAGTTTGATACTTGCTGTCCACATCGATCGAATACTGTAAAAAGTGCATTAGATCTATTACTGAATGAGACGGATATACTAGCCGGAATCATTTATATTATTTTTGCTTAAATCGATGAAGATTATATAATCAGTCTAATTTATGTTTGAGTACAACGCAATAGCACACAGTAGTAATAATCATCAGAAGTCTTTTGTCATGTTTTGATGGGAACAATTTACATTAATATTAATGAATTAATCTTATCACATTGATATAATATTGTCAGTTATCAGCAGCCCTTATCCTCATCAAGATTAATAGTGTCTTTGGTTGATTTCTAAAGTAACCACTTCTGTTTCGAGGATCGGTGTTGGAAATTTTTCGCTCACGTTTTCAGATAAATCAACTGAGAGTTGACGTTTTTCATCTTGACTTCTTTCAATAGTTACCCACTGTCAATGGAATAAAAGAAAAGGCAACAAGTTTTGAGAATGACAACATTGGATTTCAACAGAAACGTCCAGGCAAATTAACAGTAGAGAGGAATATAAATGACAAGGAACAACATTTTGCTCCATGTTAGAATCTATATGGCTGAAAAAGTGATGTCGATGACATCTAGATCTACCTGAATATCTCCTCACAAACTTTCTCTAGATTTGACTTTTATTAAATGTTGAATCGTTAAACAGAATTGGCAGGAGAAATAAATGGACTGTCAAGCCTAATTACTACATCTTGGGCAACTTTCTGTTCTTACTTCACTTGATTGTTTTCGACATAGTAATTCTCTCTGGTCTAAAATTTCCTACAAGACAGAAATAATGTCTTGACTTGATTCGCAAACATTTACAAAGAAGAAGAGACGCAGACACAAAGGTAGATTCATAGATAGAAAGACAAAAACGAGAGAGAGAGAGAGAGAGAGAGAGAGAGAGAGAGAGAGAGAGAGAGACACACACACACACACACAGAGATAGACAGGCAGAGAGAGACAGAAAGACAGACAGGCAGGCAGACAGAGAGAAATAAATACGAGCTTTAGACAGGGAGAGAAAGAGAGAGACAGAACTATCGGATAAAACAGTCGTTTTGAAATTCTAGGTTTCTATTTTATCAAGACGATGCGTACAGCTCAACAACTGCCATATGAAAAAAGATATCAAGAGGGCCTATAAAAAGGGGGCTATGGAGACATTGGTAAGATAGGTGTAGAGAGAGAAGGGAGAGAGAGAGAGAGAGAGAGAGAGAGAGACAGACAGACAGACAGACAGACAGACAGACAGACAGACAGACAGACAGACAGACCAAATAGAGAATGGAAACATAGTAACAAGGGAAGAGAGTAAAAAAGTTATGTCTTAGAAAAAGGGTAGGGGTGAGTCGGGCAGTGAGGGAGGAAATGGTTGGGGGGAGCTGGGGTTGGAATCACTCCCTTTAGGCTAGTCTTTTAACCTTCATTAGAGTACATTAAAACATACTAATACAAGAGAGTGTATTGGATCTCACTTTGTGACGTTTGATATAACTAGGCACTTAAAATTTCTCACCGTACCAGATCAACACATATCGACTCATTGAAAGTTCTAGGTTTCATGTGGTGTTAGGTCTAAGAGAAAACGTCCAAGCTGCTTATACTTCTTGCTCCAGGCCTCAGCCCAACCATTGCCCTGTTGACAGCTACAGGTTACAGACCTGGGATCTGGGCGCTACCGGCGGGTTTCTCGCGGTCACGAGCACACCTCGCCACGGGGTGCTCACAAGGAGTTGATCTATTCTTAGGACAAGATCAAATTTGTCCACAAAGAAAATGTGAAGCTGTTACTACTTGATGTTTGGGAAATGACGATAGCAAAATCTGTTCGGTGGGAGAAAAAAAAAGAGCACGTAAAACATTGTAGACTTTGTTCTTTATAATACAGCGGGGAAAAAAAATTTTTTTTTTAATTCAATCGATGAGACAGATCTTTTTTAATGGAAACAACCATAAAGGCAAATAGAAAAACGAACTCGTATCCCAGTTCAATCATTTAACTAAAAACTCAACTAAAAAGCTGCTCGTACAAGAAACGAAGAGGGTTTTTTTTTTTAAGTAAGGTTGTCAATTGTGAGAAAGATAGTAACATATGTGTGGTCTTCACTCGAATAGCAGCAAAAAAGAGAGAGTGGTGTTTTAAAGTTTGCAGCATGGCTGAACTAGCGATAATTGAACATTATTTATGATGCAAAACTTTGGAAGTCTTCAAGACGTCGAAGAAGTGATTATGTCGCAGTCTTGCGCTATTCGTTGGGCTACCACGGTCGTGGGCTCAGAAACTAGGCATTCACTGGACCACTAGAAAATCTTATGCACTAGAAGAAAGCCTTATGATTTTTCCAATCACTCGGCACCAGCACAGACAGGTAAACGTGTTACACAGGCCTATCGATATCAACGGCGCTTGGTAAAACCCGTGAGATCGGAGAATTGTTTTCTTTATCGACAAGCTGTCATGGAGTATCGATACTGGGTTCCGACTGAGTAGGCGCGTAGCTCTCGACCTGACACAGCATGGCTATGTCTGTGTGAAGCGGTGCTGTAAACCTGTATCGATCTGTCCTGGTTCGCTGTCACTGTGCTGCTTTAGCACAGTGGAGAAAGTTGAAATTATCTTCCCTGATTTTTACCTGTTAATTAAACTTAGACAGACTATGTATACATAAAAGAATGTTTTACTCATTTCCAATGACACCGAGAGGCAGTTTTTCATCTGCAATTTCATTGTATTGATAATTATCTTCAGGAGCTTGATGAGATTGTCACACAGAATTAGCACGTACTGAAGTAAACTAACAAGACATCGTCAGCGAGCATAACAAAGAAATATTATAGTAACCTGACATTCTGTGCGAGAGTATTAAAACATCGTTGTAGTAATAATTACCCTAGGTTCTCAACTTAGTACTACAAAGTTGCCAGTACTTAAATGTTTGTAATGGTGCCGTGATTACCTTGAGGCCAGGATGAAGACAGGTGTGACCAGATCATTAGTTTTTGTAATGATGTCTTCAACGGTTTAGACCCTGTGTTTTCTAATGAACGCCTATAGATTTCTCCGCTCCAGGAAGGAGGTGATACGTTATGAGTGAGTTGAGTGGGCAGCAGTTTCAGTGTTCATGTGTTACCTCTGATGTTGGCTTGTGTTACAGTTTTTTTAATTTCTTTTTTTTTTTTTTTTTTTTAATCAGTTCGAAGAAGGCATTTTGTTTATCCATTCTGGTGTGTTCTTGAATTATTTTCTTAAGAGTTCTCTATATATATATATATATATATATATAATTTTCCCTGTAGAGATCCCTTTTCTTCATAATTATGTTTACCTACGAAAGGTTTCCTTCTTCACTCCTCGCATGCCTGTTCCTGTGTGATTTTATGAATCCAATGTTGATATTACTATTATTATTATTATTATTATTATTATTATTATTATTATTATTATTATTGTTGTTGTTGTTGTTGTTGTTGTTGTTGTTTGTTGTTGTTGTTGTTGTTGTTGTTGTTATCTACATGGAACACATGAAACATAGTCGCACGGCTGTACATGCCTAAAGATTCTTGAAACATATCGTCGCATTATTATTATTATTATTATTATTATTATTATTATTATTATTATTATTATTATTATTATTATTATTATTATTATTATTGTTATTATTATTATTATTATTATTATTATTATTATTATTATTATTATTATTATTATTATTATTATTATTATTATTATTATTGTTGTTGTTGTTGTTGTTGTTGTTGTTGTTGTTGTTGTTGTTGTTGTTGTTGTTGTTGTTGTTGTTGTTGTTGTTGTTGTTATTATTATTATATTATTATTATTATTATCTACATGGAACACATGGAACAAAGTCGCACTGCTAGTTCATGCCTAAAGATTCTTGAAACATATCGTCGCTTTTTCAAGCTATGGAGCCACAAATAAGTGTGGGCCTTGGCAAACCATCTCAGCCCATCTGCTTGGAATGAAAACCAAAGCAGTTGAGATTTTTATTCATGCGCTTTATCAACAAAAGAAATATATAGGACTTGCGCTCTGAGCTATTTTTAACCATCTTTACTCCCATCTTTGTTTATCCGACCCTCTTTCCTTCTCTTTACTCCCATCTTTGTTTATCCGACCCTCTTTCCTTCTCGTATCCATAATCTCTAGATTAACCCATCATATCGGGAAAAAAAACACCAGATCTGACAGTGACTGTATCCCAGGCTGTGTTTGGCGAGCAAGATGTTTCACCTGATCTTTGGCCATTATATAAATATACATAGAATAATATATTCGAATTCAATCTATGTCTATTTCTGGGTATGTAGAGCTTTATGCAGGAATTAAGGAAATTTACTTTTTTGAATCAGCGCTTTGATATAGCGCTATCTCACTTAAAGTTATATCAAAACGTATTACAATGGTTCTGTTTTAACTCATGCGAGAATGCTAATACTGGGTCATTCTTACTCTGATAAAATTCCCCATTGCCAATAACATTTATGCGTGTATTATTTTTTTCATCTGATCGAGGTTGAATTAAATAATTATGTGTAAAAAGTCTTTCGCAACGACTCCACGTCGTGCTTAGCTCTGCTAGAATTTGAACCCCCAACCTCCTCATTCAAAAGCCGATATGTTTGCCACAAGATAACGATGCTGCAGGACAACTAATGTTTTTGTCTTTTTCGCTTGTCGCTTTCTTTAATTTAGTCCGTTTGCTACAAATGATTATTAATCTTATCATTACTTGCAACCAAGACAATCAGGGCCGAAAGTACTGGGTCCCAAACACATGCGTTCTCCAACCTGCCAATATCACCAAGATCTACGCTTTTTTTTCTCCAAGATTTTCCGAAGAATTTTGCACTGAGACCAGCACAACTCAAGGCGAAAGACTCGGCATGCGTTCATTAGAGCCGTCACTATTAAGTTATTACGTGGTTGAAGTCGCGTGTATATATGTACTTGAACCTCTGTGTGTAATCTAGTAGATCTAGAGGAGAACTTTAAAAGTGGATTAGGTCCTATGTTGCGAGTTGTTTCCCTTCCCGCCGCACTACCTCTCTAATCCTTGTTTATGTCGCTAGGGACGCTAAGGTGTAAACCTAGGGCATATCGGGTCACTGTGAAGTGCTTGATCTGGGCTGCTCTCTCTCTCTCTCTCTCTCTCTCTCTCTCTCTCTCTCTCTCTCTCTCTCTCTCTCTCTCTCTCTCTCTCTCTCTCTCTCTCTCTCTCTCTCTCTCTCTCTCTCTCTCTCTCTCATACATACCACCATCACCATCACTAGAATAATTATTTCCCAGTTTGTTTAAACAACTTCACAATATGCTACCATCGTGTCTCCACATTATAACTAGGCATTTTTATGATACTCTGTGATACGGACAAAAACTGAGGAATCTTTGTTTCAGAACATCTGATTGGGCATGATAGCTCTACTGAGTTCACATCGATATTTGTTTTTAGCGCTATCACATGCTAATACGGCGATAAAATAAATCTTCTATTTTTCATCACATTTTAGTTTCCATCCCTTTAGTTCTTTATGAAGTGCACTCAGGTGCATTTTTTAAGGTAAACAATCAGTGAACCTCTCCTGAGCTAAATCCTCTCCGTTCTTGTGTTGTGCTCACGGAATATTTTTAAATTATTGAACGTCGTCTAAGTGTATCTGTAACTCTAATACGGGAACTTGCATGAGCGCTCACCATAAACCAAAAAACCATGCGCATGTAGTTAAACAGGGAAACATCCCTCTCGATGTTCGATTTTCGATTTTAAAAAAAGCAAGTCATTGAATGTTTTCACATTGGAATTGCATGTTGCCTTTTTTTTCCATTGATGGATTTGTTGATTTGTTTGATTGCTAGTTGCTTTTGCTCTACAATGCAATATGGCTTGGCCATTCCAGAAATCCATTTCGTTCTCTACCAATGAGATTGTATGGATCACAAAAACCAGAGCTTTTAAATTTTTCATAGATTCCAACGTTAAACGAAGCTGAGAATTCAAATGAAACATGAATTGCTCTTCATAAAATCAGCAGTTCCTTAAGTTATTGAAGTTCGTTCAAGTTAGATAAGAACATTTGAGCCAAAAACAGTTAAATAATTCACAGATCACTCAGCCGATAGGTCCATGCAGACAATTTATTCCGTTCTTTTTACAGAATTGTGTTAAATGAAAGATGAGCAACCTTTTACGACTTGCTCGCAGCATTTAGTAGTAGTAATGTTAGCAAATCGAATCGATCGGGAGAGTCCCGGTCCAAACCCTCGGTAGTCGATATTTGAGAGAGGCTAAGCCACTATCCAACCTACCGTTTGGAATGTCATTCTCTCTGCAGATAAATTGGGGCTCGATCCCAGGGCTTGTGGCGTTGCAGTTACGCAGGTCTCCAAGTATTTTTAGTCTTTTTTATACGCATATGACTATTACTTGCCTTATCTTTATCTATGTTAAATATAGAAAGAGGAGGAGAATAAGAGGGAGGGAAGGACTCAGAGAGAGAGAGAGAGAGAGAGAGAGAGAGAGAGTAAGTATAGGAGCGGGATTGTGGGGGGGGGGGGGGGGGGCCGAAGGTGAGTAAAAGATAAAAGAAGAAAAGGAGAAAAGTACAAAAAGAGAAAGAGAAAGGAACTTCTGTGATTAGGTTATTAAGTATTTAGAGGTGTAAAGATAAAAAAAAATACGCGATACCAAGATTTCTTTGCAGGCGACGTGCCAGGGCGATCTGACATTGTTTAGAATTCACACAATCTCTGCCGGTTTTTGTTTCTCAACCACAGAACCCTGTAGAACTGCGGAATACATTCACTCAGGATTGACATCGCTCTGCACTTTTTGGTGTCAACTGTCAAGCTTTGGGGAAAGTTGACATACTGAGAGCTGTGTTTGCGAAGTGTCCACACCACCATTGTTAGGAACTTGTGCAGGACTAGAGCTCGGGCTAGTGACCAATCAAACCAGAGCCAGGTCGAGTGGAGGTAGTGGGCAGTGTCGGGAAAGTGCAGAGCCTCAGAGAGAAAGAAATAGAGAAGGAAAGAAAAGAGATAGGTTTCGTAGTGATGCTGAGCAGAGGGGATAAAATCGTAAAAAAATAAACTGCTAAGCGGAGAAGAATTGGGACTAGACTTGTACAGTGGGGGTTTCTTGGTGGACTAGCCGCCCTGCAATGCTAAGCGACTTCCTCTCTTGGGTCCAAATCATCTCACCATCGACTGCTGCAAGTACACGGTCTTTTCTTTTCCGCGGAATTATGATGTGTATTGAAGGTCTTAATTAACATATTCATTGATGGATGAGCTCTATCAAAAAGCAGGAGTCTCTGTCAGTGTCTCATATTTAGTGAAAAGACAGTAAATAACCAAAAATAGACTATCGAAGGTTCGTATAGGTGGGCGAAATCACAGGTTACAATCATTCTCTACTCTTAAAAATGTTATCGGAATCACTCATTGAATGCGTCTCTATATTGCCCAAGCGTATTTGAATTCTCTCTTTGCAGATTCAATTCTTTCGAGCTAAATAAATGTATTAAAACGGTCAGACGTATGAATAACTGCGGTTATTTTTGGCGAAGACTGTTTACATTATTTATTGGCCGTTTCACAACAGTGAAGATGAAAAGATAAAAATAAAAATATGCAGTTCATTACATCGATGCTTTGCTTGAAGTTCCGATAAGATCAGGTTGTTCCGAACTGATGCGTAAAATATTAATATTAATGACGCCATTTTCAGGGCACCTCTTCATGAGTCATTATTTACATGAGCCTCCAAACACTGTATCGTCTCTCTTACCCAGGGGCCATGCAGCTATATCATATACATGTACGTAGACTATTCGCCCTCGTCATTGTCAGTATCATCATGATTGCTCTCAGCATCACCATCATCTTCATCAACATCTTATTCGACATTTTCCATCAAAATCATATTTTATGATGTTCGGGACTTTAAAAAAAATGACGTTTGGGTGGAGGGTATTATGCATGAGTCACCGCCACAAGCCTCCTTCTGGTTTACTTTTTCTCGGATCTCGACTTATCTCCTCAACAGCTTGCAATTGATTCACTAACCGTCATAAAGCCTTTTTGACCGCGTTTTTCAACCACAGAGACTTGCAGGTTCGCTTCCTTTATTTTTTTCTCACAACCAATATTATTCCATAAATTTTTTTTATGCTGTCTGTCTACAGCTCCAACAGCACCCCGACCGCTACCCTCTCCAACGCTGAGCTTCTGTACGGCCCTGAGGGGTCAAGGTCATCTCACGCCAACGGGGACGACCTGGTCGGCAGCGCGGACTTTCCGGGCGGGTACGAGCGGGAGCGACAACGGCTACGAGATCTCGACGTCGGTAGCAGCAGCATCAATAGTAGTGGCAGCAACCACAACACCAATGGCAGCAACAAGCGACCTTCGAGTCGGAACAGACAGCAGCGGGCGGCCTGCTCGGTAGTGGAAAAAGGTGGGATGGACCGAGCGCTGTCAGAGAGGAAGAAGACGAGAGAGAGGGAGAGAGAAAGAGTATGAAAAGAAGAAGAAGAAGAAGAAGAAGAAGAAGAAGAAGAAGAAGAAGAAGAAGAAGAAGAAGAAGAAGAAGAAGAAGAAGAAGAAGAAGAAGAAGAAAAAGAAAAAGAGGGGCAGGCAGAGTAAAAAAGAAAGAGATCTTCGCGAAGAAAAGATGTAGAGTGGAGTGATGAAACGTCTTCATGGGCAATTCGACTTGCTTTAAGCTCACCTCTGTAAGTTTTTTAAATTTTTATTTTAAATCATGATAACATGAAATAGAAATATTAAAAGAGCATCACTTGGAGAATGGTTTGAGATACACTGTGTGGCTGTTTACTTAGTGGAAACATTTTCGAGGTTTTTGTTGCTGTTCATTTTAGTTGGCTTTTTGTTTTGTTTCTTATTAAATAACAATAACTATTTTTATTTGTTTCCAGTCAGTTTCGACCGAGATCGAGATGAGGGTCGGGCATTAACCAACTCACTTCCGGTGAAGGCTCCCAGCTTCCGGAGTAACGGGTTGCGCAGCACGCTAGTCAGGGGGGAGCAACTGATGGCGCAGCGCGGGCCAAATGGATCCAACTCGGGTAGGTTGTTCTATGTCCAGCACGCTGTCAGTGGACCGTACAGGCGGGACCAGGCCAGCAATACCCATTTGATGTTTGTGGAGCCACATAGAAATTTTACCCAGGCTTTTCCTGCCGTATCAACCGAGCCAGCGTCAGACTGTGTGGACTGAACATGGTGGCTGTGCCTTGACTGGAACCCGAAACTTGAATTTGAAACTCCTGCTTGTATTCGGGCGAGCATTGTACCTAATGATCGGGTGAGGTAGACTGGTAAGGGAGGTGGTCTTCGGATGCACAACTGCGCTTGTCTAGTCAGAGATTTCATGACCCTAATGGAGGTCAGACTTAAATTGATGTTGCAAGTGGCCTTTGTCTGTTCTGCCCCTCCCCCACTCTCTCCCATCCTTTTCTTCTGTACAAACACACACACACACGTACATGAAGAAAGAGACTTCTGTCTCCCCCCTCCCTCTCTCTCTCTCTCTCTCTCTCTCAACCTTTCAGAGGTGTCAACTCAAACCCTAATCTGAAAAGCTAATGCATTGTTTGCTGTTATTCATGCAGTGTGAATTCATGTAAATTCACCGCTAGGTCTCGACTGCGGCTTGGCCAGCCCTATCAAATCTATTGGTTTTATTGATAGCACAAGCCACGGTGACAATGGCCGACTTGACTGCTTCATCGTGAAGAACATTAAGGCCATTATTCGCAAGGTCGAGATCTAGATCTGGTTTAGACGATCTATCCCTATGAGATAGCGAAACTAATTTCGTTCCTACACTTTGAGGGCTTACACCTCGTACTCGATTGGTTTCATTTTATCCTGACATTTCAGGCCGACCACCAGTTCCTTAGTTTAAAGCGGGTTGTTTCTATCGATACTGGAGACAGGTCCCGAAAGGTTTTTAAATGCGAGGTGTTATCTCTTTGGCCTTAGTTTCTTCTAGTGATTACCGAATCTCTGGATTTTTTTAATAAGCTTACATCGATAAAACAAATAAAAATGTTTATTTTATAGACATTTCATAGCAAAGCACTGTGATTCTGAACTCTTTACTGATATACTCAAACTTTCAAACGGAATTAAAAAATTTTAATAATGTCCAAGCTTCTGATATTTTTTAATTGCTTGGAACGTTTCATACGAAGCAGTGTTCTTAGCTCTAGTTATCGCATCCAAGTCCGACATCGAGAGAGACGGAAGGGCACGAACGGTATTTACCATCATAAGAAAAAAAAAAGAGGAAAACATTCATAGATTGGAAAAAGACTGTACCTTTTTTTATTGTTTGTTTCCACGACTGATTTCGGAGATGAAAGTTTTAAATGTGTTTATATTAAGCCATGGGAGTCTGTGGCAGAATTTTAAAGTGTAATCTCATTGTGTTTACCATATCTTTGCTTGTGAATTACTGTACGCTGTGAAGCAGTATGTAAACGATTTTCAATGAGTTAAAGGCATTATTAAATTGCAGAACAAGAAGAAATAGTAGCCGATAAATTACTGACAGCACTATTTTGTGAATTACTGTATATCGCGAGAGGTGCAGAGTGTACAGAATTTGCACACATAGGAGGCACCAGTCATATTGATAAGGCATAGAATGCAATAAAATAATCTCTTTAATGGAAAAAAGTCGAGAATATACCAGCTGCAATGCCGATGTCTGGAGTATTGTAAAGTTATGTAACATTGTCAATAACACTGAATTGGTGTTTTACAGGTAGAGAACCAGATGATCTCATTGCCATGGGAACCTTGTGGAACCCTGCCTTAAACAACGCCAATAACAACAGCGGCGGCAGCAACACGCGGTCGTCGAGTACCACAACCACCAGTAACAAGTCAGCCAACAACATCCTCAGTAGCACGACGGTGGCCGGTAACGGCAGTGGCCAGCGGAAGCCGGTGTCTGTGGCCATGAGCACGTCCATGCGGCTCCACCACAGCTCCAGCTCCGGGAATCTCCCCTTCAACGGCAATGGCAACGTCACTGGTCGTCACTCCAACAACAATAACAATAATAATAACAATAACAAGGAAGGTTGGCATCTCTTGAGTTTTGACAGCAGTCAACCAACTAATCAATCTAACAGTTTGAGCACAATTTTATGATACAATTTATGATTATCTGGGAGGGGGGAAAGAAATTCCACTGATGGTACATTTTTAATACATGTATGTTCATCTGCTCGTAAACTCATTTCAGTTTCTATCTCAATACTAGACACGAAATTGTTTTCCTTCATCGTACACAAACTCGGAGAGAGTCAGGTCGTGAAAACCATTTATTTCAACACATGTATTTTTAAAAAAATGAATCACTTTTTGTGATACTGAGAAGCACGTCACTGTAAGAATCAGATACCAAATCAATGCTAATCCAGTCAATATCCCCGTCCCCCGACCCTGTGCTACTCTCCTCCCCAGTGGAGCCCAAGTACGCAGACCCGATCCATGGCGCCACCGCATCCTTCCAGCAGAGGCTGATGGAGCTGGCCGCCCTCGAGGCGGAGACTATACGCTGGGAGCGGACCAAGAAGGTCAAGAAGAAACCTCGTTCAGACAGAGATTCGTAGCTGACCTCTTCATCTTTACACATACACACACAGTTGCTCTCTCAACACAGTTGTTGGGGGTTAGGATTTGTAATAAATTGGTCGAGATTATGCTACACTACTATTACCTGTGTTGCCCACACACTCAACTAAAGCGCTGTACCAGACACAATGTTTGGCCATTTGACTTTCCACAACGCTCTCTCATATGGACAGTCCAACAGCAGAGAAATGTTTCCTTCTTCTTTATCCAATTCTTATTGCTAATTTGTATGGGTATTTCATTTTTGTTATTTATTTTTAAATCATATTTAACCATTTAAATGGCTGAGAATTAGTTTAAATGTTTACCTTGAGACTCCTTCAGTTGAGAAGATATGGAAAATCCATTACATCAATTACCACTATTATTTCAGTTGGCGTCTAATTGAACATTGTTCGACCATCGAAATATACCAGTATATGTACATGTAATATGAACACTGGGAGGGCATATCAATATTTTTTTTTCAATTCTTAGTGAGCGACTTCTAGGGCATGCCAAATTTGTTGTTGTCTTTTTTCAAGCTATCATTTAGATTCTTGGCTTGGATAATCCCTGATGCAAACCATTAAGTTGAAAGTATTTAAAAGCTATACTTCACAGTTTTCTAAATGATTTATTCATGACATCATGATTATCTTTGTAAATTTAAATGTAAAAATATAATTTAAATGATATTCATTAAGAGACATCATTGCATGTTCAAAAACAAAAGTAAACGGAAAGGAATTGTAAATCACTAAATGCAATGTTCTCCATTAAAGCCGTTTTCTAGATAGTAATTATATAGCTGGCAGTCAAACATGCTGCAATTTAAAAAAACTACTTAAGGTGTAATTTTCTTTGACTATCAAACGAACAGCAATTGGTTTATTTTTTTTATCTGATTTCATTTATGATTGTTCAAGCTTGGGGTATGCAACGTCTTTCCTCTAGAAACAATGCAGATTTTATTTCGACTCTTTTAGACAATGCGAAAGTACACAAATATTAAATTTTATCAAACACAGAAATCAAACGAAGCCACATACAAATGTGTTTGAGCTGTGAATGAAATATGTCCCTCAGGAAAGTTTTTATAACTTCACTGGTTCCCATATCAGTATGCTGTATATCTTATCCACCTCAATTAAGGTCATGACCTTCTGATATTTGTAATCTTGTAATTTGGGGAGAAAAAATTCTGAAATTAATGTCTCTGTGATACAAACAACGTACATTGCTCTTATTCCTTTCAAGTTGATGCTACACTTAACACAAAACTTTTTAAGAGAGAGTGAGAGAGACAGAGACAGAGATCTGGAAAGAGAGAGGAAAAGCGAAATGGGAAAGGAGACAGAAGCAAAGAATGTGAAAGGAGGAGGGAAAGTGTGACAGAGACAGAGAGAGAGAGTGACAGAGACAGACAAAGAGAGAGAGAGAGAGAGAGAGAGAGAGAGAGAGAGAGAGAGAGAGAGAGAGAGAGAGAGATATGCGAGTAAAAGCAAAATTACAGGAAAATTAAATGTACAATACTCTGCTATTCTTTCTTATGAAATTGGCTCATCTCACTAGAACTAATGTTGTGCATATTGTGCCTGTATCAGCCCAACTAGGTGCCTTTCCTTGCTATGCGATCAGCAATCCTGGAAGTTGAATTGATTGCCATGCCTTTCCTTTTTCTGATAGAATTTGAGCTTTGTCTCTCAGTTCATGGTGTTTTATTACTAGGATAAAAGAATACCTAGTCAGTACAGATTAGTAACCAATAGTACAATTTAACCTACATGCGATATTTATTATATTGCTCTGGTTAAAGATAGTTGAGGAGATCTTTTAAAAATTGGAACATCACAGGATGATAAAATCTTTTTGATTCGTATAGATAGTCTAAACTTTGTAGTCAATAGGTGTAATTTGAAGATATGGCCTAAGTTAAATTCTAGTAAAGATGCTATAATATTCAAAAATTAATTCAAGCCTTAAACAAAAGAAACAGATAAGAAATTGATGAAAGTTAAAGATTATTATTGTGCCTGCAAAAAAATTTAAAAAAAATTTTTTTTTTGTTTTTTTTTTTTTTTTTTTTTTTGATTGCATCAAGATATCCTCATACAAAATTTGAACCAGAACTCATTTTATTTGTTGTCCTGGCGCTTCTGTTTGAAGTTTTTGTGGTTCAGAAGAGAAATTTCTAACTTACATGTACAGTAATGTATTTCTAGAAAGTTCAGCACTTAATGAGACTAAACCATTGAAGTTTGAATACAGCTTTGTTAAACCAAGTAGACCGTACATTAAATGAGGTTGTTTTTATAGATAGCTGAAAACGGATTTCTATTGTTTCAAAATGGACAGAATTTAGTCCAAATTTCTCCCTTTTTTTTCTAAGGAATAATATACAGGTTGAGGTAAACATTTCCATTTTGATTTACAATAAATGTAACTAAAAATAAATACAAATAATAATTATGCAATGTATGAGTAAAAAGCCTTTGAGGGACATAAATTTTCAATGGATTTACATTTTTTACATGTTGTTTATGTGAATATGTTGTAAATTTTGCATAATACTGACATTTATTTTTCAAATTTTGATCTGACTATGTTGAAATAAGATAAAAATTTAAACTGTGCACTCGTGAATGCTTCACATATTAAAACTTTTACAGTTTTGACACTCTTAACAGTGACTTGAATCTTTTTTTATTTGTTTCATTCACAAAGTTTTGTTTTAATAGCTTCCATTAACATTTCACCATAAATATTAAAAGGATCTTGAATAAAAATAAATTTCCATTCAAAAACTGAGACCATCTTTACATGTTACTAATAGAAGCAAGAGAAGGAAGCTTATTAAGGTGGCAACAATGATCATGTACAGAGACACAACATCATAAAAAAGCCATCCCTAAACTTCCATCTAGACAGGGTGACACGTGGGGCCAAACAAAAATTTCAAGTAATGAAAAATTTTTTTACCAAACTACACCATGAACCGAGAATGCTTGTGACTAAACCTGTCACCATCGATCGCCAATGGTATTTAGAATTTAGTCACTTACATGAATCATATAATGTGAAAAGGTCACTAATGTTTGAGCTTAATAAATTTTTTTCAAGAGTAAGAAGAAACATTTCTTCTGTTCCTGCTATGTAGCCTGGCTGGTGCTCTATCACTGTCATAGTGAAACTAAAAACTAAAGATGATTCCACATAGAAATTGGCATAGTAATTTCTTTGCATAATAAAAATTTTTAATATTTCACCATTCAAATGACATCACTACTGTAAGTTGTCATTTACAAAATATTAGTTTGAGGTAAAAAACAAGACATAAAAAGTATTCATGAAATATGCAAAAAGCCTTTATTTTTCATATGTGCTATTTTGCCATTTCTTAACATTTTTTAAAATGGATACTCTGAAGCATTAAAAAAAAAAGTAACGGTAAATAATGATAATGATTGAAGAAGATTCTACAGTTTTAAATTTCCTCAAACAGCAATGAAGCATTTAAACCAGTTTCTTCTCTAAGAAAAAGTTCTAAAATCAGTCATGTAAATTGATTATATTGCAGATGTCCATCATTATATTAGAAGAGCGATATCAGTTATATACTCAATTCTCCAAAATACTGCAGAATTTCCTCAGCCCTGTCTGTGCTCCAGCCGCCTGCACTCATCGGGCCTTTGGCAGCAGTGATGTAATTCTCGAGACACAACTGTCCCACTCTGAGCATGTCCAGGGACTGACCCTGCTGCAGAGGGGTGGAGTGTGGAGTGGCAGGCTCACTGTCTTTACTACCTGAACAAGACGGACCAGCATACAAGGCGAATTTATCTCCTACACCTCCTGCTGCGGACGAGGTGCCGGTAGAGTCAGCTTGCTGGGGTTGAGGCCATTTGTCTCCACTCGCAGTTGTTTCCGTAGTTGGCCTGTTGTATTCAACATTCTGACCAGCACCACCTGTCGGGCCACAGGACGACGGCTGGGTAAGCTGAGCATACCAGAAGCACATCTCGCCTAGATACATCAGGGCCAGAAGATGAGTGTCACTGTAGATACCTGCACAGAACATCAAAAAAGTTTTATGATCAGGGTCTGAGGCAATGTATGCTTATAAGCAAGCATGACAACTTTTAACAGTCAACAGGTTAAAAAATATTATCTGTTATCCTAATTTTTACTCTGTTTCAAATCAATCCACGAGGTGAGGTATTGCAATCAAACTAAAATTTAAATAAGTAAACACCAAAAGCCATCTGTTTTGGTTTACATTCTATCCTATATAAAGCGAACATGCTCTGTTTTCTGTTGTTTTGTTCATGTGGTTGAAAAGTTTTTAAAAAAAAAATTATCCACAGAAAAACCAAAATTAAAAAAAAATTGAAACTTTTCCATAAAGGAGACAAAAAATATTGTCTTTTTTTTAAATTTCAATTGGACTTATAACTTGCACAAAAAGCAATCTATTTTTTCTCACAATTAGCTCTTGATAAATTCAGCAATAGATTGATCAGATCTAACTTATCATAATTAATTAATTCAAGCTGTAAATGTTTTGCAGAGATTGTACAGAACATGTTAACTTAGGAGACAGAGACATATTCACATTTATAAAATGTTTGCCTACAAAACCGATATTGAGGCAAGTCACAGTAGGGGGTTGGGGAAGCAGCCTTGATTCTTAACATTTTCATGATTGTTTCCACTATGAAATGTTATCAAATGATCACTTTTATGAAAATTTATGAGAAAAAAACTAGCATAATACAGATTATATACTAGAAGGATATTACGACTAAGGAAATCAAATATTTTTTTTCTGCTTTGGAGCTGCATCAATTAATGGTAAACGCTTCCTGTAAATTTCACGGCTGGTTTGGTGTTTGAACAGTATGAACCTATCAAAACCACTACTATGTGCTTTGTGGAATAATTTTTTTCAGATCACAGACATTCCTTTAAAGTTAAACATCTAACTAGAAATGTTTATATTTCAATATAATTAAATTTTGTTGGGAAAGAAAAAAGTCTGGCATCCAGCGTCTCTTTTTGTTTGATCTAAATTTTCATCTTTTCTAGATTAGAGGTTAGGCTGAAACAAATTGTTGATTTTTTTTTTTTTAATATTTACATTATATTAAAATTTAAGGTTTTTTAAGTTTATCAATATTAGCAAAAACTAGATTGTCAGTCATGGAGTCAAGGAATGGTCCACAGAGAGCTGGTAGCTGCTAACTTTTTTGTCTCTTAAGTTTCCTGCCTCAGCAAGGAAAGCAAACATCTTTTCAGAGGGAGGCAGCGCTATTCTTTTCTCATTGGAATTTATTTTTTAATGAATCACACTCTTTTTTTTAAATGTATAAACTTTGCAGTGGTAAATATTTTTAAAATCTGAGTTTCCCAGCCTTCCCACAAAAATTCTGCTTCAAAAATTTGTACAAAATATACTAAAACAAAAGTTTTTTCTCACACTGCATGATCTGCTTGCACTCCGATTCATGCACAACATCTTAGAAAAGAAAGTGGGGGGCACCCCTCCCAAGTTCTACATCATAATGTAGTCCTATTGAGGATATTTTTGCAATCAGCAAAGGACTTCCATGATTTTTTTAACAGTACGTATATTACATTAATCAAAACTGCAAGAATTAGGATTTTTTAATGAAAAATTTCATTTTAAAATCCATTTGAAAGTTAAATGTGCTTAAAAAGTGAATATAATCATTTTTACCCTCAGAGATAAGTTCTCAGCCAGGCGAAAAAACTTGTTTAGAATATCTGATACTACATGCAAAAAAATCCTTTATCACTATGATCTATTTTTCTGACTTACATTCTTGAAAAAATATATTGAACACGTGAGAGATCTGGACATACCTTGAGATAATAACATTTCTCTTTGGTCATCTGCGGACCCAACGTCAACCATATCTTGTTCAGACGTTGATTCTGATGATGTATTGAGCCACACAGGCGAGCTCCTTGTAGACAACATGGCAATAAGGTGCTTTGAACCATTCTGAAGACACTGCAATAAAATAAAAATAAACCTTTATTACAAGGAAGCCAAGAAATTAACAAAACTGCACAAAGCCTTGGCAAAGTATTGAACTCAAAATAATTAATTTAAAGCTGAAATAAAAGTTAAATATAAATTTCTAATTACGAGGCACAAAATATACATGTAATTATTTAAGACAATAAAATTAAACAAGATTAATTTTACTACAGGAATGCACTAAACTCTTCTTTAAAGATTAAGAAAGTTATATAAAGATAAAGATTAACAATGACAAGGAAAGAAGTTTTTTTGTTGTTTTTTTTTCCGGGGGGGAGGGGTAGAGAGAGAGAGAGAGAGGGTGAGAGAGAGAGAGAGAGAGAGAGAGAGAGAGAGAGAGAGAGAGCAAGAGAGAATGAGAGAGAGAGACAGAGAGAGAGCATGAGAGTATGAGAAATAACGCACTTACAGTTATAATTATTTTTCTTTTTAAATCTGTTTCGCTTCATTAAAATCCTATTGAACAAACATGTTTGCTAACTCTGATAGTTGTGACTACAAAATACATAGTGACTGGTTTTTTTTTCTTCACATGATCCAATATTATTAAGGCGTGCGATTTATATAGATGACCAGCAAGAAAATGTGAACAGAGAGAGAGTGGGAGAGAGACTATTGACTAAAACAAAAAGACAGAGGGAGAGGAATGGAAAGTATAGATTGAAGGAGAGAGAGAAAGATATAGATAGATAGATAGATAGATAGAAATGATGAAAAAAAGAGAAAGGGAGAAAGATAAAAAAAATAGCCAACAAAAGAAAGTTAGACAGAGAAATGAACAGAGAAAGAATCTGGCAAGAAGACGGAGAGAGAAAACACAAGCCACAGTAAAATTGCCCAGTATAATTTTATCACCTTTACAATGCACTTAGTCGTTAATACATTTCGATGGAGAGAAATGGAAGAAACATTTGATTCAACAAAGATTGTAAATCCCTATCACATTAATTTTAAACTTACTTATTTTTGTTAGAGACCCGCACATTGCTCCCCCTAGACTCAGCTAATCTCTAGTGCTACATTACTTTTTTTAACTACGCATAGCTTGAAGGTCACTCTTTCTGCTCCATTCCTTCCCCAGCCAATGCACTGAATCTTTTGACAACTGCTTGACAGAAACTTCCTGTACTTTGCATCTTCACCAACCAATTCAGTTTGGGCTTAGCCTGGATTTTTATTTATACCCTTTCTCAATTTTTGCTTACTGATACATATGAAGCCACAATAATTTAAAAATTTATGTGTTAAATTTTTAGTTGTATTGTTTTGTCCTGTGTCTTGTGGACATGAAGTTATATGCTTAATGATCCACTTTGCTTTCCTTATATAAGGGAGTGGAATCAGCCACTGAATCTTTTCATTAAAAGAGAGCAGCCTTAAAGCGCTGCAAGTGGTTTTTGTTCCGCACATCTATTCAACATTTGGTCAAATTGTTTGAGACATGTTTGAGACAGCCCCACTAGTGCTAAGATCCTTTTCTACTTATTAAACAAGCTCTTTAAAAAATGGTAGCAAGAGAAAGATGAGGCTAAGAAGCCACATATCACCTAGGTCATAGCCCTTTCAAGCAGCTGCACATTTCAAGGCAAGCAGTGTAACACAAGCCACAAGCCAATGCATAAAATCTTTCCTACCCACAGTTTCACATCAAAGCGATAACTGATGTTGATAAAATTAATCAGCACTATAGTCTCCCAAAGGATAGAATATTGTAGGACAAAGGCCATTTACCTTGGCAGAACAAGGCTGGAAGAGCCAGTGATTTTTATTTCGGTGTAGGTTGACAGATAGTTCTGTCTGTAGCCTCTGTACTTACCTGAAGAAAGTGAGATGGGAGCTGTTCACGGCTACAGCGGGAGTTTACAGTGTGGCAATACATGTACAGTAGGGCTCCCTTCCGCCAGTGGATGCACTCAGCTATACTTGGGCTTAAAACATCTCGCAGCTGTGGATTGGAGACTAGATATTGGTATTGTTACAGGAGATGTCTTCTTATTCAGAAATTTCAACTGAGAATTTTTCAGTGATTTTTAGCACAATAAAATCAGACATCTCCATTTTCTTCATTTTGTTAAAATTGAGATATTTGAATAGAAACAAACTTTTTTCACTCTGTTGTTGAGTCTCATATTTTTATTTTATTACAGATATTTTTATGTGTTTTGAATAAGCAAATGTGTGAATTGATTTACAAGTCCTAAGCATTCTGTCAGGTCGTAATTTTAGCTTAGGTTCATTGGTCTAGGTTTCATGTGAGGCATAAATGGGTACAAATTGCTATTGCATATTTACTCACTTTAGGCCCAAACAGCTTATAGAATAAGGAGAGTTTTCCATCAATTTAATTCTTTTATGTGTGCTTTTTTTTTTTTTTTTTGATAAATGAAAATAAGCTTATGAGACCTATCCACAGCTCTAAGCCCTTATGGTTTCACCCAGTTCTGGTAGTTTGACATGCAATTATCAATACAAATCAATCTGAAACTGAACAAGGAAGCAGCAAGAGCATACAGTTTTGTTATTTGTTAAGAAATTGATCATTTTCAACTCAGATCCTTATTTGAAAGGAATTATATGAAAGTGATTAGATTAAGATTTCAGCGATAAAAATGATAAGCAGTGCCCATTCAGATCTTGACCTGGTCCATATCAGAAAAACTGGAAGTGTATAACTCCTATATCAAGTGTAAATATATCAACATCCATTTAAATAACTGCAATAAAACCTTCTCTGCTCTTGTTCTTTCATCTATATATATAAAAGCGTACTTGGAAGGCTTTGACCACGTTGTTACCCAACCCACACCTTTGGAACTTTTCATGCATCTTCAGCATTCATGTGGCTAGGTTCTAAATCCATAAAAATACCAATGCAAACTGCTTTCCTCGATTTCCCCAAAATGCTTTGTTTCGTTAACATAAGCTAACTTTTGATCACCGATTTTGTATGCCATTTTTTCATTCTTTAATAGATCTAGGTTTACACAATTTCATGGCTAAGAATTCCCGCAAGGCAGAGCACTTTTCTGCACTTAATGCGAAAATTCACAGCTTTCTTATTTGTTAGGCGTTTAAAAGGATCTAAAAAACAGATTGGGAAAGAATAGAATATTAAGTCTATTTCCTTTATTCCAAAAAGAATTAAGTTCTATCTATATTTGTGTTTGAAATTAGAATTATCGAGATATCTAGATTCTAGGCAAAGATGGATAGGTGGAGGCATATAATTTTATCTGGATCATGTAAGGAGAGATATCAAGACCATTCATAAGCTTCTTTAACTACACACATGCACCCCAGCCTCAGCAAATTAATTGAAACCAGGGTCCTGTTTGTAGAACGGGTTTATCAGCTTGTATTATATACAGATAAAGACTGTCAGCTATGGAGAACTTGCATCTATCTCAATGAGGGAAAATTCTAAAGCTAAGGAGGTCAGGGTTTATTGTACTCAAGATTTTCTTCATATTTAAAGAAAGACAGGACTTTTTTTTTTACACCTCATCAAAAACAAATAAAGAGCATTACTTTTATATGACTACATTAGAAATGCTTCTTAATTGGAAAAAAATAATAATGACACCTCAATTGATTTAACAATTTTTGTCAAAAAATTTTTAACTCAAAAGGCAAATCCTGAAACTGCAAGGCTCACAAACTAAGCTCATACAGTACAGTTGTATTTTTTTTTCGGGATCACAATGAAAGTTAAATAAATGAGAAATGACCCTTCACAATATTGTCACTATATTTATATACCAAGCCTCGCCATATATTTTTAAACCTAAATAAGGGGACTTACAAATACTATAATTATCATGTGCAATATTGAGTGAGTTGTAACTTGTAATTATTTTATTCATATTAAGCTTTAAACAAGACATTTATCACATTCATAAACAAATGACATGCATAATTCTTACATGGTTATCAGGTGCCACCTCTGTTGTTAGCCTCTCTAAGCTGGACAATGTTTCTGATGCATGTTGAAGATGCAAGGTAAGAAAAAGTAACAGAAAACATAAAACAATATTGGCAATAACGTTGGAATAATGTATGAATGATATATCAGGCAACTATGTTGAATTTGTTTTCTGCAGACCCCCTCATTGTTAAAAGAGACTTTATTGTAAAAAGTTTAAGTTAAAAAAAAAATAATAATAATAAGCTACGGCTTCTCACTGCCTTAAATTGGTAACATTCTTTTTGTTCTCAGCCCACAATCTTTAAGACACACTTTTGAAACAGTTATTATAGAGTTGATTTTGAAAAGGGCTAGGATTGAAAAACTTTTAATTTCAAATTAATTATATCCACGAATGTAAATGTCAATTTGCCATTGTCAACACAGATAGAAAATGTTATGCACATACCAATAATGTATGTAACCCTTTCATAAGCAGCGTATAACAAGAAGTCTTGGTCAACTAAGCAACACTCCTCAACATATGTGAAATCAAGGACCAGCTGTAACAATAAATATACATAAAAATGTTCACATGAAATGTCTTCAGATCAGTTGGGTGATATAAACAACACAATTGGCTTATGAATCAACCATAATCAACTTTATGATAGCTTTGTAGCTGATTTCTCAGTTTGCATTTTGAGCAAGGTTACAGACACTGCATATTTATAAGTCATACTTGAATATGCTTGAGTTAAAATTGGGATGAAAACACTGCTTAACTTGATCTTCAGGGAACATAACTAATAAGATCAACTTTGGTGAAAAATTGAGTTAAAATTTGTGGCACATTGATATCTTTTTAAAGTATCTTAGATGATATGAACCAGTGGTGCTGTGTAAAAAAATTTTTTTTAAAAAAGAAGAAAAAAAATTGGGATTCTGGGTGTAGACTACAACAGTTTTCAAATCATAAAAATCCATTAAAAATAAAATCATCTTGGATTTGACTTTAAAATAATAAACCTCTCTGAACCTAGAAACAAATATTTCACAAACCTGAGCAATTTTTTGTAAAACATTTGTTAAAACCACAAAAGACAAAGCTTCTGAGTCTCTGCTATTGATCTCTGTAATGAGGCTTGAGCATTTGTCGTGGTAGACAGTAAGGATTATTTCTTTCTGACTATTACCTGTAAAATATATAGAAACTAAAATTGAGATGAATCATAAATTTTATCAATAATGTTGCTTTTCTAAATGTATTCCAGTCAAATAATATTATGATGATGCTTTGTAATTTGGCTTTGAAATGATCCTTTCTCGTTTAGCATCAAAACAGGTATCTAAGAGATGAAGCAGCATGTAAGGGTTGACCAAAATGATCCGTGCAATGAAAATGTAAGCACTATAAGTATTACCGAATGAAAGGGAGTGTTACTTGTTTGATGAAGAATATAAAGATTAGGGCATTTTAAGGTGGAAATAGTATAAGTTTGTAACAGTTCTTTTAAAAAACTGTAACCCAGGAATAAAAAAAAACAACACAAAATATGCTTCAAATTTCTATTTTCTGACATCAGTCTAATTAAGACTAGTTGAAAGACATATTGTAGATGAATATTGCTAAATTCTTAAATCACTTTGGACTGGCTTGCCCTCTTCAGAAATCTACACCACCAAAGGCTTCCTAGTGTTGACAAATTAATGTGTCCACTATGAAAAAAAAAGTTTAAACTTTTACACCATTCTACTCATTCTGCAATGGAGAGAAAAAATAAAATTGAAACAAAAGTTAGTAAAATATTAGTTTGCAGAGTACTTTTTTTTACTTTTCTCTGAAACTAATAGTAACAGTTGTGAAGATCCAGGTGCCTTGTTGTTGCTATAGTTAGGTCCATGTTTCTACATGGCATTTTGGAACAATCTCACAAATGGAAATATCAGTTTGAAGGTACACCTCTTTTTCCTAAGTTTAAGGCCTGTAACTACTATTTAATGCATCTACTTAGCAAAAATATCATTTAGGACACACAATTACTAATTTGAATGTTTTTTAAAAATAGATCTAGACAAATTATCTTAGCCACCATTATTTTCTCTTGGTTGCTACTACAAATTCAATAAACGTTGTGACGGGAAATATTTGATATTACGATTAGTACAAACCGAAAATCGTAAAGGTAATAGTGAGCGCTGTAATAGCTGAGATAGCAAATTTAAAAAAATAAATATGGACTTAAATCTAAAGTCAATTTACCTTGTGCTTGCTCCTTTTGCATGCTCATGTCTGACAACATGTTCTTGCAATACGACAGGAGCAAAATTTGGGATCCTGAATAAGTAGTGTTTTGCATTGAAGCCATGTTTTGATGAAGAGATGCTGATCTAAATTAGATCTAGAGCGATCTAAATTAAAATAGAGTCTAGAAACTAGACTCTTGCTTTCAATCACTTGTGAATGAAGGCCAAGATCTATAACTTGCTGGTTGTTTTTTAATTTTTTTTGTTTGTTTGTTGTTGTTGTTTATTAGATTTGAAATCTAGGTTTATTCTAAACCTTTATTTTTTTTATATACGATTTTACTGACATATCCTGACAGTTCTTTAAAAAAAAAAACTAGAATCTAAGATTATAGCCTTAAGTCTAGGTGAGATCTTTAAAAAAAGGTAATTCCTAGAATCTAGATCTAGATCTAGATCTAAGATCTATAAGGGGAAAATTTTAACTTTTTCTGTAGGTCTAAATCTAGATTCTCTATGTTTACAAGACTACACTTTTTCTTCTACGTCTGTGTTCAGTGTCATTTCCTAGAGAGGGTTGCTGGAACACAATAATGTATGATCCAAATCTAAATCTTATCTACAAGAACTTCGTGCTGCGTAGGCCTCGTAGTCATAAATCTTGATCGTATCCCTAGGTTTTGTTTTCACATGGACTCAACGGGATACGCCTTCTTTTAACAAGGGAAGTAACTCCCAGTCGTTACGATTCTGGTAAAATTTTTGTCCCAAATGATTCTGGTCCATATCACTCTACAAAACGCCGTTCAGATAGTAATGGCATAACACTGTAGTAATTCTGGTGGTGGACTATATTATCGATGATACTGGAAACGTCAACACTCTTGCACTGGTTGAATGGGAATGTGCAGAGCTAAATTTATAGATGCAGTGTGACGTCAGCTTTCTTTTGTCGAAAGTACAAAAGTTATCCGCATTCGTCTCAAATAATGGACTTTTTAAAAATGTTATATTCGTTCAACTGAGCAAATATCTATTTTGTTTACAGAAAGTTGTTGGTCCTGTTTTCCATTATGTGCTCAAATTATCCGAGGCCTAGTAGCAGTGGTCTACTTTGCATAAAAACTGCAGTTTGGCGCCTGCTAGCTGAAAATGAAGTATCGTAGCAAAGTTCTGTGTTTTTCTCGCGATACCTTAGTGAAACAACGTTTATAAAACCGTTGTAAAACCTTAAAAAGAAAAAAAAAAGTAAAGGAAATCGATGTCTAATGATATGTTAAGGATGATTGTGAAACTTGTATTAAAATGCGTGTCGCTTTTAATGATAATGAATATGAGCGATACGAAATACGAATAATAATTGGTGAAGATGAAAATGATGGAGAAACATAATATTAGTATAATTATGATGGTTATGCACCAAGAGCTTTGTAGGACATTTAGTCAGCAATCTTCACAGATTTTATCCATTTTCTATTAAGTTCTCTCAAACAATGAGTTTATGTAACTATATTTATACCTGGTTTTAATACATTTAGGCCTAAGCTAATGTCACACATTACTGGCTAGTAGCCTACTTGCAGGCCTATCATGTTTGTAATTTCTTGTTCGATGGATTAGTTTCATGTGTCTGAGGGACAGTTTGGTTATTGTTTCGGTGCGTAACAATAAAACAATGGAGAATAATGGACGAACTCCTTATTAATAGAAGAGTATCATTTTGCTCTCCTTAATAAGGGACAATTCTCATTTGCACTCCTTAATTACGAACGATTTTCATTCTTTACTCCTTTACAATGAAAGATTCTCATCTTGTAATCTTTTAGAAGTTGTTGAAATTATACTAATAGAGCGGACTCGATTGAGTTAAGACAGAGAAGTAGTAATATAATGATAAGGTAATGCTGCCGCATGTACAACGAAATACTGAAACGATAACTTGATTGGCTATGTGCTTAATTATCATATTCTAATCTTAGTTATCTTACTTTTCCTACTTCTATTACATTCCTAATCATATTTTCACCCAACTTTCACCAAACCTTGTTTATCCTATTTTACTTATTCTATCTCTAAAATAAGCATGTACGTTTGTTGAACGAATTAGTTAAACTGAATTTCGGAACCTCGCTCTATATGAGATATGAAACTTCTTGAACAAAGACCATACTGAGCCTAAAAATAGGTAATGCTTTATGACAAAAACCACAACAATAAATCTTTAAAAAAAATTAGCAACCTTACCGAATAATTCCTAGCAGTATTAATGACGCTGTAGCGGACAGTATAATTTATTCTTTTATCGTAAATGTCAATAAATTGCTACCATAGATTACGTGCATGACCTCCAGACCAGATTTCTTGTAGGCAAAACAACCGTGCAACACCTCCTCTCTGCTAGATAACAACTAATAAATCATCCTGTTTGAAGACAGCAAGAAAAAGTATTATTTGAGTTATTGCCAGGGGTGTTTTCTAGCAACACGGAAACTTTGCTGACTTTCTTTGAAGATTATGTCAGAAAATGTGCTTTGTACATTATTTCAATGTTCTTTGTTGCTTAAAAATATTTCTCAAAAATATGTTTAATTGTCATCTTTTTTATTCATAAGTCGCCCACCACGTCACTGGACAGAAAAGGACTTTGCTCTCATTATTTTGCCCGTAATAAATTATATTACAAGGTTTTAGCATGCGAAACACTGTTGCAAAAAGATACGAAGTTTCTACAAATTTATGCATATTATTAGGGTCAGCTTGAGAAATGACTTCTTATACAGTGTTTTCTCTATCTAAATACAGATCTGTCTCTAACTCTTTCTTCATATTTATTCATCTGTCTATCTATCCACATTCCTATCTGCCGACCCCAAGCATGCATGCGGTACTTAATTTAAAAAGAAAAAATGAATTAAAGCTGCAAAGAGAAGTATCTTGGTTCCAAGAGGTCAAGCTACATCAATACATAAACTGGTGCCGCTGCTGATATTTGAATTTTATTTCTTACAATCATTGTTCTTGTTTGCCTCACTATCTCATCTCCGCAAAAACGGTGAAATTCCATATGAGTGAGATGTAAAAGGAAAAAAAAACCGAGCGGCGAATTCTGAAATTTAAATAAGCCGCGTTATCTAATTATATATGCAAATTAACAGTTGACGTCTGGTTGACATGATATCGCAAAGATTCACAGCAGATAAACAAAAGAAAAAGTGTGTTATTATGAAAGTATCGGAAAAGAACACTAGCATAATAAATTATTATCTTGTCTTTCATTAAAGACATTTTAATAGGGGAGATAATGATAGATATTAGCTCAGTATTTCATTGCATAGTTTGCTTCCTTGCTAATGATAAACGGCGCATTTTAATGAATGGTTCAAACGTAACACTTGGCAAGTTTTGCCGTCCATGGGATTGTAGTATATTATATAAATGTATGGAACATCTTAACCCATCAATAAATATTAACCTTTTTTCTTTGAAACCAAAATTATTCTGTTTATTACAATAACAAATCGAATACCAATAGAATTGTTGTTTTTTGTATCTTTATTAAGTAAGTAGGCCTAAAAAAACACACAAAATAGAACAACAAAGCTCTGAATATTTTTTAATTCTTTTTTCACACATTTTCATTTAACACAGCCTGGAGAAGGATCTTCAGGTTCTCTGCCAAGACCAGCTAGATGACTGTCGCTGCTGTTAGGTGTGAAGTGCACCTGAGTCGACTGCTGACCACAGTCCTTTCCAGCTCATTTGCCGAGTGCTAGTGGACTGAGGTCAGTGTTCAGGCGGAACACACATGTGTTGCTCTCGGAGGCAAACTGTTCACAACTCAGCTTGCGAGGGTTGTAGTAGTTGTAATCCCTGAACTTGCATGACACCAGACTCAGTCGGCCGCTCTCGCAAAGCACGTAGCTGGGGGTGGTGGACGGATAGCACTGATAACATGAGTTTTTTTACTTTCACTTTATAACTAAACTGATAGTTGCAACAGCACCACAAGCGGCAGTGGTAGCAGTGGTCCTAGACATAGTAGTAGTAGTAGCAGTAGTAGTAGCAGTAGTAGTAGTAGTAGTAGTAGTAGTAGTAGTAGTAGTAGCAGTAGCAGTAGTAGTAGTAGTAGTAGTAGTAGTAGTAGTAGTAGTAGTAGTAGTAGTAGTAGTAGTAGTAGTGGTAGTAGTAGTGGTAGTAGTTGTTGTTATTGGTGATGGTGTTGGTGGTGGTGGTATTGTAGCAGCAGTAGCAGCAATGGTCGTAGTAGCAGCAATAGAAGCAACGGTTGTAGAAATTTTAGTAGTAGGAGTAGTTGTCGCAGAAGAGGTTGTAGTCGATGGTTCAAATCCAACAAATTTTTCGGTCATTTTCACTTACAGTCTTATCCTAAACACTGCTGAGCTCAACCTAAAATTCTAGCTCTTATAATTCTTAATACATTTAGCCTATTGGTCTGCCAGTAGTAGCAGTAACAGTATTGGTGGTAGTAGTAGTAGTAGTAGTAGTAGTAGTAGTAGTAGTAGTAGTAGTAGTAGTAGTAGTAGTAGTAGTAGTAGTAGTAGTAGAGGTAGTAGTAGTAGTAGTAGCAGTAGTAGTATCAGTAGCAGTAGCAGTAGCAGCAGCAGCAGCAGTAGTAGTAGTAGTAGTAGTAGTAGTAGTAGTAGTAGTAGTAGTAGTAGTAGTGGTAGTAGTAGTGGTAATAGTAGTGGTAATAGTAGTGGTAATAGCAGCAGCAGCAGCAGCAGTAGTAGTAGCAATAGTAGTAGTCGTAATCGTACTAGTAGTAGTAGTAGTAGTAGTAGTAGTAGTAGCAGCAGCAGGAGTAGTAGTAGTAGTAGTAGTAGTAGTAGTAGTAGTAGTAGTAGTAGTAGTAGTAGTAGTAGTAGTAGTAGTAGCAGTAGTAGCAGTAGTAGTAGTAGTAGTAGTAGCAGCAGCAGCAGCAGCAGCAGCAGCAGCAGCAGTAGTAGTAGCAGTAGTAGTAGTAGTAGTAGTAGTAGTAGTAGTAGTAGTAGTAGTAGTAGTAGTAGTAGTAGTAGTAGTAGTAGTAGTAGTAGTAGTAGTAGTAGTAGTAGTAGTAGTAGTAGTAGTAGTAGTTGGAAGAAGAGGAAGAGGAGATAAAATAGTGATGATTTTTCATCTATTAATCATCACTATAATTGCTTATAGATTTATCATCACTGCCAACAGTTGAATTACCCTCTCATTGACCTAAAAGAATGAAAGTCTAAGCATCATGTCCATTATCATAATCATTGTTATATCACCTTAAACACGATCTTTGATGCTGTCAGCCGCAAACTGTGCAAATACACCCCCCCCCCCCCCCCCCCCCCAAAAAAAAAAAAAAAAAAAAAAAAAAACCCACACACACCTTTTATAATGATCATTTCCGACAACCCTTCCCCTCCCTGTTTCTTCTCTCAGGCTTGACCATCTCTTACCTGTCGCAACTAGACCAGTACGGGTAGACAAACTGTCTTCTCAGGTCAGCAGGACACATGAAGGAGACCGAGCAGTCTGACAGAAGCAAGACATTCAAAAAAATTATGTATTGGTTTAAGGTTACATAATGAAATTGTATTTCAATATTTTTAATTGTTGTTTTTTCTGATTGATTTTTTAACTCTTAAAGAAAATATGAATTGATACTGGAATTTCCCAAAATGTTGCTTTGATTCAACAACCGTAGGTACCTAAGGCTGTTTTTACACCAGTCCTGTATAAGGTCCTAAATACCGCCTGACCCCTTAAAGTTCCTCAAAGTGCAGGCGCAACGAACATGGCACTAGTGCGCTTCCCGATAAACGAGTATCTTGAAGAAGAAAAAATTGGCTGTATTCAAAATCATTACGATTTGCTCAACTTTTGAATGTTCATCTTATAGTTGTTAAGTTTAATCCTTACATGTATTCTATAATCCTCTGCTGCATTTGAACTCTAAGTATATTAAGAAGTCTCAACATAAGACCGAATGATCGAACATAACCTGGAGTAATCTCGTGCGAGACTGGCTCGGTTTGAGTCACATACAGTAAATCATTGTGGAACACCAGCACACACTTTTTTTTCCGTATAAAATTTGGGGGTTACAAAGAGATCAAAGAAATCAAAAGTTTGTAAGTGGGCGGTAGACAGTTTTTGAGTGTGTAGAATATCAAATAATATGCTAAATAAAGCAGCATTGCCGCAAATTATGTCATCTTCAAGAGTTATTTTGACACAGACAAGAGATACATTGAACAATTTAAGGAAAGTTTATTGATTTTGCTCGTTTTCCTATGAGAGATGCATAGGAGACTGAACAAGTTTGTTCTATTAGTATCGGTGCAAGATGTTCTATTGCAGAGACTTTGATGAGATTATTAAAGATAAAATATTATGTAAAACAAGTTACCCCTTTGTACCAGTGTTGGATGATCCCTTATCATTTTGATTCTGAGATAGAGACTTAAGACTCTTTGAACTATTAGGATTTATTACCGATACTAGGAGAGTCAAACTGAATACAGTATTAGGAACGCTCCACTGGAGGTTTTTTAAAGACAGCCTTACTGGAAACAATTTGAAAAAAAAAGTCCTTTTGAGGCTCTTCTAGGAAGGATTTATTGGAAACATTATATATAGGAAAGCCCAAATGAATACTTTTGTAGGAGCGCCTGTGACTGCGTGATTAAAAAGTTCTCAGAACTGGCCCATTCTAGGAGCGCCTGTGACGGCGTGATAAAAATCTCATGGAACTGGCCCATTCTAGGAGCGCTGAGTGGCGTGATAAAGAGCTGTCAGAACTGGTCCATTCTAGGAGCGCCTGTGACGGCGTGATAAAGATCTCATGGAACTGGCCCCATTCTAGGAGCGCTGAGTGGCGTGATAAAGAGCTGTCAGAACTGGCCCATTCTAGGAGCGCCTATGAAGGCGTGATAAAGATCTCATGGAACTGGCCCATTCTAGGAGCACCTGTGACGGCATGATAAAGATCTCATGGAACTGGCCCATTCTAGGAGCGCCTGTGACGGCGTGATAAAGAGCTCTCAGAACTGGCCCATTCTAGGAGCGCCTGTGGCGACGTGATAAAGATCTCATGGAACTGGGTCCATTCTAGAAGTGTCGGTCACGACGTGATAAAGAGCTCTTACAACTGGTGACCATTCTAGGAGAGCTGTGACGGCGTGATAAAGAACTCATGGAACTGGGTCCATTCTAGAAGTGTCGGTCACGACGTGATAAAGAGCTCTTACAACTGGTGACCATTCTAGGAGAGCTGTGACGGCGTGATACATATCTCATGGAACTGGGCCTATTCTAGAAGTGTCGGTCACAACGTGATAAAGAGCTCTTACTACTGGTAACCATTCTAGGAGAGCTGTGACAGCGTGATAAAGATCTTTTAAAACTAGGCACCTTTATAGGAGCGCCTGAGGCGACATGATAAAGAACTCTAAGAACTGGCTACCATTCTAGAAGCGTCTGTGGTGGCATGATAAAGAACTCTCAGGACTGGCTACCATTCTAGGAGCGTCTGTGGCAGCATGATAAAGAACTCTCAGAACTGGCTACCAGTCTAGGAACGCTTGAGGCGGCGTGATAAAGATCTCATGGAACTGGCCCATTCTAGGAGCGCTTGCGACGGCGTGATAATGAGCTTTCAGAACTGGCCCATTCTAGGAGCGCCTGTGACGGCGTGATAAAGAGCTCTCAGAACTGGCCCATTCTAGGAGCGCCTGTGGCGACGTGATAAAGATCTCTCAGAACTGGCCCATTCTAGGAGCGCCTGTGGCGGCGTGATAAAGAACTGTCAGAACTGGCTTCCATTCTAGGAGCGTCTGTTGCGGCATGATAAAGAACTCTCAGAACTGGCTATCATTCTAGGAGCTTCTGTGGCGGCATGATAAAGAACTCTCAGAACTGGCTACCATTCTAGGAGAGCTGTGACGGCGTGATAAAGAACTCTAAGAACTGGCTACCATTCTAGGAGCGCCTGAGGCGGCATGATAAAGAACTCTCAGAACTGGCTGCCATTCTAGGAGCGTCTGTCGTGGCATGATAAAGAACTCTCAGAACTGGCTACCATTCTAGGAGAGCTGTGACGGCGTGATAAAGAACTCTAAGAACTGGCTACCATTCTAGGAGCGCCTGAGGCGGCATGATAAAGAACTCTCAGAACTGGCTACCATTCTAGGAGAGCTGTGACGGCGTGATAAAGAACTCTAAGAACTGGCTACCATTCTAGGAGCGCCTGAGGCGGCATGATAAAGAACTCTCAGAACTGGCTGCCATTCTAGGAGCGTCTGTCGTGGCATGATAAAGAACTCTCAGAACTGGCTACCATTCTAGGAGCGTCCGTGGCGGCATGATAAAGAACTCTAAGAACTGGCTACCATTCTAGGAGCGCCTGAGGCGGCGTGATAAAGAACTCTCAGAACTGGCTACCATTCTACAAGCGTATGTGACGGCGTGATGAATAGGTTTTAAAACTGGGCACCTTTATAGGAGCGCCTGAGGCGGCACGATAAAGAACTCTCAGAACTGGCTACCATTCTAGGAGCGCCTTTGACGGCGTGATGTATAGAACTCCCAGAATAAGGAACGTGGTGTATTGAAGAGAAGACAATATTGGTCACCATTTTAAGAACGTCTATGATTGTATGATGAATAGCGGATAGAAAAGGGTGTGGCGTCTCACTCCAGACATTATCACAACCGCACTGACACTGGACATTGCTACACACATATTGCCAGTATTTTCAGACTGCTCAGTGCTAGGGGACTATTAGTGTTGTTTACTTTCTTAACCGGGACACACACATCTCGAGATAGATGATCACAAGCTCACCTCTCCAGATATCATCTCCATTACAACCAACTTTTTGGACCAGATGATTCGAAGATAATGAAAGTTAAGAAACTTATCTAAGTCTTGTTTTAATTTAATCATCTTTTATTGTAACAATATCTAAATCGTTACAAGGGTACTATTCTAGGTGCGCCTATGGTTGGGTCTTAGAACAACATTTTTAACATTTGCGATGGTTGTTTCAGACAATCAATCAAGTGAATCATTATTGATACTGCTTGATGCTGAGTACCTTGCAGTCTAGAACTGTATATAAAAACTTTATTTCAACTCTAGGCGCAAACACTAATGTTTTGCAGTGTAATGAAACAAGGGCCCTAGATAAGTCAGCTCAGTTGGTTGATCTGTGGACTCACAGTTAAAAAAATGGTATGGGTTCGATAACTGGCTTAATCATCTGATGATGGGAGATAATGATCCTCTGCTTGGCTTGATTGATTGAAATTGCAGACTTTTTATTTTTTATTATACAGGAAGGAAGTATTCGAAGATTGAAAAGGCAATGTTAAACTGGATAAACAGTGAGTTATACTGAATTCATTTATGGTGGCTAGAAGAAAAAAAACCCTGTAGAGAGAGTGTTACTAGGTCCAGTTTCTTTCTTGGTTCTTTTCTTATGCATCCAGAGAATTGTAATTCAGCTCTTTGCTATTATTCACCGAAAATGAATGAATTCAGAGAGGAAGATGAGGGAGACAGTGTGAGAGTGGTTTTGAAGTTTGGCAACACTGACGAGTCAAACTAATTCCATATTTTATGTGGCAGAATCGTGAAACTAGTGTGGTGTGAAACGTCATGTAGTGAGAGTTCACAAGCTGAGCTCACAGCCATTCTCTATTCTCGTCATGTAGTGAGAGTTCACAAGCTGAGCTCACAGCCATTCTCTATTCTCGTCATGTAGTGAGAGTTCACAAGCTGAGCTCACAGCCATTCTCTATTCTCGTCATGTAGTGAGAGTTCACAAGCTGATCTCACGGCCATTCTCTATTCTCGTCATGTAGTGAGAGTTCACAAGCTGAGCTCACAGCCATTCTCTATTCTCGTCATGTAGTGAGAGTTCACAAGCTGATCTCACGGCCATTCTCTATTCTCGTCATGTAGTGAGAGTTCACAAGCTGATCTCACGGCCATTCTCTATTCTCGTCATGTAGTGAGAGTTCACAAGCTGATCTCACGGCCATTCTCTATTCTCGTCATGTAGTGAGAGTTCACAAGCTGAGCTCACAGCCATTCTCTATTCTCGTCATGTAGTGAGAGTTCACAAGCTGAGCTCACAGCCATTCTCTATTCTCGTCATGTAGTGAGAGTTCACAAGCTGATCTCACAGCCATTCTCTATTCTCGTCGTGTAGTGAGAGTTCACAAGCTGAGCTCACAGCCATTCTCTATTCTCGTCATGTAGTGAGAGTTCACAAGCTGCTCTCACAGCCATTCTCTATTCTCGTCGCTGACACGGCTAATTTGCATCCGAGATGACGTCCTCAATTTTCGGTTATTCTTGTTTGTGACTCATGATATCTTATTGGCTGCAAAGGACAAAAACTTTCAGATATT
>JAWDGP010001105.1:2460000-2507500 GCA_033675545.1 Elysia crispata | reverse complement strand
TCTACCCTCATCGTTAACCTCATTTAGTCAGGCACTATAACTGAATTAGAATTCGTTTGACATATTTTTTTCTTAACATACTTATTTTTCCACAAGTCCAATTTTAAGACATCCTCAAAAAATTAAAGGAATACACCTCTGCTGAAAACGAAAGCTGTAAATTAGGGTGATGTAAATTTGGGCTGTTCAATTGAAATTTTATTTCAAAACTATACATCGATTTCCACTCCGACATTCAACTTTTTATCCATAGGTCCGACGTGACGTAAGATGGCGTAACTAAGCATCCATGATGAAAGAAAGGGATACCGTTATCTAACGGTAGAACCCAGCTTTACGTATTCGCATTTTACATTTAAATTCAACAAAAATTCGTTTCTTTTTCAAAGAAGAACAATATGTCAACATTTTGTAAAGTTTTGTAAGGATCAACACCGATGAGTTCAGCCTTTTACGGTTATTTTTATTTCGCGACAAGATCTAGAATTTAGATCTAGATCATCCCAATTTAAGCAGTGGGTACAGTTCTTCTCTATCATCATGACAAATCGTCTAGCTACCGACCGGCAGGTGTCCAGGGCATGAGATAGAAAAATATGGGATAGGTGACATCGGATAGGCCGATTGACTCTAGATAAAATCCCGTGCTTTATTAATGTCAATGTTGACTTAGTTTCGAAGACGCTCTTGGCTTTCACGCTAAAAAAAATTAAAAGATCCAGAAAGAAATATCAATGGTGAACTGAATGAGAATGCACTTCTTGAAACGTTTTAAAGAGATCTGTTCCCAAACAGGTAGAGGGTGGCACATTTACATAATATTCAATAGCGATGGGAAACAGCTAGTATTAAATTTGGATGAAATCAAAGCCCATACAGCCATGCTAAGTAGGACTAAAAGGGATGGCCTTATGCGATTGAAAAAAAAAAAAAACTGTTTCTTTTTCTTTCATTTTCGTCTTCATAAGACTTAGAAATTAAATCACAAACTAATTTTGAACGACATTGGACGTAATGCATCCATTAAAGTTCTTTCATTTATTGTTTTGTCCTAATAAAAATCAGAGAACGGTTAAGTTTAATGTCAGTTTTGGCCATTCGATATCTCGAGCTAGATCTAGACTTTGCTATTTAAACTTTAGAAATGAGGGGAAAAAATAAAGAAAAATTTAAAAAAAAATCAACTAAGCAGCAACCAGACAGACCTTGGCGCTTGTTCCTCGTGGAACCGAGGCTAGCGGTGTAAGTACCGATCGTGGTCACTGATCTACGGTCAAAGATTGCAACTCTCACCCTCAAAATGGCTGCAGATCTGCATCTGCGAAAGATTTTCTTCACATTTATTACATTAAGGTGAAGGTAATCTTGTACTGTATTATCATTTTTTTTTTTCATCTGTTTAGCAACAGCGTTGAAACAACATTTCAACTGGCACAGCACATGTAATTAGAATCGGGCCTGAGTAAAAAAAAAATATAGCTGTCAGTTCAAGCCCCCCCCCGGCATCAAAGAATGTTACAGTGTTTGTGATCAAAGTTTACTTAGAAAATACACGTAAACGAGTATATTTCCCGCTCTTTGCACACTGTGTAAGAAGATATTGCGGATACTTCCAGGTCGAGTTTTGAACTCATTAGAGCCACTAGGGATGTCTCCACATTTCTTAGCGCTCTAGGTCGGAGCTCCACTAAGCTTCGAAAATTGATCCCGCCCAGCCCGCCCCAGTGGAGCACTTTCCTAGATATCGTTGAACAACCGATTGATTGAGACGTCCTCAAAGCCTAGTTGTAAACTAGCGGCAATCTCAAGTCTTATCTGTGTTAAGTATTCGATCAAATTCCAGTATTAATATATACTAAGCTTGAAACTCATCACGCAAAGTTTAAAAACAAATCTCGGATCATGAGCCGATCTCTTGCACAATTACTTTAGTGGAATGTGGAAGTAAAGATTGGTGATACGTGCTCATCCAAAGCTTTAGATAAGGCTACGCCAAGAATACTTAACTCAGTCGTGAGATTGGCTTTAGTGAGGCATTCATCGTTGACAGGATGATGTCTCGTGCAGTTGAAGCTACAGCAATTTGTGTCGGGACTAGGGAAAGGGAACAGCATTTCTATGCCATGTCATCTAATTGCAAGAGGCTCAAACTCCTCATTTGTCTCTGCATTACGATGTCAATCAAAAAGGTATGAGAGCAAAATGTTGAGATTCGTTAGAGTGAATCTCGACCTGCTGCGTTTTTCCAAACGACAAAATTAATGTATGTAGGCAGCTCTTGTGTCATATGTCCAGATCATCATCTCATGGTTGCAAAGATAGAAGGGTCGTAAAAAGGTGGAGTACCATGAGGCTCTTATAATAGGTCCTGATGTCGTCGTTGGCGGTTTTACTAAGTATTTCACTGTAAGAATTATTATCTTTACACTGGGTTTTTAAAAAGTTCAAGCTGTCCTTTCTAATTTATATACATATATATATATATATATATATATATATATATATATATATATATATATATATATTGAAGCCTTGAAAATTTTAAACCTGACGTTACTGTTTACAGAGGATAGATTGGCACATAGGCAGTATGATATACAATAATCAACTTGAAACTTGATAAACCGTTTTGGGTAATTTAATTGCTATCCGTTATCTCTTTAAACCCTGTTGTCTATCTACAAGTAGTTCTTAATTCTTCAACGTCACCTAAGTCTCTTATACGAACACATTTAGTTGGTGCGTGAAAATTATTATATATTTTCTCTTTGTTTTCTCTGTTAATATTATTATTCCTGTTATTCGTGTCAATATTACCATTGTCTTTAATCTTAATATTATTGCTGTTGTTACTCTTGATGTTCATGTTGCTGTTTCACAATCTTTTGTTTGTTTCCTTCTCCTTGGGTTGGAAACTTCTATCCACCTCATTCTTTGCCTTAAAAGATTGCTTCATCGTAGGCAAATCTTATTTCCTGGTCACCAACACTGCTCCAATCTTCTATGAATAAGAGACGACAATTATCTCAATAGCAAGCGCTTGCATCTTCGACGCAGACCATTAACTTTGGCCTCTCTCTTTAATAATTTATACCATTACTCCGAAATGTGAGGTGCATCCTAAATTGTCTTTGAAGATCTAGGCTAGAAACTATGACCAATAGTAGAAGCTTTTGTGGTATAGAGCCCTGGGAAAGCTTAAGTAGGTTCCAGTAATCTTTCCGAAAGTAGAGTACCGGCATTAAAATGAAATTCCCTGGCAGTTAACACAGTTTGCTCGTCCCAAATCGAACTTGACACAAACTTGACAATCAATCAACAATCATGACCGTGAAAATAGACGCTGTGCTGTAATTGCTCACCGTCTTGTGCCGCTACGCCTGGCAGGATCAATGCTGTCAGTAAGAGAGTTGCGAGGCTGCCCATTCTCGTCTGTTTCTCTGCTAACATGTAGCTGTGACGACCAGTTGTGACCGCCACCAGAACCAACTTGGACCACTTCCGAAACAAGTGTTCTTGTATAGACAAAAAAGAAAAACAATCACCCATAAATGAACGTGAAGATTTTAACCGATAAATCTAAAGCATAAAGTAATTATTGCATAAATATATTTTTAAAATACCCACTGAAAGGTTTTGACATGCAGTTTTTCAAATTTTATGTGTAACGACGCCACGAAATGCGACGTTTTGCTGCAAGGAAAGTATTGGGTAAATGTAATTTTTCATTCTGCTCTAATTTCCAAATTTCACATTGTTCCAGAATTAAAAGAATTTTAAAAAGCGAGGATCTCAAACTTTCGTGAGGAAAGAGGCATTTACCAAACTAGTCGTCTGCCGCAATGGGTCTGATCTTGTCACGTCGTTACATATTATTATAGCTATGAAAACATGATGATTAAACAATAATTGTGGTAATTGTGTAAATTCAGACAACCGCGGTTGAAAAGTTTCCCAGGATGATGAACAAAAATAGTCTAAAGGTTTAGGTTTTTGAAAACAAATTCTTCGAAATTTTCCCTTTGCTTTCTCCGGCAATCCCGCGGACTATGTAACTCAGTATCCTATTTCTGTGAGGACTTCATTGCTTTAAACTGGCGCCACACAAAGACTTCTCCTACGTAATGCCTTAAAATATTTACAATGAAATACAATTCCGGACTACTTTAAATCCTAGGTTCAGTATCCGTTAAAAAAAACAACCAAGGATGATCTGAACCTTGGCTTGAAGAAAAGAAGAAACTAAACACATGAAACACACGAGCACCTGAAACGGGGATCCTCGATATAGCATTTCATCTTGCACTTCCGTTTTACTTTTCTGCTACGATCAAAACCAAGGGTTAATTTTAACGGCCGTATACTGCTTTTATCGTTCGTGTTTTAGTAAAGATTCACTTTGGATAAAGCTTGAACGCCTAAACTGTATGGTCTGGCGCAAAAAACGTTAATGTTTTGGTCATGTTTAACGGTTCATTTTTAAAGATCATATCAGCACCCTCTAACGTATAATTTACAAAATGAAGCTCTAACGACGATGTTTAACACATGTATTTTTATTATGGTTTTAAAAAAATACAAAGTATTTAAGTGTCGTCATGAGAAAATCCCACATACCTTGAGCCTGTAGGACTGGTCGTGATAGTGTAGTGCACATTCATGGAGCAGAGGACACCATTCTGGTGTTAGTTAAGATCAAATCTACATTGTAAATAGCTCAACTTGGCCACCTCTTGCAACATGCGACCGCCGGTGACTGAATCATGAGGAAGTGCTTTTTTTAGGCCCATGGAATGTTTGAACTTCACTGCAGGGCTGAGTTACCTCGTCACGATTATCTCCCTGTTGTTAGCCTATTGAGAGAGGTGGTTGAGGTTTCTCATGCAGTACTCTTGATACGCTGTATTGAATATATCATGGTTTATTTCCACAATCATTTTTGCAATAATTACTTTCCTGGTATGAGAGACTCTGGAAATAGATATAAGGTGTTTAAACAATAAGAACTCTGGCCTATATTCCTTGTTAAATTTTTAAGAAACAAAACGGTTTATAGTTTTAGTGTAACTTTTAGCTTTAATTTAAGATCCGGGAATGAAATATAACAATAGAATCGGCTGCATTTATCTAGTCTCAAGTTTCCGGATCTTGCAAGACCGCTCTGAAGTCACCCATGCCCGTTCCTATGTTATCTCTGATGGATCTAGTCATATCCTTCTTCAAGGTAGAGACGTGTATCATTTGTTTGATCTGCTGTGCCTCGCCTCGCCTGGCCCCGTGGGTTCAATAAAAGGTAAACATGGCGGTGAAGGATCCAGCTTCCCTTGCTAAATACACTTGAGGAATTTTCTTACATGCTTAGCTTTCCAGGGAAACCGGGAGAATACATATCCTCACACGCTTACATGATTTTAGCAATTCATTCACTACCAAAACCATCATCATCATCATCATTATCATAATCATCATCATCATCATCACCATCATCTTCATCATCATCATCATCTTCATCATCATCATTGCCATCATCATCATCATCACCATCATCATCATCATTGCCATCATCATCGTCATTGCCATCATCATCATACTCATCATCATCATCATCATCATCATCATCATCATCATCGTCGTTGACCTCATAATCATCATCATCATCACCGTCATCATCATCATCATCATCATTATTATTATCATGCTGAAGTCAAAGAATAAGGAATGGTGTGGAAGTAGTCACAGAAGTAGTGATAGCAGTAATCATTTTGTAGAACTTCTGTTTTAGGTCGTATTCATCAGTGCTTAGAGATAGACTTGGAGTTTTATATGCGTCATCTCCTTTGAGTTTCGAATCCCACGAAGAGTAGCACTGTTTTGATCATTTTCATTCAATATCTATTTCTAACAACTTAGGCTTTTATGCATATTCATTAGGTTTAACCTAAATATAAAAAATATAAATTCTTTCTAATACTTCCGCAAATTAGACACCTATTTCGTGGGACTATAACATTTGAGACGAGAAAATTGGAGTGCAGCTTTTAATTTGAAATCCATTTCTTTTAGTTTGGTTTAGTTATACATAGATATAATTTGCAGAGCATTTAAATATAGTGTTAACAAATGATTATATATTGATATTCATTGAATTTTTACCTCCTTTCACTATTTATAATGGATTTTCACCAATAGCTTTTTGTAGAAACATTTATGTATGTCTGTTTGTATTTGGCTAGTTTTTGTCACTGTTTTAATCTTTCAACAACAAAAAATCTATGTTCTTTGTATTCCGAAAAGCGAAGGGCGATAGTTTGAATATGAAGTTTGTGTTGACTATAACGCTTTTGCAATCTAATGCTATTGATTTGTAGATGAATCGTCTGTTTTAATTTCTTTACGCATTACAGTCATATTACAAAATTTAGTTACAAATAATCCAAAAAAAAAAACCTCTACGAACGGGACCTTGGTGTTAATTTGCCGGGGCTGTATTGATTGTATTAAATAGGCTTATAAATAGTTTTGATAGCAAGATCTACCCTTTTACTTACATGATTCAGATATATACCACCACCTTTCTATCTTTACCTAGAATCTAGATCATTTCTTTAATTCTAAACACAGAATCTATATCTATATCTTAAATCCTTTTGAAGTTATAAGTCTAAAAGTAAGATCCATCTATATCTAGTCCATAACCTTTTCTTTTGAATCTAGCTGCTGTGAATATCTAAGCGGTAGATCTAAAATCCATGTCTAGGCAACTTTTCTAGGTTCTTCACTTAGATCTTACTCTATAACATACAATAGATCTCTTATAGGTGTTTTATAACTGCTGCCGCCTACATTGTAGGTTTACTTTCACTTACAATCCTACCATATCTCTGTCAAGCTGTGCACATTTAACTTTTTTCTTTTAAGAAAATAATAATCACATTTTTGCCTTTAATTTTCCAGAAACACTTATTAAGTGAAAAATAATATTTACAACTTTATGCCAAATTTGATGTGCCTAGATGGTCTAGAATGCTTAGTTAGATGGTCCTCATTTTTTCGCCTAGAGATTTGAGTCCAGGTTTGAGTGGTAAAAACTAGATTAAAAAAAAAAACTATGGGACATAAGGCAATGGTGAGTTTTTTCAAACTGGTCAACTTTTTCAGGTCAGATGTTGGAGAAAATTGAGGAATTGTGGGATCTCAGAGTTTATCAAACCAATCATAGGTCAGTACCTACAAACCTATATATATATATATCCTCTTTGTCTCAAATAATAATAGTTTGAACCTTACCGGAGAAGTCCTTGCACTGGCCTGCAGATTCTACAGCGGAATCTTTAGGCTCTGGCTCCATCTGTGAAAGGTAAACAATTGTCCAACACAACAGGCGGGGGGGGGCAAAAGTTCAAGAGTCAGGTCACAGAGACTTTAAATATTATCTCTCTATCCCTGTGTGCACAGAAAATGCCTAATGGCACCGCCTTTGTCAGATACACTGTTTAACACACACACCTACACAGGCTAAAAAATAAGAAAAGCTAATTCAAATAATGGTGATGGGCTACCGTGGCGCCTGAGTTTTGCTTTGCTAGAACTACGGCATCTCAGACCTGAAATAAAACGTTAGACCTGTCAAATAAATTGCCTCTCATTTTCTGATAATACCGTGATTATCCTGTTGCCTGATACATCCCTAATTATATTGCATTTAAAAATGAGTTGGCAGAGCTTCATACTTTCTTGAAGACAACCGTGACCTTCTCTTCTTAAAAAAATTGGATGCAATGTAAATACATGAGTGTATCTGTACAACCTTCAGCTTCTGTTCGAGTGTTGGCTAAGTGGCTTGTATTTACTTGAAAATACGAGGACTTGAAGCTCTAACCTTGTGAAGGACGACTTTATGCTTGCAAATATCTGGAGAGTTAAATGATTTACCTGCCCTTTGCACAACTTCTTTTTTTTTTTTTTTTCAGACATCCACTCATGTTCTCGGCACTTCAGTCTAGTTTGAAAGCATGGCCTTGTGGGGCGAAATCATTCTAGAGTTACTCTTCTTGAGTTTTAGTTTGGATTGGTGGACATGGCTTACCAACCAATAGACAATTCTAAAGGGGGTATTGCAGAAGTTTTTCCCGTTGTCATACAAAAATGGGAAGTGGATAATGTTCCAGCTTTTGAAAATTTCTTTAACATACATTCTTAATGAAAAAGCGGAGGTGGCATTGTTGTGTTTTTTACTTTTTTTTGTTTTGTTTTTGTTCTGTTTTTTTTTTTTTGTTTTTTTTTTTTTTTCGTTTGCTTCTTTTTGTGTTTTTGTTTTTGTTGTTAGTGGTGGTGGTGGTGTTTTTTTATTATTTTGTTTGGTTTGGTTTGGTTTGTTTCTTTTTTTTTTGTTTTTGGATTGTTTTTTGTTTTGTTTTTTTAATTTTATTTTCAAATAAGTTTCATGACTGTACTCAGAAAGATTTCTAGAGATATTCAAGTTTCAAGTCGATCGTTACACTAACGCCTTTTTTCTGTATGAAAAACTGAAATCATCAAAACTAAAAAGGAAAGTTTTCCCTCGAACCAAAATTTAAAAAGATCTAAAATATCCAAAGCTCTGACTGTGGTTTCTTACGTTACTTGAATAAATTCTAATAATCAGTGTCCTTCGTCTGAAGACTAAAAGAAAGCAGTAAAGATGTGTGAAGAGCAAGATAGCTGTGGCCTGTGGGTTTTGTGATAGAGAGATATTGGGACCCTTAGCCGCCGTGTTCCTTTGTCCGAGCGGCGGCTAGAAGTATATCCATCACTGTTGTTTGAATACTCATGAGCTAAATTAATCATAATTATTTGTATAAAAAAGGTCGTTTAGCTAGTCCTTGTTTACTTTAGCTTTTTCTATAAACCTTGATCCAGATATGATTCTGGAAATAGAAAGAGATGTGGTAATCGAGATTTCAATAAAAAAAAAAAAAGCATGCCTTCAAAAAAATATATTGTGATTGTTATCTTGATAGTTGTTAGAGGTTTCCTTGATGAGGAAAGGGGTAATAGAGGAGCCAGCGATTATCATGAGCGTTGAATTACTGAGACAGATTAAATCGGCAAATCAAAATGAAAATAGAGAAGATGTTAATGATAGAGTTTGAGGTCGGGCGGTTCATCTTCAATGAAAGGATAGGTAATAATAGATGAAGGTAATCGAGAAGGGGGACTGCGCTTCCTAAACAAAGAGAAAGTAGATACTGGTGTTGAGGTGGTAATCGATAGACTGTGTCGATGCTTATGACTAAGTAAAGGTATAATTGAGACTGGACACAGCTTAAACCAGTCTATGACTACTGGTTTTGCAGCTTTAAAGAGATATCATCATTGCTAGAACTGTTGCAAACCGTAATGCTCTTGATAAGGATCAAAATCTCGGCTCAATCGGGTTGGGTCAGTTTATCATGTTATACAAATACAGCTAAAACTTGAGTACTTTGCTGTCCATTGTTTATAATTATCTTGATGAATATAGATTTGATGGGCCTGCAAACGATTTATCATCATGTGTCGGAGGATGGTGCGATTCTTTTGTAAGAAAATAAAAATACCAAAATAATCCTTAGGAATGTTCGTTCATTTTTCTGCCTCTCTTTCACAATATTAGTGCATGGGTGTGGTTAAAACAATCCGGGCAAAAATGACGCGCCGATCAGTAAGGCGCTTAACTCTAATTCTTCAGTCGCGTCGGGATCAAGAAGGAAAAGAATCACCGCTGGTCGAGTTGCCACGGCCAATCAAGCGTGTCTGATTGCGTTAAATCTCATTAATCCACAGCACAAAACAAGAAGGGAATGCCAGAAAGCTACATATCAAAGTGTTAGGGCACCACTTCAGGAAGCGAGACCTAATTATGTAGAGGAAACGTTAAGGTATGGACGGCTTTTTTTAATTTTGTTATACTCACACTCACTGTCTAGAACAGGTTTATGGCTTTAATTGGCTTTATAAGTGAACACTTCTAGAAGAATATGTAATCTATGGTCCTTTTAATTTTTATGTTTTTTCCCGAGAGGTTGATTAGCTTGCACCGTTCCAGTGGTGCAGATTCAATTCAGGTCATATTGGATTTCTGCCGCTGTTTTCGAACGTGATGTTTTGATGACCAGTGTATCAGGGTAACACTTGAGTGGTGTTCAAGTTTGATTTGAGATAGATCAGTTGTATTGGAGATGGATGATTCACGGTTTCAACCTATCAGACACGACACGGACAGGAAAACGCTTCGATCCCAACAGGTTCGACACCGGGACGATAGCGAAGTGAGGCATTCAGCGTCTCATAAATACAGCAGCGGCGGTTTGCCACCCAGCAGCAGCAACAACAACAGCAACACCAGGTACAAACTCCCGCTCAGTGATGCAGCAAGCATCAATGGTCGCAGGCTGCACAGCGGTTTGCACGATGATAAGCTCAGCAGAGCAAACACTGGTGATCTCCCTGCTGGCTCTAACAGCAACCACTCCATCGACAATGATGAGGCCGGGTACCACCAACCAAACCACAACTACCTCCACTATAACGACAGGCTCTCGAAGGCCAGGAACAGTGTGGACGAGAGCGCCGAGTCCATGGGCAGTGACCGCCGCAGCTCCTTCCTCACCAGACGGTCATCTTCGGTGATGAGGGTCCGCGAGCTGAGGGATGTGCTGAACAGCATGACGTCATCGCAGGGCGACGAGGAACAGGTGGGTTGGAAAGAATTTTTATCATTCTTAGAAAGACAGAGAGTTTGTGTGTGTGTGAGAGAGAAAGAGACAGAGACAGAGACACAGAGAGAGAGAGGGAGAGAGAGAGAGAGAAAGAGACAGAGACAGAGACACAGAGAGAGAAAGGGAGAGAGAGAGAGAGAGAGAGAGAGATTTTTTTTTTCAACTATAGAGGTGATGAATCTAGCGAAAAAGATAGGGAAAAAAAAAGAACAAGAGAACACGCATAATTATTTCTGTAGCAAGGACCCAGGTGCCAAAAAAATTATAAGTCGCGGATTCAAAAACCTATATAACATATATATATATATATATATATATATATATATATATATATATATATATATATATATATATATATATAAATATATATATAATTATATATATTATACATATGTGTGTATACTATTATTACAATTACCAGCTGAATCCCATGCAGCTTTATGTAAGATTCGGCAGGAAACAATTTTCTTGATTTACAATGCGAGTTTCACAAAGCCGGGAACTTTTGCAACTACAGAAGCATTTAGAAGACGCAGTTAGTGTTTTCGTGATACAATTAGTTTTCCTCTTGTGTTTTTATCTTATTTTTATACCTATTAAATTCCAGAGCCTCTGAACATTGGCGATAGTGTTGCCTCTGAACATTGGCGATAGTGTTGCCTCTGAACATTGGCGATAGTGTTGCCTCTGAACATTGGCGATAGTGTTGCCTCTGAACATTGGCGATAGTGTTGGTGCTTTTTGACGATGTAGGGTCCTGTGCAGACACCATAGTAATAAGTGTATACTCAGATAATTTTATAAAAATCCAAATCTACGAATATTTCCTTTTAAACATTTTAAACATTCATGTAAGTTTCATATGGGAATGGATGAATTTGCTGAAGACAGTGCGTCTTTAGGACCTTTTTTTCCTGGCAAACCTAGCCTTTTGGCTAGCGTTTAAAATTTTTTTGAGTATAAATGGTAAGCGTAGAAGTAGATGATTTCTCAGAGCGCTTTGTTTGTCAAAAAATCTTCTGCCTTCATCAAACTCTAAGAATCGCATCATTTTTAATTCTTATGAAGATGGAGATAAAGTGAACTAAATTCAAACTTAATGTTATTATTTTGTCCCGAAAAAAAAGGGAAAAAGAACAAAAAAAAATTCTTTTTGTCGAAAATAATCGCCAACCTAAGAGCAATACAAGGCCTGAAAAGTTTGATGTAGATTGAATAAGAATGTGATTCAATCAAATTGGAAGAAAATATATCTTTGACCAAAATTATTCTTATACACTATGAATCGTTAAAAAACAAACATTGACGCAATGCAAAATTCAAAGTTTCATGTTTGTGTGATTAAGTAGAACATTTCGACCAAACAGTTGGATTACTAGGATATTATATCAATGGAATATAACTGTAACTGGTACCTTGAGGTTTATTCAACTACTGTTTCGTTATTGTTGTTTTTCTTTTTTGCCCTTTTTTATATTTTTTAATTCAGACAACTATTTGCATGCATCACATTTCTATATATTATGTTTTTCATATTTTCCCTATCATTCTCACGACATTGCGCTTCTGTTGACCACTGTTAATATCTGCCCCGCAGGAGATGAAGGGCAGCCAGAAGGCGCGACTGCTAGTGGCCAGCCAGCAAAGACTCATGTCCAGACTTCAGGACCTCAGTCACCAGCTGGACAGCATAGACAACGAGGTCACAAGGGTCAAGGGTGACATCATTAGTAGCAGAAGGTCGGTTACCGTAAGACAGGCATGTCCAAAGTCCGACCCTCGGGCCAAAAGGGGCCCGTGTTCAAATTCACATTGGCCCGCAGCCTCGGTCATAAAATCAATGATAATTAAACGTATTGGTTCAAAGAATGTCAGGCTAAATGATGAAATCATGCTGAACTAGCTAGCTCTGTCAATATTTCAAGGGAGATTTGGTAGAAAAAAAGATAATTAGTCAGTTTTTTCTAGTTTATTACTTTTTAAACAGACAAAATCACTTAGACCTAAGTAAGTCTATACCTTTACATGAGCTAGATGGTATTTCATATAACATTCAAACTTTGGCTACTTGTATTTCCAAAGAAAATCTCAACTCGACTTTTTTCCCCTAAGACCCAATCTAGCAAGCTTAGATAATTATGTATTCTGGAAATAGATGCGGGCCGAGTAAGAGAGTGAAATGATAAACAAAATCTTCAGATATCTTATAGTTTATAGCATTTGGACAACAAAGATAGTGTTCTGTAAAAACGGAAAGTTCATGATTTCAATAAGTATAGTTTCTACACTATGTTGATTAATAAAGAAAATGTTGATTCTAAATTCATTACTTTCTGAGCAATCCTCAATTCATCGCTGTATCGAATAAAATAGAATCTAGAAAGCTTTGGCTGCTAGATTAATCGTCGATGGGTTCTAAAACGTTAGGTATGGTTTGAAAAAAAACTATAAAACAATTGTACTTGGGAAAATAACTTACACCGTGGTTGTTTGGTGAATTTTTTTGCCCCAAAGATCACCTAGACAAAGCAGTAAGTGATATGTTTGAAGAAGTAAAAGATAACAGAGACTCATTTCAGTAGTGTTTGCCCTCAGCCATTCTGCTAGAGTTATCTACACTTTGAGTACTCGGCAGCTATTATGGAAATGTTGGCAAAAGCTCTCATTCATTGTAGATGAAGAATCAATCGCTAAGTAAAAACCTTTCTCCACAGATACTTCAGTGCCATGACGGGAATCCCATATGGGCCGGAGTGGACGACGACGCGGCAGATGGACAGCGCGTACACGTCGCCGACGTCATGTCTCTCCCCTGGGAGCAGTGATGGCAGTCCTTGTCCCAGCGACATCGACTGGCCTCACGCCCCTACTCTAGGCTCTTCATCATCACCCAGATCGGAAGTTGAAGCTCATGGCAGAGATTTACGGCTTGATAGATACGACCATCGCAGACATTCACCAGAGACTGATGTTAATTATCCACATCGGTCGCGATCAGCACGTCCTCAACATAAGGTCTCGCGGTCGGAAACTACAAACGAGAAGGGGTGCGGGAACCCTGGACCAAACCCAACCATAGCCATAAACAATAGACTCCATCGGCGGTCCTCCTCACCCTCTGAATACAATGGATATCGCCATATGAATCACTTCCATCCCGAGCATGCCGAGTCAAACACTTGTTATTCTCATGACATGCGTGGATCTGGAGAAGATCGTCTTCAGCAGAAGTTCGACAGACTTGCCCATCTGGAGTCTCCCTTCCGGTCTTTGGCGGACTTTGACCAGTTGGACCACAGCGAAGGCCGAGAGAGTGTGGGGCTGATGAGCGGCGGCCCTCTCTTAACTCGCAGTGACAGTTGCTCCTCCTTCATGTCCTGGCGGTCAGATCAAGAGATGGCCGGTCTCTTCCCTGATGAGGTCGAGACTTCATCATCAGATATATCAACACGATTTGGCGGGAAGTAAGGGACGCAAATGGATTTTTAGCGTCGTAAACATCTGGAATGTAAAGAAGAGAAAGCAAGACATTATTTTGTTGTCAGACCACAATGTGTCCAGAACTAGTATGTCTAGAAATGATAACATACAGCATCGCAGGATTTTATTATATGAGAATCTCATGCTGACATAATAAAAATGGGGAGACTCCTTAAAGCTCATTCCTTGTTTTAAGTCTATAGTGTCCTACGTTTCGATCTATAGTTGTGGTAGAATTCTTCATGGTTTAAAAAAATGTTAAACTTAAAGTCAGGCGAGTCGATCAAGACATTTGCCTCAAGAGTTTGCAATAAAAGACAGGTGAACAAAAAAAGAATTGTAAAAATTATATTGTCTCCGACATTTTTAAACTCTTATGATGGGTCCTTAGGAATACATACAGGCAAAGTGAAATAACATGTGGTCTTATTCTTCTTTGGAAATGCACCTTGTCTCTGGATATTGTACGCGAATATTCACTTTTCATGTGAGATTTTCTGATCAACCCAAATCACTCATAGGTTTATGAGTAGTGGGCCAAAGGTTAACTCTATAGTTTCTGAGAAGTGCGCAAGTCTCAGTTTGTTTCTTCATTATCGATTCACTTTATGCGCGGACTTGTGCAGCCTAATTTTAGGCCAGTCGTCAACGGAGCGCAAAAGTCGCACTCTCTATAGGAACAGATTAGTCACGGCGGAGATTTATGGTTCTTGCGCTTCAAGCATAGATTTCTTCACAGTAATAAAGATATTAATAAACTTCCATAGATCTTTCCCCAGTCTGGCGCTTAGAACCCGATGACGGCAGGTCATGATGTTATATTTTCAGAAGGTTGTATTCAATAACCAGGCTGATTCACCGTTACAGAGTGAATCAAGAAAACCTGGGAAATGGTTTCGGAAAGTTGCATCAACTGGATCAAGACTGCACAAGTAGTTTGTTTTTTGTGGTATATGTTTTTCATTGCAACATTTTGTTGAAACAATTTATCGAAAAGATAATAATTGCGCAATTTTTTTCCAGTTAGTTTTATTTTTTGGTTTGTTTGTTATTTTTTGTTTATTTTTTTTGTTGTTTTTTGTTGCTGTTGTTTTGTTATTGTTTTTTTGTTGTTGTTTTTTGTTTTGTTTTTTTTTTTGGTTGGTTTTTTTTTTTTTTTTTTTTTGGGGGGGGGGACAAAAGATAATCCGCCCCAGATCTACCAATAAATTTTTTGTACTTATTATACGATATTCCACATTAATACAATGAAAAACCGCTTTGAACAAATGACACAATATCGGTTAAATATTATCACGTAAATATTGCATGTGAGTCTTCACTAGTCTTCAAGTTCATTCTAATTCTCAATAGAATAGAGTGGCAGTTTAGCCATAAACAAGATGTGAAATAAAATGTAACTTAAGAAGCGTTGCGCTTCATATTTTTCTTTGCGTATGATTTTTCCTGTCACCACTCTCTCCTCAACTCTGTCTTGAGATTGGTTTTTCTGTTGCGCCTTTGAGAGACATGAATGATGATTTAAATTATGATTAATTTTAAAAATTATTGCCATTCACTTTCCTTATTTTCCACAATTGATTGCGTCTTTGTTTCTGCCTTCCTCAACCAAAGCTTGTAACATTTCCCATGATACCAACAGAAGATACAAAAGATAAATTCTTCCTAAGGAAAAAAAGTCTTGATGACACTTCCCCTTAGCAAAGCTCAGACACTGGTTCTACAGAATGAATAATTTATCATCCCTCAAAGAGAAGACTGTCCCATGTGCATTGACAGGTTTAATGATTTTTGTCAGTCCTGTTCTGAAAAGTTGTCATGTGTTATGGACACAACTCAGGACATTTTACAACTGATCACAAATGATGCAGCTTGAATTCTATTGTTCCAGATTGATAAGAACCAGGAATGACGTCATGCTCTTTCTCCCTATATTGAGCGAGCTGAATTTATGAAGAAAAAAACGATTTGTGTCAAACTGAGTGTGTTTTGAAGATTTTGACTTATAAATTTACTCTTATTTGTAAGATGATATTTTTGTTTATGTGTAGAGCATTTCCACTTTTAGAGAATATTATAATACTGGGAGCGTTGATAATAGTCTCTCCAAAATTTGCGGTAAATGTGTTTTTAAATAAAATTTTTAGTTTTTTCGATGCTATTTTGCTAGTATCAATTTAGGTCATAAGTCCAATGAAAAGTATCGTAGAATAATAAATGAACAGCAATACATAATCGCATTTTCGTGTGAGGCCGCCAAATACTGGATCCGAAATTCCGCTATTTTATATCTCAGATTGACAAGCATCTGTGATCTATTTTATTTTCAAAAAGGTTTATCAGAATGACAAAAGTAAGGGAAAAAAAAAAAAAAAAAAAAAAAAAAATATATATATATATATATATATATATATATATATATATAAGAGAGAGAGAGAGAGAGAGAGAGAGAGAGAGAGAGAGAGAGAGAGAGAGAGAGAGAGAGAGAGAGAGAGAGAGAGAGAACATTTTTTGAGTAGCTTTTTATCCTTCAGGCAAAAATTATTACGATTGGCTTATCGAAAGAAGAAAAAGAAAGAGATAGGCCCACTCACCAATTAGCTCCTAGCTATACTTGTTATACTTTTGTTTCATCAATTCTTGAAAAATAAAAAACAATAAAACTTTCACCATAATAATCGGGTTTAAAGTTGGTTTTTTTTTCGTTGGAGACAAGTGTCTAAATTTAACCATCGCAACGAACAATTGTTTGCGCCCTCAGACACACTGTTATGGCGGACAAGATTGAATCTCGGCATGGGTTTTGTGACGTTTTTGTATAGGTTGTAAATCGTCTTATAATAAGTCTGTGGAAAAGATAAAGTAATCATTTTCATAACGTCGTCGAAACTTCACATTATTCGAATGTTGAATCAATCTTTAACTAATTGCTTTATTTTCAAACTCGGATGTGTTACAGCATTCCTTTATTATTTTGCATGAACGTGGCGAATCTTTTTATTCATTTTGCTTTCTGTTCGACTTAACATTAAATACATGTGAAAAATTATTGATCCCCAGAATAATTGATCTTTGGAAATCTTCCTCTTATTTTTTTTTAATTGCTTTTGTTGCCATGGAGGATAACTGAGTGGCCTAATTACACCCAATGGATTATAAAAGTTTTTCTTCTACTTGAGTAGTTGCCAGTGCTAACAATGGACTTTCGATTCTCATTGGCCGACCTATCCCTAACTGTGCACCTTTTGGAGCTGGAGAGTTACACGATTGTGCTATTTGTCCAGTTGTGGTCACGATATACCTCAATTATTGACATGATTATGTCAAACTGGTGAATTAGTCACATATTAGCGGGACACTTGATTTCGAATAGTGCCTGAATTCACTAAAGCCAACACTTTCACTAACTGATATAGTTCTGCCAAGTATATCACCTTTCGATACACTTAGAGGACGTTAAGAAGTTTAGATTGTTACTGATATGCATTTTAATAATTATTCAACCTTATATCATTCCTTCCCAAGTTTTTTTCAGCTTTCTCGATTTTATTGAATGGCTTTCATAGTGAGAAAATCTTTGTAGCTTCAGAAAAAAAATCATTTGATAACGAAAGTCTATGAATGAATATTTATTTACGTAAAGGTTGGCTAGATTTTGAGTTAGGTCAAAATTAGCCTTTAGATCTAATCACGTTCGATTAGTAACAGCAAAACTAATAAACATCATGTTTGGTTTTTTTATTAGGCCTTCCCAAAAGCAGGAAACTAACAAAACCTTTTTCAAAAGATCGAAGCACAAGATGTCTATTATTGAACTTAATTCCATCTAAAATTAAATCTAGAAACAAGTTTCAGTCTACCTATAAAGACATGATGCGATTTTCAGTACCAAAAGACCTAAATCAAGATCTTTGGATCGAAGTGTAAATATGAAATCAAGTTAAATCCAGATAGATTTGAAGATTGGTACCATAAGCTCAAAGTATCAAGTTGCACTGTGAGTTATACAAGTTTTTTGAGGCAATGAAGAAAAGTCCTTATTCGAAACAGCAGGCTTTGGACAAAACTATCCAGCTTCAGCCCCAGACATTGGAAGAGCTGAGTAAGCGAATTCCACCTGACATCCCTAAAATATTCCGGGAGTTTAGACCTGATGTGAGGCGAGACGACATAGGCCTGTGTTCCGCCTCTACGTGGGATCCTGACAGGGTAAGATATGTGTCAGCTACATATAGCACTGGATGATTGAGCTGAGCTGTTGGTGACATCAGAAGTGAAGGACATGAATTATAACAGTTTAATTAAGCATTGTAGAGGCCTACCTAGTACTTTTTAACGGTATAGGATCAGTGAAAGAAAGGAGGACAAGACAGTGAAATCGCACATAAAAAAAACTTTGGCAAAGATGGTCCGCGGTGACATACTTTAATTCCTCACTTATAACATGAGGAGAGGGTGTGTGATAGCACTATAGAGATAAGCATTGGACACAAAAGAAAGAGACATTCATTATAGCATCTAGCGTGTTATGATTTTTTCCGAGCTGGAGAACCTTGGCCGCTCAAAAATACTGTCGCTAGCACCAATGCTCAGAGTTGCTCCAAGTTAGAAAAAGAGTATAATAACCTGTGAAACATGTACAATAAAACAACTACAGGTGTTTTCTGAACACTTATAGGTGCTGAACAAAGACAATGAATTTCTCACAGGCTGCATTGCTTCTTGGGAAATTGCAGTGTGATTATAATTAGATCTAGGATTTAAGTGCATTGCATCTGTAGAAGTAAAATTTCAATAATAGTGGCGCCCAATAGTTTACTACTGGGTGTGTCATAAAATATTTGGTGAGGGTCCAAAAATGCCAACCAGAACTCTAGATATCAAACTATCTATATTCACTTGTAAAATTTATCTGCCTCTATCATATGAACATAAGTTTTGTATCTTCCTATTTACCATATACTTGCCAATCCATCTATCTATCTACATATTTATTCCAACCTTACATGAGATTTTTAAATTCTATCTGACAATGCCTTGCTTGTCCCAATATTACCAAAAGCATTATAATCTCAAGGGTAACAGCAAGTGCAGGATTCCCATTGACGTTAATCACACCAATCATTGTTTTAAGGATGTACCTTAATTTATTGAATAGTTTAGAGAAATAGCTGTTTGATCTCACTCAAATCAAACTGTTGGTAAAGAATCAGGCTCGGAGAACTGTCGAGGACGCACCGGAAATGAGACTAGGTGTGTGCCTGATGGGTGTTGGATCTAGACCATCTGTACCGGAACTCCTGAAAAAAGCCTCAACCCAACTTACCCCTTTGGTCAAACTTCTCTCTGTGTGTCCATCTGTTTGTTTCTCTCTCTCTCTCTCTCTCTCTCTCTCTCTCTCTCTCTCTCTCTCTCTCTCTCTCTCTCTCTCTCTCTCTCTCTCTCTCTCTCTCTCTCTCTCTCTCTCTCTCTCTCTACCTACCTATCTATTTATCTACTTGTGCATCTATTAATCTCCCTCTCTGTATCTCTCTCTCGCTTTCTTTTCCTGTCCCCCCCCCCCCCCAATCTTTTCCGCACCTCTGCCTTAATATTCTCTCCTAAAATCAGGTAAGCAAGTGGGCAGCTTTCAATGACCTTCCTGAAGTTGCTCGTGTCACAAGGACCCACAGTGTAGCAGGAGGCAAACTGCTCAGGACTGACGCTCTAACTCTGCAGGTGAGGCGTTGAACACTGCTATACTGCTACAGCTGTTTGTAAGGTACTGGGGAGGCTGAGCAGACTGTCATACTACTACATCTGTTTGGTATGATACATGTGAGACGGTGAACACAGTCATACTACTACAGCTGTTAGGTATCATACAGGTGAAATGGTGAACACTGTCACACTCTTATAGCTGTTAATATGATACAGGTGAGAAGGTGTACACTGTCACACTACTAAATCTGTTTGGTATGATACAAGTGAGATGGTGTACACTGTCATACTACTACAGCTGTTTGGTATGATACACGGGAGATGATGAACACTGCCATACTACTACAGCTGTTTGGTATAATACAGGTGACATGGTGAACACTGTCACACTCTTACAGCTGTTAATATGATACATATGAGATGGTGAACACTGTCACACTCTTACAGCTGTTAATATGATGCAGGTGAATTGGTGAACACTGTCATACTACTACAGCTGTTTGGTATGATACAGATGAGATGGTGAACACTGTCATACTTCTACAGCTGTTAATGTGATACAGGCGAGACGGTGAACACTGTCATACTACTACCGCTGTTTGGTATTATACAGTTGAGACGGTGAACACTGCCATACTTCTACAGCTATTTGGTAGGTACCGGTGAGATGGTGAACACTGTCATACTCTTACAACTGTTAATATGATACAGGTGAGACGGTGAACACTGTCATACTACTACAGCTGTTTGGTATTATACAGGTGAGATGCTGAACACTGTCATACTTCTACACCTGTTTCGTATGATACAGGTGAGAGGGTGAACACTGTCACACTTTTACAGCTGTTTGGTATGATATAGGTGAGATGGTGAACACTGTCATACTACTACAGTTGATAATATGATACAGGTGAGATGCTGAACACTGTCATACTACTACAGCTGTTTGGTATGATACAGGTGAGATAGTGAACACTGTCATACTCCTAAAACTGTTAATATGATACAGGTGAGACGGTGAACACTGTCATACTACTACAGCTGTTTGGTATTATACAGGTGAGATGCTGAACACTGTCATACTCCTAAAGCTGTTAATATGATACAGGTGAGACGGTGAACACTGTCATATTACTACAGCTGTTTGGTATGATACAGGTGAGATGGTGAACACTGTCATACTACTACAGTTGATAATAAGATACAGGTGAGATGCTGAACACTGTCATACTACTACAGCTGTCTGGTATGATACAGGTGAGATGGTGAACTCTGTCATACTCTTAAAGCTGTTCATATGATACAGGTGAGACGGTGAACACTGTCATATTACTACAGCTGTTTGGTATGATACAGGTGAGATGCTGAACACTGTCATACTTCTACACCTGTTTGGTATGATACAGGTGAGACGGTGAACACTGTCATACTTCTACAGCTGTTAATATGATACAGGTGAGACGGTGAACACTAACATACTACTACAGCTGTCTGGTGTGATACAGGTGAGATGGTGAACACTGTCATACTCTTACAGCTGTTTGGTATGATACAGGTGAGATGGTGAACACTGTCACACTCTTGCAGCTGTTAATATGATACAAGTGACATGGTGAACACTGTCGCACTCTTACAGATGTTAATATGATACAGGTGAGACGGTGAACACTGTCACACTCTTACAGCTGTTAATATGATACAGGTGAGACGGTGAACACTGTCATACTACTACAGCTGTTTGTTATGATACAGGTGATATGGTGAACACTGTCATACTACTACAGCTGTTTGGTATGATACAGGTAAGATGGTGAACACTGTCACACTCTTACAGCTGTTAATATGATACAAGTGAGATGGTGAACACTGTCACACTCTTACAGCTGTTAATATGATACAGGTGAGATGGTGAACACTGTCATACTACAACAGCTGTCTGGTATGATACAGGTGAGACGGTGAACACTGTTATACTACTACAGCTGTTTGGTATGATACAGATGAGATGGTGAGTACTGTCACACTCTTACAGCTCTTAATATGATACAGGTGAGACGATGAACATTGTCATACTATTACAGCTGTTGGTATGATATAGCACCAGTTTGTAAAGCGAATCGACAAGACAAAAACGTTAATTGAAAAATGCATCAATTGTTCTCAATTTTTAGTTTGAAAAATTTTCCAAACATACGCTTTCCAACTGAGCTGAGTAATTGGTAAAAGGTATTTGGAGCATTGAAACATTTTCAGTAACATCTTACATTCTGTATTACCACGAGAGACAAAATAATGGGTGAATATCATATTCAATCAAAGTCTGTTCTTAAAAGCTTTCGTCCCGAGGGATCAGTTGTGTTGAGCTCATTTTTTCTATCCTAGTATTATTGAAAATAAAAAAAAAACAAAGCTGTTAAAAGTTGTAACTCTTCTCGGTTTGTTTAACTTTGCAGCAAGATGGCCTTTGATCTTTCAGAACTTTTTTCCTCGACATGGCTCCGGTTTTTAGACTTGACCTCGTGGATTATAAAAATCTGTTGATTGGAACGAAGGGGACGCGCTGTTGTCTCAGTCATGACGACTTGAAACTCACCGGAAGTCTGCTTGAAGCGATTGTTGTTTTTTTTTTCCCGCAGCTTTCATCCCTGTTTAGCTTTAATTATTCCTTCATAGCGGAGAAGATTTGGTCGCTGTTTTTTGTTACCCTGATGCCAATAGTTGCTAACTTTGAGGTCTTCCCATGTTAACTCTGACCTGCCCGTGATTGTCGGAGTATTCTTCCCTGCGTTGCAAAAATCTGGGATCCTCAGTAATGTAAACGCCTAACCAAAGATCAACTTAGTTAAGCATTGTTTTAGTAGAACTTCCGACTGAAAATAAGCAGATATGGTATCATTCTTGGGCTGGAACATGGCATGATGCGCTGTTTTTCTTGTTTAGCCAGCCTTTTCTCTAGCTTTAAAGAAAGTTTCTTATTTTTCGGAAGATTTCGATAATGTAAAACTAACCAAGAGAACATTTTTCGAATATTTGTGGCTCTATTTTTGGGGAATAATAATCTTTATTTACAACCATTTCGATAATAAATGGATTAATCAGTTAAAAGGCAGCAAATCATATCTGCCTACCTCAGCTCCAACATCAAACTCACTAGCTATTACACTATCCTGGGTGGGTTTTATTCAGACAGATCAAGAGGCTTTATCATCTTCGTGTACATATTAATTAACATGAGTTTCTTTTTTTAAATCATTTATCTTTCTTCCTCTCTCTATATATATATCTCTCTCTCTTTCTTTCTCTCTCCCTTTTTCTCTCATTCTCCCTCTCTTTCTCTCTGTGTATCTTTCTTCTATTTATCACTCTGTTTATTCTAAGCTTCATATCTATTTCACTATTTTCCCCTTTCTCTCTCTCTCTCTCTCTCTCTCTCTCTCTCTCTCTCTCTCTCTCTCTCTCTCTCTCTCTCTCTCTCTTCTACTCTTTCTCTCTCTCCATTTCTCCCATGCTCTCTTGTACTCTTTCTCTCTATTTCCTTCTTGTATTTCCTTTCTCTTCATCCCCTCTATTTATTCATCTTTCTGCCTATGATTGCTTATAAGTCTGCCTCTGTGAGTGTTTACTGTCATGCTGTAGTTCCCCGTCCTCTCTTTTGTTTAATTTCGCCCAAAACAATTAACTGATTTAATGCAAAATGTTGCTTTTTTACATCCTCATTGAAGATGTCTCCTGTGATTTAAAGTTTTGCAGTTATTGTAGAATCAAATAATTCTAGAACACTATTTTTGTTGTCTCATACAGGATATTTCATACGCGCTAGCTAAACGGTGATCAATCGCTTTGTGAGGTTAACGTAATTGCTCCCCCTCCCTCGTGACATAAACAATGAAGAACCGTTTCGTCCTGCGTGGCGAAAGATGTAATATCTTACATCATTTGTTAGCAGTTACAGCCTGTGCTTACTCTTAAGTTTGTCTCTGAGATGGAAAATTAGGCTAAGCAGAGATAAGTTGTCGAGAACAAAATTTGTTTTCACGCTAACTGGAAAAGCTCAGCTAAAGTAAGAAAGAAAATCTTTGTATTACAAGCTTTAATTCACCAGAAAAGAGCAAATGTTAAGTGAAAAAAATTATGATCTTAAAATCAAAATGCAATATTGATCTCTAAGGGTTATTTGATTTTGGTGGGCAATTTTTTTTTGTATTGTTGTTTGTTTGTTTGTTTGTTGTTGTTTTTTATTGTTGTTTTTGCTTTATTTTTTTTCAGAAACAATATTTTAACGAGCAGATTCGACTTTTTTTAATAAACGCAGCAAACTTTATTTCCGCAGCTCAAATGATTTAGATCATTTTGCATAGACTTAGATCGAAACTTAAATTGACTCAAAACGCTTTCAATGGCAGTCATAATGTAGTCGAAAACATTGCTTTGTATATCTGGCTAGCGGCAAAGCTAAATCAACCAACTTACCATATGCACATAGTGTTGTTCAGCAGAATTCTTTAGGACGGGATCTAGCTATAAGATACAAAAATTAATGCAATACGTTTGGCGCTTCTGGTGATCGTTTTTCTTTTTTAATTTATGAAGTCTCCCCAAAGCTTCTTAACTCACTCACTGAGGAAGATTTAAATCAATTTTCGCTAAATATTATCATGTAATGGCGCTTTAGCAGTTAAGCGTAACAACGAAGAGAAGCAATCAGATCTTTCTATTTATCCCTGTTTAAAATTGAGCCAACGTCTGTTTTCTTCCAGTTTAATTCAACTCAATATTTTCACTGGGAGCGAAAGAGAACGGTTTTCTCACAGATCAAATACAAGGATCGACGAAGTTAACTCCACTATGGAGAGGTCTTTTCTTAGGACTCCTAATTCCATAGAATTAGTCTCAATACTTTATTGAATCCGTTTCAGTCTTCAGCACTCTGAACTTTCTCTGCCATTTAGGTCCCTTCGTTAAAATTAGGATTTTATCATCTTTGCCCTTCAAAGCTTTAAGAGCTCAGTCTCTAAAGTGACTTTCTTTAATGCTATTATCCGGTTTCTTAAAGACCGTACCCAGCCTGTCTCCGATATTGCGGCATGGCGCGCCAATAAAGAGAAATGGCCATGATAAACCGTCAGATCCTTCATCGATATATTGACTCAGAGGTTAACTGCTTTCCGCTCAACTCACGCCTGCAAAGCTGCCCTGAAAGGAACGACAAGCAGTGCATATCTGATCTGAAAGGCTTGAAATATCATTTCTTCGAAGGAAAAAAAAACCGGCAAATAATAAGAGTTACAGGATGCATAAGATAGGTGGTATTCTTTTTTTTATCACACTCACATTGAAAGTGAAGCCACATCTTGTTCATCTACAGCTTTGAAGTGGGAAAAAAATGGCGCGCGTGATTTCTGGGAGGAGGGTTAAGAAGAGCAATGACATTCTTTGAGAAAAAGTTGATAAAGCTAAGATACGTGGTCAGAGTGTAGAAAGAGCGCGGCAACTTTACATGACTTTACACTCTAGCCATGAGTCATGCTTTAAAATGCACGTGTGATGACTGGAAACAAATTCCTTTCTTCCCTCTTTGTTTCTTTTATTCAGAAAAGGTATATGGGGCTAAATGGTGATTCATCATATTTGAAATTCTTACAATCTCTTTTATTTTGCTCTCTCTCTCTCTCTCTCTCTCTCTCTCTCTCTCTCTCTCTCTCTCTCTCTCTCTCTCTCTCTCTCTCTCTCTCTCTCTCTCTCTCTCTCTCTCTCTCTCTCTCTCTCTCTCTCTCTCTCTCTCTCTCTCTCTCTCTCTTTCTTCCTCTTTCCACGATCAATATTGAAGAAAGTCTTTTAGTTGATCATAATTGAGCCAGAGTATAATCTCATCTTCTTCGATTTATTGTCCCTTTCTATCTTCGTCTCTATCGGATTTGCCATTCATAAGCGCCTCAGTGTTTTTCTTTCTCCACAATTTATGCGCCAATTCACACTTCCGATCCTTCCCGGCTGCGCTGATATTCCTAAAGGCTTCCGGCATTGGACTCAGATCAGACCGAGCGAAGAGTTAAAACATCATTCCGCAAGATTCACAATCACGGAAAGCCATCGATTAGATTGTTCCTGGCACTCTAACCTTGTCTGATCTTGTGACCTCCACTGGCCCTCATCTCCTTCCATTTGAGTATTCGTCTCTCAATTCATAAGTACAATGATGTAAGGAGTTTGAGCACATTACATTGCGTCCTGTGGTAATCTTTAGAAATATGGCTACATTCATCTTGTGCATAGACGTTTTTTTCGCTCCTCCTGCAAGTTGATTTTTATTAAGTTAGACTTGAGGTATTGATGAAGATGGCGATGCCTTTTAGATCTTTGATAACCCAAAGATAATCTAGGTCAGACGAGTATTTTGCAATATATGATAGTTTAAAAATATGTCTTTTGGACTTATATTTCTTATCCTTTTATTAGTTTCAGTTCTTCCAAATTCTAAATGCCTTCTATTTCTTTAAAAGGGTATAACTAAAATTTGATTTTTTTCCCCAAACAAGTAAGATTTGATTTTTTTTTTTTTTCGCCCAAACTTTCTTTCTGCCTGTCTGTCGGTGTGGATATCTGTCTGTCTACAGCAGTTACCATCAGTGCTCAACTTATTAGCCCATGACGCTCTAGCTTCGACCACTTTTACCATTTTTCATGTCCTTTTTCATCATTGTTTATGTCTTTCTCCGCTAAAGCAAGTCTTTCATCTATTCTTTTATTCGCTCCCTTCTCTATATCTTTATCTATCTCCGCTGAAGCACGTCTTTCATCTATTCTTTTATTCGCTCCCTTCTCTATATCTTTATCTATCTCCGCTGAAGCAAGTCTTTCATCTATTCTTTTATTCGCCCCCTTCTCTATATCTTTATCTATCTCCGTTAAAGCAAGTCTTTCATCTATTCTTTTATTTGCCCCCTTCTCTATATCTTTATCTATCTCCGTTGAAGCACGTCTTTCAACTATTCTTTTATTCGTCCCCTTCTCTATATCTTTATCTATCTCCGCTGAAGCACGTCTTTCAACTATTCTTTTATTCGCCCCCTTCTCTATATCTTTATCTATCTCCGCTGAAGCACGTCTTTCAACTATTCTTTTATTCGCCCCCTTCTCTATATCTTTATCTATCTCCGCTGAAGCATGAACCATCCTGTACACCTGGTGTGTCAGGTAGCTCTCTCGGTAGAGCGGTGGACTGACAGGGCGCGAGTTCGGATCCCAGCTTGGGTTATCCAGTGCAGAGATGGCATAGGATCTCATCGAAACAGCAAAATACTAAGGCTTTGTCGGGAGCCCATTAGTCTGTGTGATTGTAGATTTTACAGCAACATTGCATTTAGTGGTTGGCCCGTGGTTGACAATTACCGTGTGCGGCCCTAAAAATCCAACCATCTTATCGCTTTTCATCCACCTTCATGTACATTCACTCATATACCTCTCACTCTGTAGCTTTTGATTTCTCCAAGCACGGTCTATCGTTATTATCTTTTTTTTCGGCTAAAGAAGAACTTATTCTATAACCATTTCTCTCTCTCTTTCTCTCTCTCTCTCTCTCTCTCTCTCTCTCTCTCTCTCTCTCTCTCTCTCTCTCTCTCTCTCTCTCTCTCTCTCTCTCTCTCTCTCTCTCTCTCTCTCTCTCTCTCTCTCTCTCTCTCTCTCTCTCTCTCTCTCTCTCTCTCTCACTTTCTCTGTGTGTGTATATATATATATATATATATATATATATATATATATCTAAATCAGTATTTTTTTTTCCTCTTTTAAAGCAGGAGTTTATCTTAAATCATTCTTCTACCTCTATATTCTTATATTGTCTTGCGCTTGAGCATAAGCCTATTCAACTCTCTCTGTGAATCAATGAGTCTAGCTCTGACTACTAAAGCAAGGTCTATTATTCCTATACCTCACGTCTTCCAGAGACTGGGAGTTAGCAGCGGCAGGGAGGCGCTTCTAGCGGAAGAATACATCTGCCAGCTCGCGAGATCTGTGGACCATGATGCATCAGACAACACCGGGTTTCCGGTAGAGATGCACAAATCTATGTATAGAGGTGAGGGCGCCAGTAATCTCCGTAAGCTCTTCGATAATGTTACCGTTAATGACCTGTCTCTAGCTTGAACAGCGGTCGGCCATTATTTGTATTATTACGCTGGAAGACCTGCATTCTCTGATCTTCTGATGTTAGTGTATAAAAATGTGTGATTATATGTAATTTCTTTTTTTTTTTTGTTTCGATTTTCTCGAAAAGTGGAGGGGGTATGCCGTTTATTGTTTTTGGCATATCAGCTTCACCGGTATGATAAGCAAAGTCGGCACATCACTATCATCAACACCAACAGCATCGACAGCTTCAACAATATAAGTATGGTACTTATCATCAATATCATCAGCATTGTCCATATCATCAAAATCAACAATATCAGCATGGTCGATCAATATGGTCCACTTCATCAGGACAAGCCACATAACACCGACAGCACTGTTAGCATCATCAGTAAAGTCAGCACCACCAGCATAAGCAACATAACACCAACAGCACTGTTAGCATCATCAGTAAAATCAGCACCACCAGCATAAGCAACATAACACCAATAGCACTGTTAGCATCATCAGTAAAATCAGCACCATCAGCATAAGCAACATAACACAACAGCACTGTTGGCATCATCAGTAAAATCAGCACCACTAGCATAAGCAACATAACATCAACAGCACTGTTAGCATCATCAGTAAAATCAGCACCATCAGCATAAGCAGCATAACATCAACATCACTGTTAGCATCATCAGTAAAATCAGCACCAGCAGCATTATCTCCACACATCACCCATTTGATTCCCGACATAATCCTGAACCCACTGATCCATTTGACCATTCTTTCAGGGGAGGCGGCATGTCCTGGGTACTCGCCACTTGACCTGCTAATTTCTGACCCCTGGATGGACAGCCGTCTTAGGTTCCTGGACACGAGTGACCATTGCACTTTGCAATGGATGGGCCTTAACAAGCAACAGATTTGTTCCCGAACAGTCGAGTCATAAAACAAATACCCTTAATCTCTGAAGCCGTATTGTTAGAAAACAAAGTGACCAAAAACTCAAGAGAGCCTGATAGAATATCACTTTCCATCAATATCAGAGACTATAGAACCTGTCAATAGAACTGGTTGTCTGCGTTATTTTAATAGATTCTAGAGCTTTATCTTTTCATCTTATCATCAACGAATAATAAGTTATCAGGATTTTTTCATGATTCGTATTCAAATCTTTTTTTAATTCTTCAGATTTCATAACAATTTTGTACTCTATCGAGATTGTAAATATCGATTATCTAAGATAGTTTTAAAGTGAAAATATGAAAGGCATTTTTACATCGTGGACAAGAAATGGTTTTCAAAATATTCGTTTTCATCTAGTGGTTAAATTGGGCTGCTATGAAATAAAGGAGAGAGAATAGTCAGAAATATGGCAGTTTAATAAATTTATTAAAGCATGATAAAATCATTGGTTTCAGTGGTTTTGGTTTTTTGTTTGTTTTTGTTTTTGTTGTTGTTGTTGTTGTTGTTCTTTTCCTTTTTCCTTGAAAAAAGATTGATTCCTGAAGTGTTTTAAATTTTTGGGTGCTGGATGGAGATTCAAAACGTAAACAGGGGATTTGCGTTCAATCTTGTGAAGGCAACAGAAAGGGCAAAGAGATTCGATATTAAGTCGGAGGTAGAAAAAGATATCAAATTAACAAACATTTTACAAATGTAGCAACACAAGAACAGAGACAGACTGACAAATAAAGAGTGAAAGAGAGGCTTAAAGAGAGTCAATACCGTGTGAATTCGAGTTTAATGTTTTTAATGGATGACTTCAATATTACTACCAAAATGAGGAAATCTTTGATCTGGATCTAAAGGACTTACGTCCAAGGAAAATCAAAGTTGACGGAAGTTATAGTAGCCTTTATTTATATCAGGTCATTTTCAAAGCCCTACAGGGAGATTAGAAGAAATTAATAAAATACAGAAAAAAATCGAAAACAGAAAACTTTTATGGCAAGACCTAGAGATTACAATAATGTAACCATAGTAATGAGATGAGTGACTGAAATATAAAATTAAGAAAGTTTTTAAATGTATGTATGTGTGCGGGTGGGTGATTTGGGGCTATTAACTGGAAGGATGAACGATGCAGGAGAGAGAATTAGGGCGTGGTGGTGGTCAAGTCGGCTCTAGTTGAGTAATTATGGAAAAAAGGATTGAAAAGACATTCGGATAATCAAATCTTTTAAAAAAGAAGAAGAAAAGAAATTGGGAGTGAGAGATGACTTTGGTTGAATAATAATGAAAGAAAGGGTAAAACAGTTCTAAAATATCATGATATGAAAAAAAAAGTCATGAGTCGGATGGTGAGAATGTATCGGAGAGGAGAGGGAAAGAAAGAAAATGAGAAAATGATAGAATTTTGTACTGGAAGATGGAGATAGAACCAGAAAAGAAGGAAGGATTAGGATGCCAGCCATCGAATACGTCAATTCCTTTTTATTTGAGCAGCTTGCATCCTGTTCAATAATGCATTGAAATCTTTTCTCTCTTAAAATAAAAATTAATCTTCTTTTGGGTTGTTTTTTTTTTTTAACAGATGTGCCATCTGACTCAGACTCTGATCAGCTTCCCTGAGTGCCTAGCGACAATGTATTAAGGTGATGATCTAATATTTGAAGAGATGTCCTCACCTAAGCCAAGCCAATGTCCTGAGTTAATAGATAGGATACAGACAATTTTAAAGTATTTCTTTTTTATTGACCTTTAAGAATCTGAAAACACCACTTCAATGGCTTGTCTATATTAAGTAATTGGTTCCATAGATCCAAATGTAAATTTTTTTAGAGCGTTAGCAGGTGATTTTCTCGTTCATGCCAAAAACGAAGTGTAAATTAACCACAGCCAAACTCCAATTCAAAGCATGGTTTGGCGAATTTTTTTCGACTAAGCAGGAATGAAATAAACAAGGTCGTTCTAGGAGAAGGTGATTTAACAGGAACGCAAGTTTATCAACTTTTAAATTTATCTTATCATTTTCTCTTCTCTTTTCATTGTAAGCATGAAGGTTTCACAAAGAATATCTTTTTCATAACATTAACAACCTTACAAAAATCGGGATCTTGTGAAACCGTTTTTGACCCGCAGGTAGATTAATAAATCCCTTATAGGCTGGAAATCACTCTGTGGAACAGAGGTTTGAGACCTATAAACCAGAATTAACAAGACAGGTGAAAAGTTAACTTTTTTTTAATTTCTTTTTTTTTCTTTTCTCTTAAGTTTAGAGGCAAGAGTAATGTTTTCCAAAGACTGAGAAATGGCATCCTCGAAAAAGTGGTTAAACTGCTAAGCAAGTCATATCAGATAGAAGGGAAAAGCACGGGGGGGAATATAAATATTCACACACAAAAATGCGCACAAAAAATTTATTCACTCTATCACTTAGCCTTAACAAAGCATGGCTACGGATTCTATCTAAATAAAGAATAATGTAGGGTAATCTTCTTCTTATTAGGCTGTGTAGCAGGAGAGTAAATGAGAGTCACAAATTGCTCTCGAGTACAAAAACTACAAGAACTAGAACTAGAATCTGCGACAGGCCTGAAATCATTAGTAATTCTGGACACGCCTGCTAGCAATGTATTTATTTTGATATAGGAACTGGTATTATTTATATCACAATATGAGTTCATGTTCAAGTATGCTAATCTCAAAACTAACTTTGAGTCTTTCTCTTCCATGTGAAGACGTCTAGAGTACCTGAGGGATAAACCTTAATAATATTAAAGCTCTGTTTTTTTATGATATGCCAAGGAGTGTCCTGAACCTCCACATGTCCATGGTGTGAGTGTAACATAAACAACTGATGTATAAAATCTTTATACAAACAGTGGGACAGGACCCTACTCTTTTACTTCTAAATCAAAATGATTGCTTGTTTTCTTGTCACACGTTAAGACGGAACGAATACAAGACAATACAGCAATAAGTTTATTTCTCCATATCCACCAATGGAATTCAGAGTAGACTTATAGCGCTTCAACATTACCAGAGATATAGGCCACTGTAAAACTAAGATCTTCATAAAGTTCAATGTCGAGCTGCACGTCAAACTGCAAACGAAGGAGCGAAACTTTGGCGTCACTTCGGCCTATGATCGTGAGAGCCGCTGAAAAAGTAAGTCTAATTAGAGACGTCGAAAAACAGTCTAGGCAGTAAAAAAAATGTGAAAAAAATCAGCAACACTAGATCTATACTGACTTAGTCCTGATAATGTGTAATCCACTTATCGTGTGGCTCTTCAGGGTCCGTGAATGTGTGTGTGTGTTTTTTTTCCTAATTTTTAAGGGGTTGGTAGATGAGAAAGGACTATTCCCATAACCTTGATGTATTATTCTACTAAGAAATTATCACTTTAGTAGCATTTTGAGTGAAGGAGTGGGTAGAGGGGTGTTGTTGTTGTATTGTGTGTGTTGTTTCTGTGTCTTTGCATAATATGAACGAGATGAGACTAATAGAAATGATTTTGAATTGGGATTGTTGGTTTAAACTTGGGTGTCAATCTCAACCAAGTATGACATGGCCATAGAGGTTTGATGTGACGTTATGGTATTATATCATTGTTATATCGGCTGGACAATCTTTACCTGCTTCGAGCCTTTATCCAAGTAATGAAAAGACTAAGTGTGGTCTCACTGGTGGTTCTAAAATATTTGAGAATAACGGGGGGGGAGAAAGGGTGGTTTATCATCTCTACCTGCAGATGTTACATGAAGAGGCGAGTTTCAGTCACAGCACGTAACACTCAATATCAAGCAAGATATTGCTAATGTTGTACATCATTTTAACACGCTTTGCACAACAATCTTCCTCTTGAGGGATGGTCAAGATCAATTGTTGAGGAATTAAACTTTGTAGTTTTTAAGTTATATCACCACTTTTTCCCTTTAGAAGCTCTATGTGTGTATGTATTTGTTGGTTTGTATGTTTGTAAAGAAACTTCATATCATGTGAGACTTTCACATAAAATTTAAGGTATGTACAAGAATGGTTTTGCATTCTCCATAGAGAAACACACACATTTCTATCATCTTCTTTATTTTACTGTTCCTGGCCGCTCAGATTCTCCTCTTTTTTTAACTATTGACCATATTAAAAAACGCAACGTTATGGCAGATCTTATTAAAGACATGTAGAGCTTGACAATGGTCTTCTTTATTTTCTCTAATTTTACCATAGAAATGGTCGGTTTGATAACAGGAGCTGCATTTATTCGTGTGGGTTTTATTTTTCCTCATGGCTTTTCTCTGGTTCCTCTAAGGTAGAAGAAATGCTATTATTTCTTGACTTGTGAAATCAATGTTTTTTTAAATTTAGTTAAAGGATTTTGCTTCTGATATTTTCTCCCTTTTTATTGGTGTTATTTGAAGTTCTCTTCAGTTATAGACAATATCAAGTTATTTTGCTTGTTTACCTCGAACTCATTTAATGTAGAATTAGAAAAAAAATCAAAGATTTCTTAAACTCCACTCAAAATCCTACAGCATCTTGATTATGTTACTTGTTAGCTCAGGGTTAGTAACCCAGCGAGTTTTTCTCAAGTTTACCCAGAGACACTGCAAACCAAAATCATTGTTTTTATCTAAAAACTACTCTAGTGAAACCAAATATGTTTGAACCGAAGTCATACAATTTTTTATAAACAGTTTTAGTTTTTCAATAAGCAGTTTTAGCTTTTCACTGTGAGTGCGGTCAGACAGGAAAGGGCTTGGAGGATGAGACTCAGACCACAGCTACGCTTTGATCTGAATTTGATAATCCAAAGTCCATACGAACAGTTGCTTTGCCACCAGGCCATTTCTGTAGGTTCGTGTCAAGAGAAACAATCCGGAGAAACAAGGGACGGAAAAGAACACATTATGTTCGCTTCTATTTGTGTTTGGGAAAATACGTGCCGTCTCATCGAACAAGGGGATGGGCGCCTCGCAGTCTGAAGACAAACATTATTTCATGATTGTCTCTACAGTCCGACATATTTACAAAATCCATTTAACAATATGAAAAGTAGAAAAGATTGCCCCCCTTGTCCTGTCTCTTTTTTATTTATTTAATTTTTTTTTTTTCACCTAAAATGTATACGGTAACTATCATGAGTCATGCTATCTGCTCTTCTGTGCTATGTCTTGACTAGAGTGCGATGTGACGCAACTTGTGATGTGAGTGTCAAACACCAACTGCTCTCTCTCTCTCTCTCTCTCTCTCTCTCTCTCTCTCTCTCTCTCTCTCTCTCTCTCTCTCTCTCTCTCTCTCTCTCTCTCTCTCTCTCTCTCTCTCTATCTATCTATCTATCTATCTATCTATCTCTATCTCTCTCTCTATCCCTCTCTATCTCTCTCTCTCTGTCTCTCTTTCTCTCTCTCTCTCTCACTCTCTCTTTCTCCCTTTCTCTTTCTCTTTCTACATTTATTTGTCTTTTTTCTCTCTTTTTTTCTCACTTTCTTTCTCTCTTTAATTTTATTCTTTCTCTCTATTTTTCTCTTCGATTCTTCCTTTCTCTTTTCTTCTCCTTCTTAGGTTGCATCTTTGTTTATCCTCCCCTTCACTCTCGTACGAGCTACTTCTCTTCTCAAGTATATAAAGCACTCTCTTTCCCTCTCAGTCTTGATCCACTCACAACGCAGCAGCAGCAGCGTGGGTCAGCTGATGATCCACTCACACACACTCGCGCTCTCCTGCCCATCACTGTTTGGTGAAAGCTCGAGCTGAAAACATCTTCTTCGACTTCAGCTTTTCAAGTACTCGCTTCTCACTACTTCAGGACTTTCATACAGTGCAGAATGTAAGTAGAATTATCAAAATTGAACTCATTGTTGTTTTCATTTATTTCTTTTTTTAACTTTAAGTTGCCACGTCTTTAGTTTTCTCCCACAAATTTCAATTTTTTGAGACTGCTTACATATCGTTAAGGCTTTCTTCATCGCCTCTCATGTGATCCTAAAAGAGAGCGAGCGAGCGAGCGAGAGAGAGAGAGAGAGAGAGAGAGAGAGAGAGAGAGAGAGAGAGAGAGAGAGAGAGAGAGAGAGAGAGAGAGAGAGAGAGAGAGAAAATTAAAAGTGGTTAACGAATACATAAACAAAATAAAATAGTTTTGTAGATTTTTTTTTCATCTACATCAGTTCAAAGTCACTGCCTGGTTAATATTGAATACTATATGAGGACTTTCTCTTTACTTCTAATGATTGTATGATACTGTGTATAGAGCGGCATCAGTACAGATTCCTAATTACATGTGACCTAGGCCTTAGTACTTTCAAAACGATGTCAGAATTTGACCGAAAAGATTAATAAACTAATAAACTAAATCTGACAAAGCATATTGCTTAAGAATTCGGCCGTCCGGGAACAAATCTTTTCAGAGCTTGCACAAACTTCAAATATGGGTACTTTGCATCTTTGGATCATAAGTTTTCAAAAAAGAGGTGGTGTGAGAATTTATCAGGTTAAAACTTGCCTCTAAGATATTCCACAACGAATTTTTCTCGTATCTACCGCATCCAAAAAATCTTCGAAAATTAGTATTCGTCGCATATTTTCATGTTTCTGACAACATTAAATGGGGTGGTATTCCAGTTGGGTTTACTTATAAAGCTTCAATTCCTCTCTTTGCGGTTATTGTTGATCATTAAATCACCATTCAGAGACAAAATATAACAGCAAATATAACTATGGAGAACATGTAGAGAAGAATGATTACATGAATACTCATTATGACATAGACCATATTTAGCAAGTGAAGTATCGACATTTTGCAGAAAATTTTAACTTTCCGCATTTCTTCTCCTAATGTTCCTTAAAGTGGCCACAGAAAAGTCTTGTATTGGAGTATTAGCGGGGTAAAGGGAAGTATGAGAGTAAACACGAAGGTAATGGTGTTTCATAAAAGTAGCGAAATAATAAGCGATCGTGCAAACAAAACAAAAAAAAAATCTTTTCCAGAGGTAATATTAAGAATAATATGTGGACTTTTTTCTTGAGTGCCTTAACAGAGCTTAACACGAATATATAAATCTGTCACATTACAGTGAAACGTCACGTGGACAGGCATCAAGTCAAAAATTATTGTTTATAGCTTTTAAACTATAAAAAATGGGACTCCAAGAAAATGAGCTGATAATATTTGTACAACAAGATATCTATCTTCATAAAGTACAATGTTATGAAAAGACAGTATCAAAAGTGAAAAATAAAGAGAAATTCCAATACAAAATTAATACTATTTTAATAATATTTCGCTCATAAATTATTATGTACTACAAGCTATATGTTGCGATGTTTAAAAGTATCATCCTTTTAAGTACTTGAGAGACTGCATAGAAATACTACACTTATTCGATTAATACAAGATTTTTTCCCTGAGCTTCTTTTAATTTATTGAACTGCTGCTCTTACATCAATATAGTTATCAAATAAATTATTCCAGCAAAGTAAAATATGGCACCAGTTTGTTTGATACAAAGAAATATGAATAGAGTAAAGAAATAGGCATGGTTCCGGAGTGAGGATAAACGTGTTTGACAGAGTTCGATATAGGCGGAATGTAAGCAGCTAAGTCACACATGCCACCATAAATATAGTTGTGCTCCTGAAGACGTTAAATAAAACACTTTGTCTATTCTCTACTCTTCTTTCCTGATTCAACTCTGGAATTTAATCCCTCATTGAATCCGTCCTTTCTTGTAGACAGGGATTTTTCTATATTGCTCTTTATTGGATTTGTTCTCCAGATGTATAGATACCCTGGAGGCTACTACTCGCAGAGGTGCCATTCACAGTTTATATTTGTAAAGTTCAACTGGACTTTTTCCAGTTTTATTGTCTTTAGTGCACTGAACTCACTATTAAACCTAAATCAATTCTGTTCCTGGTCCTTGACTTAGGCTGTCTTCGTTTCTTTTCATATCGTCGAATTGGCGTATGTATATTCTGTTCAACAATTACTGCCAATCATCATTTTGCATCCCTAGTCAAATTTAATTTTTTTTTTTTTAAAGTGCTGATCTTGCTTGGATTTGAATCGGTGCAGTAATTATTGAATAATGAAAACAATGTGTTGAGATTCTTGTAAATGAAAATAATATACAAATAGTAATAACCACCGAGACATACACCACTCCAGTGGCACAGTCTATCATCAGCAATGTTTGAGTGTGAGTACAGAGTTGTCAAAGTGAGCACAGATCTGGTCCAATCTGTGAGACATGAGGTGCAGACATAGATATTGGGGCAGGCGTCCACTATAAACCACCCAGGTGTGGTCAATGAAGATAAGGTGATCAATGTAACCATAGCCCTGATGCTTCACTTGGCTAGTCTGCAGATGAGATGGCTGCTTGGTGCGAAGTCTCTGATACTCTTTGCATGCTCCATATTCACGCCCTATGTCTGCAGTTTAGACTAGATGATGGCACTGAACAACTGTTTATCCACTGCAGCCTAAAGTGACCAAAATGCGATGCAAGATATGGAGAATTTCAGATTGAATCGGTGTCAGCATCACAAGCAGGAGGCCGTTTGTAACTAATACTGAATCTCTGAGCTTTTTCTCAACAGAGACGTGCGTGGGCCACTTTGCTAAAAAAATTTTTGTGAAAAATTGATTAAATGAAGAGTTTTGCATGAGAAGTCCTCATTAGCGGTGATCTCTAGGTTTCCCTTCTGAGTAAACTGCTCTATCTAATTTAGTATCAATCTATATTATTCTTAAAACGAATCACACTAGTGTTAAAAGAAGGATATCAAGTGTTTAAAACATGAAATTGTTCTAAGTGTAAGGTAGTGACTAAGTAACCGACTATCTCTAGGTATCCCAATGATCATGCGGGTCAAGTATGGTCTCGTCAAGAATGCTCAACGCTTTTGTATTTGGTCGCTATCATGATTTGTGGCCACCTTCAGACAAAATGTAAATTGGTATTGAGTTTGGTTTTTGTTATTTTTTGTTATTTGGGTAAATAACAATATCATTTCACGCCACATTTGAATAAATCAATTGTATATTCCAAGTGCTTCCAGTTAATTTGTTATTTTACAAGAATTAACTACTATGAAAATTGTGTAGATGCCATTCGACCTTAAGAGTCTTTTTCTTGTATTTAGGAAATATAAACATTCTGCTAACGTATGCTTCATAGTGTAAAGGCTGTCACAAGCTAAACAAAAGGGAGGTTCCTGATTGTCTGTTAACCATATGTGATTAATACGAAGTCTGCAGATCAGTTTCGTCTTTGAAAATTTGGTCGCTCTTTTAAGTTTAGTAGAATTTCACATGACTCAGCGTGTTTAAGAGACGAAATTGACATAATTGAGTTTTTGGTTTTAGATTGGACTAGTCCAAATAGACCAATGGCGTAGAGAAATCTCCTCTACTAAGGCTGTCTTTGACAGTTTATCTGCACTGCCATTATTATGAACATCCACATGTGAGAGAATCACGGCAGTAACAATCTGAAGCTAAGATAGTCTGTTGAGTAAATTATAGAAAAGTTTGACATTTTTTAGTTCAAAGATTTCCTTCTAAACTGTTTTACGCAAAGAAACTATTCGTGGAAATTACAGTTTTTTAACAGATCTAGTAAAAGATTTAAATTTCTTAAGCGTATATCTAATTCTGCGTTTAAAATAGGGTATCCGCTCTCATGTCAGGTTCTGACTATTCTCCCTTTTGTTTTGTTTTTGTTTTCTTTTTTTTTTTTCAGAAAAGAAATCTCAATCTTCGAGTCATCTATGTAGGATTGAAATCTTGAGCCATATCCTGCTCGGAGTTGTGCAAATTATTTTCAAAAAAATTAATTTATCCCTGAGATCTTTCGAAAATAATGGAGCGAAATATTAAGATTGACACGGGGCTGCTCTCATGGGGGAGACGCCGGTTTATGTTTGGCAACGGGCCACGAGTGGCATCAATTTGACTGAGATCTATTTCTGCTTTTAAAACAACGTGTTAGGGTCAAGGAACCAAAGAGTGGTTTCAGTTTTGGACTGTAGAGACTGAGAGAGCCTCTAACACGAAGCATATTCAGGGCCTTTTTATAGTAGTAGCAGCAACAGCAGCAGCAGTACTAGTAGTAGTAGTAGTAGTAGTAGTAGTAGTAGTAGTAGTAGTAGTAGTAGTAGTAGTAGTAGTAGTAGTAGTAGTAGTAGTAGTAGTAGTAGTAGTAGTGGTAGTAGTAGTAGTAGTAGTAGTAGTAGTAGTAGTAGTAGTAGTAGTAGTAGTAGTAGTAGTAGTAGTAGTAGTATTAGCAGTAATAGTAGTAGTAGTAATAGTAGTAGCAGCAGCAGTAGAGGAGGAGGAATAGTAGTAGTAGTAGTAGTAGTAGTAGTAGTAGTAGTAGTAGTAGTAGTAGTAGTAGTAGTAGTAGTAGTAGTAGTATTAATAGTAGTAGTAGCATTAGTAGTAGTAGTAGTAGTAGTAGTAGTAGTAGTAGTAGTAGTAGTAGTAGTAGTAGTAGTAGTAGTAGTAGTAGTAGTAGTAGTAGTAGTAGTATTAATAGTAGTAGTAGTAGTAGTATTAATAGTAGTAGTAGTAGTAGTAGTAGTAATAGTAGTAGTAGTAGTAGTAGTAGTAGTAGTAGTAGTAGTAGTAGTAGTAGTAGTAGTAGTAGTAGTAGTAGTAGTAGTAGTAGTAGTAGTAGTAGTAGTACTAGTAGTAGTAGAAGTTGTAGTAGTGTAAAAGTAGTAGTAATATAACTGTTTTGTTTCGTCTTTCTGAGAACAACAAGGGGCTTTGATTTCAATTTCTGGCGGTGGTAACGGGCTTGAATTAACTGGAATAGATCTGTATTGATCAGACGCGTTCATTGTAAAGTATGGCTTTTATATAATTACAGAAGAAATTTCTTTATCTTTGTTTTTTCATTTCAGAAAAGAAATGGCAGCATTTTGTAATAAGTGGGAGCTCATTTCAACAGATGAAAACTTTGGGAAATACATGGAGGCAGTAGGTAAGATAGATGTTTGCCATGTCAAAGGCTTTTCTATTTGCGCTTCATATCGCATGGACCATTGCTGAACGGTACATTAAATCAGGCTTACATCCTGTTATTGTTGATTTTCTTTATACGAAACACTTTTGTTTTGTTTTCCCTGTTGTTTTATTTTTATTCGAGTGCGTGAGTGTTGCTGTATGCCACTAGTTACCACTCAGTTTCTGTGAAATAAACTAATCTTCTATTTCATGAACACAGTATTTATTTAAATGAAAATCACTTTACAAGCCACTTTATATTTGCTGTTAAGTCTATTGTTTTCTAGAATGAATTATTTCGCGGCATTACAGACCAAAATTCTGTGATGTAGCTCTTTGCCCTTGAATCTAGAAATAAAAGAAAGTTTGTTGAGATAATTCTCGGAAATCAACCAAACTTCGTAAACGGTCAGTGCAAATCAAAACAAAAGCATGTTTGCCGTGCAATAAAGTATTTTTATGTTTGCTGGATTCTAGCGAACTCAAGTGAAGGTTGAACTTTCTCCCACCAAAAAAAGGCTAATAATTATGTAAATTGGTTGTGAGGTGGCTCGTTGCAATGTCTAAACTTGGGTTCCTTTGTTTATTTCATATAACCGAGAATGTGAACCTTCTTTTGTCTTGCTGCATTTTGTCAGCATCTTTACATCCGGTTATCGCTTAAGTTTTGTTCGTGGCAAACGGGAATTTCCGCTGAGCTTAAGTAAATATTTCTCTAACAGCACCCTTACTGCACCCTTACTGCACGCTTGACAGCGCTTTTATCCAAGTTTCTTTTTTCGTCAAGCTGGAGATGAGGCTGGTTGGGTGAGTTTCGACCCTGCACATCCGGTAGATTTTGGTCATAACAATTTATTGATTGCCAATATTGGTTGACATTAGCTGCTGCAGTTCTAATGTGTGGCACAAAGCAGATGTCATTTGAGAATGTTCCTTTTATTAGTTAAACAATGCTGTTATGTGCTTAAATTAGGATTCGTTGTCTTTCTCTTTCTATTTATCGATCTCTCTATTTATCTATTGATTTATTTATTTAGCTACATATCTTCCTATCTTTCTTTCTATCCATCTATCTATTTATCTCTCCATCTTTGTATCTAGCTCTAGCTTTCAGTTTCCTACGATCACTTAAATATTTTTACATCACTTGATCTTTCTCTCTCTCTCTCTCTCTCTCTCTCTCTCTCTCTCTCTCTCTCTCTCTCTCTCTCTCTCTTTCTCTCTTTCTTTCTCTCTCTCACACACACACACACTCTCACTCTCTCTCTTTCTCTCTCTCTCACACACACACACACACTCTCACTCTCTCTCTCTCTTTCTCTCTCTCACACACATACTCTCTCACTATCTCTCTCTCTTTCTCTCTCACACACACACTCTCACACACACACTCTCACTCTCTCTCTCTCTTTCTCTCATACACACACACACACTCACTCTCTCTCTCTTTCTCTCTCACACACACACTCTCACTCTCTCTATCTATCTATCTATCTATCTATCTATCTACCTACCTATCTATCTATCTATCTATCTCGATCTGTATCTTTCTCTTCGTCTCTTTGCAAAATTATGAGAACCATCTGTATTTATCTTCCCATTACGATGAACTTTTCAGCATCTGAGAGGCAGTGTCTCTCTACAGAATGGCTTTTTCTTGGCCTAGATCTAAGTCTGATTCACCTCAGAGCTTGCCTATGACCACATGCTGGATATAAAGCACTACATAATTATAGTTCAAGCTATAGTCAGAAAAGTAGTTTAGGTCAAGGCATCACTTTCATGCTATATCCTGTCTGATTAAGTCTGTTTCTTATCCTGACAGAATTTTTTTTGTTGTGGGGAGGAGTGTATCAAAGGTACAAAATATATTTTTCAAGTTATGTAAAGTAAGAAAGAAATCCGACGATTAGATTCCCAGACATGCGAGGTTTCTTTATAGAAATGAGACTCAAAATGTCCACGTTCTGCATATCAGAGACGGATGAAAGGGTTCTCTGTATGACATGGAAACATGTCTGGCGGAGAACTGAGCGGTGTCTAGAGATGGATCACAGAATGTTTTCAGCTCTGCCAGACTCTAGTGGTTCTTTGTGTTGAATGTGCTACAGGCATAACTCGTGTGCGCACTGTCTTGTTGGATCGTGTCAGATGTCTGATACTGGTCAGACGAATTATCTTAAACCTTGTTTACTCCATAAAACATCAAATTCATGGGATTCTGCATTGAATTCTATGGCCTCGAATGACTTGGGGGTCAGTCCATATCAAAATCAATCAACTTAAACATCTAACGTTTCCATTCTCCAGTGTTTTACGCTATTTTCTAACGTTGCCGTGCGAATAGCTAGTTCTTTTCCCAAAAATTTTTCATAATTTATCAGCAACCAAGGCATACACTGAGAATTAATTTATCTAGACCTCATTAATAGTTATTTATCTGAGGGTTTTTTTTCTGACCTTGTGTGACCGTGCAGTAAAACTCCATATTTTAAATACAATTTATTTTATTCCTTTATCTCGCCTGTTGCCGGTAACATCTTTATCCTTTAATGGCATCAATCGAGGATTCCTAGAATGCATACAGGCCAAGTGACCGAAGTAAAAAAAATTTTGCATATTTGAGTTATCGTAACCTACTTCTTTAAACTTTTGGGCAAAGTTAGGATAGAATTGAACTCAGAATGCACTTATAATTCAGCCTAGTGGCCTACACAGCAAAATGTCTCGCTGTCCTACCTCAGCCAAATAGTTAAATGATAATGGCAAAGTTTGTTCACTTCGATGACTTTGCTTGTATGTATTTTAGGAAGCCTCGGCCTCAATCAATCAGGTGCCCTGCTCTTTAGCGTAGGCGATTCATGACCTTCTATGGATGTCTATCCCTCGTCGCCCTTAGTGTATCTGTTACTCATCCCACATTTAGCCACTTTGTTAGTCCATCTCAAATCTTTTCTCGCTGTTTTCCCCTGCTGAGTTTTCCTTCGACCATTCCAGTTGTCACAATCATGATCTTCTAATTTCTCTAATCTCGTCGCTTAGCTAGCTAAAAAATTTGCTTGATTTACGTATTCTATTTAAGAGCGGTCTTGTGTCAGCTTCTCGTAACACTGTTTCGTTTGGTTTCTTTGCAATTTTTGAGATTCCTATCATTCTCCGTAAGAAACACATTTCTTCTGCTTCCAGTTTCTTTTGTACCTGTTTTGGAATTGTCCAGACCTTGCATTTAAAGATTAGAATGCTTCAATGTAGCTCTCCTGGGATCTTCTTGAGTGAGGGGAGATGTATTTATTTGTTAATATCCATTCAGTTCTTTAGAAACTCATTTTTGCTTACGTTATTCTTCATGCATTTTCAGTTTTGTTGCGTCCATGGTTTAATGTTATAGTTCCCAAGTATTTGAACTGATCGTTTTGCTCGATTTTATTCCCAGTGATAAAGATGTTGACCTGAGGACAGTTTACGTCTATCTTTTTTTTTTTTTTTTTTTTTAGTCAATTCCAACCCTTTCATTCTGCTCTCTTTTTCAACAATGTATAATAATTGTTGCAAGTCTTCTTTATTTTCTGCAATTAATACAGGGTTATCAGCTAATCTCAAGTTCTTAACGTTGCGCCCTCCTGCTTTAATATCTGGGTATCCTGTTAGGTTGTGCATAACCATTTCATTGTAGAGAAAAAAGGTGTGGGGAAAGCATACATCCCTGTCTGATACTGCGCTGTTGCTGCTTTGGTTTTGTTTTTGTTTTTTAAAGAGCTAATTTCCCCATCAACTCTACTGCTGCTGTGTGTTGCCAGTACATGTTTTTGATTCCTCGGTGATCCTTTCCATCTACCTTCACCTGTTTCAGCTGTGTGATTATCTCATCATGTCGTACTCTCTCAAATGCATTGGTGTAGTCAATGAAGCCCAGAATCGCTTCGTTTTTTGCCGGTACTTCCAGAGCTCTTTTTATTATAGTTCGAAGAGTGTAGTAGCATTTGCTGTACGTTTTTCTTCCATAAAGTCACACCATTCCTCTGCTATTCCTGGTTTGCTTTTCTTTCTGACTCGCACCATGATGATCCTTAAAAGCATTTTGGTGATATCAGTCCTAAGACTGTTTGTTCTATGTAGTTCACACTTTATTACCCCTGGGTTTTGTTTTTTTGTTGTTTTTTTTTGGAAGTCCTGAAAGTATAGATTTGGATATGCCTGATGGAATCTGACCTGTGTTATAGATTTCGTTGAGTTATGTTGCGATCTTATCAATTCCATAGTCTTCAAGTTTATCTAAACGTTCCACTGATATACTACCTGGATCTTTTGCTTTGCCAGATTTCATCTTTCTTATGGTTGCCCGGATTTCATCTTCATGATAGGTGGACCAGTAAAATTCTGCTTCATTATATTGTAATCCTTTCTGTGGTCTTCAAAAAGTTCACTTATGTGCTCTGCTCATCTGTAAACAACTTTTTTTTTCTTTTTCCATTATGTTGTCACTGTTTATTGAGTCTGGACATCCTGTGTTTCTTTCCACAGATTTCTTCAATATTTCTGCATATTGTCTGCTCAGTACTTTAGTGGCATAGATCGACATCATTGATTCGCTTCTCCTTGGCTTCATCACGATATTCTCTTTTTTCTGATATTCTCTTTTTTCTGATATTCTCTTTTTTCTGATATTCTCTTTTTTCTGATATTCTCTTTTTTCTGATATTCTCTTTTTTCTGATATTCTCTTTTTTCTGATATTCTCTTTTTCTGATATTCTCTTTTTTCTGATATTCTCTTTTTTCTGATATTCTCTTTTTTCTGATATTCTCTTTTTTCTGATATTCTCTTTTTTCTGATATTCTCTTTTTTCTGATATTCTCTTTTTTCTGATATTCTCTTTTTTCTGATATTCTCTTTTTTCTGATATTCTCTTTTTTCTGATATTCTCTTTTTTCTGATATTCTCTTTTTTTATGATATAATCTTTTTTCTGATACTCTCTTTTTTCTGATATTCTCTTTTTTCTGATATTCTCTTTTTCTGATATTCTCTTTTTTCTGATATTCTCTTTTTTCTGATATTCTCTTTTTTCTGATATTCTCTTTTTTCTGATATTCTCTTTTTTCTGATATTCTCTTTTTTCTGATATTCTCTTTTTTCTGATATTCTCTTTTTTCTGATATTCTCTTTTTTCTGATATTCTCTTTTTTCTGATATTCTCTTTTTCTGATATTCTCTTTTTCTGATATTCTCTTTTTCTGATATTCTCTTTTTTCTGATATTCTCTTTTTCTGATATTCTCTTTTTTCTGATATTCTCTTTTTTCTGATATTCTCTTTTTTCTGATACTCTTTTTTCTGATATTCTCTTTTTCTTCAAAATTATCCAAATGTTTGGTGATGATCTAATCAAGTGGACACAGCAGAATTAAACAGAAAATAAAGGAAAAGACTCACAGTTTAGAAGACTGAAAGATTTGGGATTTGTCTAGTAACAATAACACAGTCCAAGATAGCGTAATCGTCCTCTGTTAGTTTGAACCGTAACTCTGACATTAAACTGATACCCTCGTGTTTGGCTACTCAACCCGAGAACAAGGCTGGGAAATAAACACACCTGAGACCTAGGGGTCACCTGCACGCTAAGGTGGTTTTCTTTCGATTCACCACTGAAAATATCGCCAAAGGTCACATGTATACACATGGGGCTCACGTGAAAACGTGATAGGCGCGTTGAAATGCCAAAGCATATCGGAATCCAAAATATGTTGTGGGTTTTTTTTTTTATCTAAACGGCCACGTTTTTACCTGAGTGTGTAGAGGTGGCGCGGGTGCGGTTAGTTAACTTTAACGGAGTTGCTAAAAGATGGCTTCTTTTTAAGTCTTGCCTAAAGCTTTGAGACATTACAAAATGGCGTGCAATGGTCCAGAGTACTCTGTTGGTTTTTTTTTTTTAATGTTATCGTCACCTGCCTTAATCAATATTAGTAGGATATTTTTCCGGTGTGCAAACCCTCACTTTGAAAGAAGTAATCGTTAGTTTGGCATTTTATATCTTGTTATCGATTCCCCACATATTGGAATTATATGAAGTATCCGTTGTACCAGAGGGCTTCCTAAATTTATATCTCGCATTTAGTTTGGCTAGAAAGTCATACGCACAATGAAATCGCGTTATTGTGATGCAAATACATGCAAAACACATTTTTTGTAGGACTTCAGTCAACCTGTCTTTTTAGTATTCATATGCTATTTAAATCATTTACATGTCGCATTTAGAAATAAAAAATTTTCCTTAAAACCAACGCTCGCCAAACCATGGTGACTCAGTAGTGGGCTAGTGAATCACAAACTCTGGGTACTTCCTAGACAATCCGTTACGGTTCTAGGCTACGTTTTGGAACCCATCTTTCAGCCCTTCCCTGCTTTACAGGGACTCAAATGGAACTTTGGAAAGAACCTTACGAGGCATGAGGATCATAATACATTCATCTAGTGAGGTTAGTTTGACCTCGTGGAATTGAAGCAGTACCTAAGGAAACTACACGGGAGGAACAGCTCGATGGCTCTGCAGCTTCTTTAAAGTACCATAAAAATCGTGTTCTGAGATGGTGGCTCGAGGATGATCTATGGACATGGCTTCTAGCGGATCCGTCTCATTCATCAAGTGTCTTAGCCGAAAATTTAACTTGAAATTTCTTTTCTTTACTGAGCTTAGAGCACCCACTCGCAAAAAGGAATTAATGTTGTCTATAGCTTAGTATATGTACTTTTTATGTGGTTGTTGTTGTTGTTGTTGTTGTTGTTGTTGTTGTTGTTGTTGTTGTTATTATTATTACTGTTGTTGTAATTGTTCTTGGTTGTTGCTTTTGTTTCCAAAAATTATAAAACACCCAGCAACAAAAAAAAACCAGGAAGACCATTTTAAATGAAGGCGTTCACATCTCATACAACAGAGAAGTTCGGAAGTTTTTACAGTGAAGCTGCTGTAAAAAACCACAGTCCATATAAGTTATTAACTAATTAATTAACAAATCCGAACCATAACTTTTCCCATCTCTTATCTGCCCAATCCATTAGGTGTGTCTCAGGAAAAGCAGGGTCTTGCCCAAAAAAGCCTGGTGGGCAATGCCAAAGTCTATCAGGAGATTTCAAAAGATGGATCGACCTGGTCTGTCAAGGTATGACATAAATTTCCCATTTATGTAAAAAATAAGTACAGTTGTAATATGAATTAATTAATCTCGAATAAAGATGTGAGATGATTTGAATCTGTAAGGTAATCGAATCAGTTTCGTATCGCTCCAGCACATCTAAATGAGCATCCAAAATCCATATATGGAAATTTTTCATTCATAAATAACTATTTAAAGCAACGAGCGAATGAGAAAACTATCAATTTGTGGGGTTGTTGTTAATCGTATAAAAATACTTTGAAACTTTGAACTTTCATGTAGTTCTCTCTGAAATTATGTCGATACTTTGGTCCCTGTAGGAGATACATGGACATGAGACAGGTTTAGACTTATGATTT
>JAWDGP010001105.1:2275000-2457500 GCA_033675545.1 Elysia crispata | reverse complement strand
TTCCAATTAGCCATCCAGGTTCAATTCTTGAACATTAAACGTCTGTCGTGAAAGGTTTTTGTGCGATCATGGGAGTTGAGCTGCAACCATGTGGATTACTTTGCGGACAATTGGTTTTTGGAAATGAGATTTTAATAAACCATTTTTGTTTTGTGGAGTGGATGAAAAAATGTCTATAAGTTATGATGCTTTGTAGCTTTGTCTACTTTTATACAATTTTCTTTATATCAGTTCTCATTAGCCAGATGTGTAGAATGCCAGCTAATACAAATAAACGTGCGTTTCCTTTTTCTTTGCATGTATATTGTCATTTTTAATAATTGATTGATCTTCTGCAATCTTAATTTTCTTGGTAGGATAAATTTAACTTAACTACAGCTTTGAGCACTGTAAAAGCATGGGAATAGTCAATAGTCTTGAGATTGAATGTATGTATTCTGGGAATCTGACTATATTTGAAGATTCCGAACCATCTGTTTCATATGATTAATTTTTGCTCATCAAATATTCTCAAATTCAAGCATTGTTTGTGTAACTAGATGGGTTTTTGTTTTAGTTATTGTATCTCCTTCACAATTGCTATGTACAATACAAAATTTGCCTTTTCAATGTACTTTTGTGATACTTGCATTATTTTGGTGTTTTAGGGTATGAGCACAGAGCTGAGAGATTTAGTTTCGTTAGAGTTATTGGTAGACCTATTCAAGAAATAAACCATGCTTACAATGACAATGTAGTTTTGTATGAAGATTGTTTTTTTGGTTTATTTTTTTGTTGTTGTTTTTTCATTTGCTTGTGACTCAATTAAACTTATGCCCTTGCCAGAATTATTGGTGGTTTTTGTTTGTTTGTTTTTAATTACTTGATTTTTCCTGTAAATGTAATCATGGATTTCACTCTCACAGATGATGGGAATCTGATTCATGTGGAGTCACAGTTTCTTAGCTGTTTATCGACTTGTCAATGATACATCAAGAAAGTGATAAAATATGCTATCTGTGCTGCATATGCAACATCTTAATTATGCATACATAAAACCATACACCATAGAAAAAAAAATTGGCAGAACTGTAAATGCAAGTACAGTAAATCACACACAAATTTCTCTTAGCCTCGATGGGTAGCTTACATGATCATTTCTTCAGGAGAATGGAGAAAGTCGCCCATTTAAACTTTTTCTAAACTGATTTTGGAAGCAATTGTAAATATTAAAGCTTTTTCAATTTTGCACTATTCTTCCTCAGCCACTGTGAATTATCTAATGCATTGGTTTATCATCAGATTATATAGTGGGTATTTCAATTTTTATCATGAAAATTAAAAAAAAAAGGAACATATCTTGTATCTATAAGACTCTTGATAATTTTGCAGTCTTTTTTACTCCCATAATTGGTGCTGTAAATTTCCATCTTTATTCATGTATAATGCAGATACTGCATAGGTTTGAGTGTTAGAAACCCACATATAAAAGAACTTCAGGAAGCTGTTAACCTGAGAAAATGCCTACTAGACGGTTGTGATGACTGGGATGTTTCAGCAGACCTTCCAGAATGGGACAGTCACCACAGTGTAATCAAAGAAACAAGGCCTCATACTGTTCAGCTTCCACACAACTGATCATGGTGGAGCTAACAGTTCCATATGAAAACAGAATGGAAGAGGCCCACATATACAAAAGAGCAAGAAGATGCCGGCTACAAAGCTGTGGTGATGCTCGTTGAGGTTGGTGCCAGAGGATTCATAGGGTCATCAGTCTACGTCCTCCTGATAACTAAAGAACAAAAGCTCTAAAGTTCCTGGCTGAAATAGCTGAAAACAGTTCCCGTTGGATCTGGTGCAGGAGAAATGAGAGCTTCCTTCAATCTGATTAAAAATGCTCTAACTATCCCGAGACCAATTGGCAAAGTGGTATAGTCCCTGAACAGCAATCCATCAAAAGATGAGAGTGTAGGTTCGAATCATGATGTTGTGCAAAAAAAAAGATAGCAGGGAAACACCTGGGAGCCGTGACCTGGGTGAGGCCCGGTCCCCTTAGAGTGACAGAAGTTAAAGGCTGAAACACTTACTATAAGGGGGATTTCTTCTCTGAAGACTCCCTGTTATCTAGATTCCCAATGAGTTTCTACTTACTGTTGTAAATTACTATCATTATTCATATATAATGCAGACACTGCATAGGTTTGAATGTTAGAAACCCAAATAAAAAGGAACTTCATTAAGCTGTTATCCAACCTGTTGACTAATATTAAGTTCTGAGAAAACTGTGGGAAAGTATATTAGAAAGATGTTGGGAGAAAATTAGACCAAGTCAATAGATAGAAGAAATAAGAACCATTGAGAGCTCAGTTCCAGGTACCACTTTGAATCAATAGGCACTAAAGACACTAAAGACCAAATTTTTACACCCTATATGTTTTTGATTATTGCAGATTGTAGATCCATGACAACAAAGGTTGCAAAAAACAAAAAGTGCACAAATACTGAGAAAGATACTGTTGAAATAACAGATTGAACAATAATATTAAGTTTAAACCTTTTGGGCTTAGAAATGATAATTAAAGACTGAAGTTAACAGATTATGGGAACAGGAGCAGGCTCATCAAAAGAAAGAAGTAGACCAATTGGATGATGAAAGAAATATATAAAGAGCTGGATTGAAACAGCAAAATGATATTCACTCTCAGAGGAAAGGAAGGGAGCCAGGCTATCACAATGCCAAATAATCAGAATTAAAGTTAGCACTATTCTGCTATGAAACTTGATTAATGCCCCAAATTTTTATGATGATAATTATTGTGTTAAGTTCACACTTCAGCCTAATTATTTCTTCAGACATGGGTACTGCATTCTTTGTATCAGTTATGAACTTTATAACCTAACTGATGTAAGTGAAGGTGAAAGCCCATGACATTTGGAGCAGCCAGTAAACTTAAGTCAGTTAAAGCCTTTATGTAAATCTAAGGTGGACCCTCCATAGATGGCACACGGCACGTAGCACATGACACTCGGCATAACTCAGGCGTGTCAAAGAAAATTTAACACAATGCTTTAGAGTAGCGCATTCCATAGACGTGACGAAACATTGCGTGCCGTGATTTGCTGCATTGCTTGTTTTTTGTGTGTGTTTGCTGCCAACATGGACGACTACAAGAGGGAAATTATTGAACTTCCTTGGTACCCTAAAAACGCGGAGTGTCGTGCTATGGCCTATGGAAGGAGAGGTTTAGCTTGTGGCATGGCACATGTCGACAAGCCATGTGCCACGTGCCGTGGAGGGTGCGCCTAATATTTTACACGTTCTTCTTTTACAATTGCTGCACTGCATTGTAGTACATGTTAATTTATGCTGAGCTTGCTATGCTTCCTTTATTGTGACAGCCCAAAGACTTGTATTAACTTATGTTAAGAATGAACAACTTAAAATTTCGGGGGAAAAAAAATTGAATGAGATCAAATAACTCCAAGGCGTTTTAGGTTTTTAAATTTAGATCTTATGTATTTAAATGAGGCACTAAAGCCTTCCAACAACCTAGACAATCAGGTTTACACATCGTGGTAATGATATAAAAAGATGTAGAAGTTTAACTAATATTTATAATAATGATGGTGATACACAAATGAAAATATTTCATGCATGTAATGAGTAGACGGTCCAATGAATCAATCATCACTGAAAGTATTTTGGTAACAACACTAAGCAAAACAAAAACAGAACAAAATACACTTAATAATTACAAAGCAATTTCTTCATGAGCTACACATTTACATCTGTTCGCTATAGTGTAGGCAAAGTGCTAATTAAATTACAGCACAGCTAGCATTGCACAGAGGGGAAAAAATGATCTGGATAGTATAACTTTAAAAAAAAAAAAGGGTTTACAACAGGTAAGTAACTGCAGGTAAAGGGATGTAAAAATACACATTCAGATGTTATAAATGCCTCATTTGTGAAATATTATTTCATATAATGAAGTGCTAGACTGAAGAGTGCTATTGCTTTAAAAGCTAAGTGATAAGGAAATATTTTTAAAGCTTCTAGCTTTAAGGTACATCACAGGTTTCTTGCAGTTTTAAAAACACCTAGACAATTGAGCTAGATACACATGATTACATTGACTACAAGCTGAACAAAACAAAACAGACTGTCTGAGCTTCAAAATGGAAATAAATTTTATTGTACAAATATTTTGCATCATCACACCCACCAAGTAAGCAGGCATTCTTTTGCAATGCTCTATACCCCTGGAGCCACCAAAACCTTTCTCACCTAATAAGGCAAGTGTACATGAAATTTTTACCTGTGTAACCTCGTGATCAAAGGTAAAAGATTAGGAAAATGGTGCAATTGCAAAGAATGCTAATTTGAAAAGATTCGTTTAATATTCATATCTATGCAATTAATTTCTCAGAGAGCCATATTGTACTACTATTATATTAAAATAAAAATACAATTATTTGTTTCTGAATATAATTAGGTATTTGTATTTTACTCCAGGATTAGAAAAAGCTACAATAGTGTATTGCACATTGCCACCTTAGAGTTAGAGAAAAATGAGATTTTGATTGTTTACATTACAGTCAAATGGCATACAGTGCTAAAACACACTTGAACAACTAAGTCTAGATCTAGCTACACAGATATCTAAAGAGTGAAATCCTTGGAAAGGAACACACAGACAGCAAAATCAGGCAGTCTGTCAGTTTCCATACAAACAAGTAAGAATTCATTCAACAGCTCAGGCTACACACAAGGCATTTGATCCAATGTTTTAATGGTTTTATTACAATGCCATGGTAGACACATGGTCCTAGCAATGAAAAGCCCTATTATATTCATGAATACTGAGAGATGGCTGCTGTCAATCATCACAGAGTTTAGGACACAACAGTAACAGCAAAATGGCAAGTATTAACATAAATCTTCCAATTTCCTTTATTGTTCCTATGTACACCAATTAAACACAAGTTAAAACAGCAAAAAGAAACTGTTTATTGGCACACCTTTTTTTTTCTTAAAAGTGATGGCCACAGGAAAAAAACTTGAATATCCTAAATTTCCTCTACTTCTCACTGCCCTCATCTTAGGGTACAATCTTTTATTAAATTTCACTCCAGACTTCATAAATTTTTTTTTTAAATGTTGAGATATAAAAATCTTTTTCCTTTGCTGTCACATATGAAAGCATGCTTACCAGCAGATTTAAGCAATAACATTGTGCTTTTTACCGTGTTATTACACCCTATCTTTTTTTAAGGATATGGTGAGTCCCAGATACCATTGGCTAAGTTTTTGCGTTTTTTACACTGGAGATTATAAAAAAAAAAATAACTGTCAAACCTAGTAAATGTTCAACGCAAATTATTGCCTCAACTTAAACTGTACTGAATTCACAAGTCATAGTTTAATAAATTGAGGTGGTAAGACCAAATGTATCAAAATGATTTTTGCAGTTCCAAGTATCTTGATTAAACTGAGTAGCATTGTGATTTAATCTACCTTGCCAAATGCTCGTTTACTTTTACTTTAGGTGTCACCCATTATCTTGATTAACTGCATTTTCCACCTGATCATAAGTGCTGGGTAGATCACAGCTAAAAAAATGAGGCTTAAAATACAGCTTAAGTTTCAGCAAATCTCAGAGAGGCAGATTCACCTCACTGCTCTTTGGCTCTCTGTATGTCACAGCTAACACCTATGTTCAGCATGTGAGATCTGAGAAGCCCACAAGAGTACCATTGGGAGAAAATTAAAGTCCACCTCAAGCTCAAAGTAGTGCATACTAGTCACGGCTAGTAACATGTCTCATTCGGATAATAGAGCTACAACTGAAAGTTTCTCTGCGGAGAAAAAAGAGTATGAGAGAGACAGACAAAGAAACAGAAACAATCAGTTGACAGCCATTTTGGACCCTTATTTAGTATATGAGACACAGGATGGAAAACAAAGATTAAGAAACACAACAAGAACATTGCTCCTCAGACAGTTTCGATTACATTTTCTAGATTTTTCTTTTCTTTTCATTGATGCTGCAGACTGTTTCCTACCCCTCACTGTCCCAAATAATCTTATATTCTTTTTTTTAATCTGATTTGGAAAAAGATATAGACTTTATACCTGGCTTTAAAAATGCTTTCTTTTCAAACAATCCTTATTATGAAATGAAGTACATGTTGTGTTTCTTTTTCTCTACAACAGAATGATGGAATATTTCTTCTAACAGCTACATTTTTTACATTTTGAAAAAAGTTGGAATCTAGAGCTTAGAAGCCTATTTTACCTGACCTTTACTATAAGAAAATAAAGCACCTGCATAAAGTGTTTACTCTAAACTGTGTCACAATAACAAGAGTATTAATTCAATTAGACAATACTGTACATCACAGATGACAGTCACATGGCGAATATTACATGATAAACACCTATATCTGTATAGACATTTGCACTTGTTATTACATGATGTTCACACAGCAGGCCCCATGCAAAGTATTAAACTTCTAACTCTCATAGGCTAAGACACAAAGAGATCTACAGCACATGGTATCAGCTTTGTTTAACAGCTACAGAATACTACAACAAGTTCTACTTCATAATGCCGACATCAAAATCAAATACTCTAGCTACAAAGGTGGAAACAGGGAGTTTCAATTGTCTTTTGACTAGTTAAAAATCTTCGCTCTCAACTTTGAACACAATTTATATAGTTTGTAGTTCAAATTCAACAAAAATTCAACCGATGGACCATGCAATTTTTGGTTTTTGTGTTTGTTTTTTTAAAGTAAATACAAAATATACAAACATGGATGCACATATTAGAAAAACCTGGAAATACTCATATCTCCCCGTGCAACTACAAGAAATAAAGACTGTCTGGATGAAAGTTTATCAAATGGTGCTCTCTTTCAAAAACACATGCCTCTGTGGGCTCTAAAACACAAGTGTTAAAGTTCACAGATTAGCCTGTATTTTACCCCATCTTCTTTACATTCAAAACAAGAGTAAAACATTTCTATGGTAAAAAACAATAATTGACTTTCATAATTATAAACCAATGCAAAACCTTAGTCAAAAGTTCCCAATTAGTAGCAGCCTCAGAAAGTAATTATAATTTTTTCTATGATTCAATTTGAAAAAAGCTTGTAATATTTCTCATATATACTTTGCATACCATCTTCAGATACATTTGTAATTGCTTTATATTGCAATTTTTTATGTTTGGTAAAAAGACAGATAAACAAGAAAAATGTTATATGAAATAACAAGTATATTTAACAAAACAAATATTATCTCTTCCACACACAGCTACAAGATTCCATTTTTTTTCCCACAAAGACTTCAACATAACCTAAGATCTCTACAAATTGTGAGTAAGTTTAAAACAATGAGAAAAAGTGAACCTTTGAACACAGAATTTATAAAAAATTATTTTTTTTGGAAACGCTGGATCCGCAGTTTGCAGAATTGTCAAATAAGGTGTTTTATCAGTCACTTCACAAGTCATAACATCTTAGACATTAAAAAAAAAAAAAAACCCTGAACTTTGAGCCAAGATCTCAATTGAAAAAACGTAGACTTTTGTATATAATTTGTTAAGAGGTCTGAGGGGTCTAAATGATTCGGGTATAAAGGACAAATAGAAAATGATTATCACTATCTGATTTATGGGAGACCTATTGCAATTTTCACTTGGGCATTCATCATGATTCAATGTGATTAGTAAATACACACTCACAAACAGTTACTCTTCATACAATGAAAAGCAATGTGGAAAGCAAGCAACAAAGCATGCCTGCCAGGGTAAATAAGACTTTGATGAAACTTGTTTAGTCAGAGAAACAAGTGTTTAGGAATGAAAACAGAAGAGGAAAAAAAATACAAAAAGCACCCATATTTGCCTGTGACGTTTATATATTATTGTAGCTTTTATCTTTTTTTTGTGTGTATTGTTAATAAGTGGAAAGCTGGATTATATTTTCTTCTATGCTGATAAGATTTTGATTTAACATGCAAGTTTATCTGGCAAGCTTTTGAGCATCTACAAATATCTCCAGCCCACACTGGTATAATTGTTGAAGCACACTTCACAAACTTTGATACTCCTCTCTGCTTTGGACTGGCTATTGGCAATCCAAATTGACCCTTCGAGGGCGATCCTTTTGGATCAGGCCTTGGGGATGGTTTAATTTTTTTCAACTCACTACAGGAATTGGAGTACTCTAAAATCACCTTGAACTTCAAGATAGGTTTACAGCCCCTCAAATTTTTGGAATTCACTCCCTAAAATTTAAGTCATTAGAAAATTAGCCCATTCTGATACTTAATAAAAAAATTTACAAGGAATAATTAAGACCAAGGACACAAGATTTTCCTTGATGCCCTCTAGAGTAATACACGTGGGAAGATGGATGAACAGGCAACAGTCACAATGATTAATGCCTTGTAGTTCAAAAGTTTCAATGTCCATAAGCAAGGCTACGCCTCTGAGGATGCAAACTCAAGAGGCGATTCAGAGCCATTCTTGAGCGAGATGTTTCTCTTTGCAGGCTGAGGTTTTGAAAAAGCTGATTTGTCCTCCTTGATGGTTATTGTGCTTGGTCCGCCACCATCTTCCCACACATCTTCACTGTCAGGGCTTGTAAACTGCACACCCATACACACAAACACACAGAGTCAGGGAGGAAAAAATATAGGTCAGTAAAATGCAAATTGGTTGTGTAGCTGTGGATTGTTAAAGATAAAAGATCTTAACAAACTGAAAATTCTTGAATTGTTTGCCATTTTAAAGAAAAATTTTGATACAACTTGATTTAAACAGTTTACATGAAAGCTTAGAAATTCAGAAAGTCCTCAAGAATGAATGCTAAAGAAAAATTGTATTTCCTTTTGAACTTCAGATTTTTTCTTAATTTCTTAGCAGAGATAATTGTGTTCTGGATGGCAGGCTTCAGAAGAATATCTTCTGTATTTAGTTAATAATGCTACAGATAAAAAGCTTAAGCCAATAAGCTCTTGCCAAAAATGAGCATGTCACCTGGTTTTGATGTCCTTAAAGGACATTGAAACTATCATATGCTTAATCTCTACCTATCTGCTAGTTAGAGCAAGATTAACATAACACATGCTCAACCTTAATGCATATAACATTTTCTCACATGTTTCAAACAACGTGCAGTCAACAGAAGCATCAGCTTTGATTTATCATGTCAAATGAAGAATTTCAAGGCAATCAAAAGGAATTGTTAAAAGGTCAATATTTCTGCTATTGAATATCTTATTACATTCAATTATTAAAAAAATTTCAAGCTTTGCATACAAGTTTATTTCAAGCCATACCTATTGAGCTTTGGATAATATTGTTCCTTTTTTTCTGGAAGGAGAGGAGGGTACTTTTTTTTTTTAACTAGAAATATTTCTTTAGAAACAAAAATCCTGCATGTAACATGTGAAGAAAAGTAAAATCTGACGGATCAAAGATTTGATGCCTGTATAATGTATGTCAATTTTAAACAAGGTAATTTTTTAATGTTTCTTTGCGACTTAAAGGAAAAGTCATATTCCATTCTATCCCTCCAACTCTCTTTTTTTTTCCTCAAGAATTTTTTTTTACTTTCAATTAGTAAATACCTGTAGCTGACCATTAATTTGCAACCCTGAACAGAGGTCCAAAATTTTTTCACAGCTTCACTCTCTTGCCCCTTGCAATCTTTTAAAATAATATGTGTGGCACTCAAATGGATCTCAGTTTTAAAATAATTCTTCTCTGGACTATAAAAATGATCCTAGAATGTTCAAAATCAAGTTCAAGTTGGATCAAATCCGAGACTTCCACTTTGTTAATTGAATGCTCTATTGTGTGAAATATTTGAAAATGATACCATTTATATACAACAAAAGTTTCAGCCTAATTTTTTTTCAACCACTTTTTTTTAATGATTTCGCAAAATGTCCAGTATACTTTTGACATGATTTTGCACTTGTGAAATCAAGTTAATAAAAAAATGTTAGTTGAAAGCACCCCAAGAAGTATGCATTACACACAATAAAGTTAATGGGTTATAAAAAAACAAACAAAACTGAAGAGAAATGCCGAAATGTAGGAGAGTTAATAAAGCACGCACATGAGAAAAGATGAGCCAAGTCGTTTCCCTTTGTAGAAGCATCACTGTCCCCACGCTGAAGAGTTGTCCTCAAACTATTGCCAGAGATAATAGACACAGCAAGAAAACCGTGAGAGAGAGGGAGAGAGTGAGTAATAACCATATAATGTGAAGAAAGCCAGCACCCAGAGAGGTCAACTAAATGATGTCTAAGATCTTTCCGTCTTACTAGTATTTGTACAAAGTTCAGATGTAACAATCTAAATAGAATTATAAGAATGATTTTGAAGACAGGGTCAAATTACAGTATAGCTTTAAAACATAACTTTTTAAAGTATTTTAATATGGTAATATGGTAATATATTTAACAAGTGGTTGAAACCCGACATGATCGACCACAACTCAACTCATCTAAGGAGCTTTTTTCCAAATTAAGAAAATTTTTCTTTACCATGTATGACTTGATCAATTGTGAGTTTATAGACGGATATCTATATGATTCATAACTGCTTTGTAAGTTTAACCTTTCTGAGTGCTGAGACAAAAAAAAATATAAATGTCTAATCATTACAAACAGAGTTTCCAGTAATCTAGCAAATACTTCAGTTCTTCTCATCAAATTTTGGCAATTCTTGAGCTCTAAATTTAGGTTAAAAGTATTTTAAGAATTATAGTCCTTATGCGAGATTACTGGAAGCACTTTTAGGCATATTAAATTTTATACATCACATTACTGCCTATAACTAGTTTCAATGAGAGGAACGTCATCGAACATACTTTGATGATTTAAAGATGTCCTACTTTTTCTATTGGTTTAAAATTATGAGATAAGCAATAAAATTGTCTTGATTCATTGTCACGCGTCAAAATTCATTGAAACATTAAATGAAAATTAAAAGAAAGAGAATAAAAAAATCTTAATCACTGGGTTGTTTTTTTTTCATGCACACAATCATTATTTAAGTTTTTACTCATGATTTTCACCAAAATAAATTATTTTAGAAGTTCTAGAATTGAAAAAAAGGTATAGATTTTATTTAAAATGAAGTTGAATACTATATTAAATAATGCAAAATATTTTACTGTATCTTCCCACGGATTCAACAGTGTGCTCTAAAAAGAAAAAGATGTGTTAAAAAAAAAGAGGCTAAAGGAATTTTTTTTTATTTTTTTTAGACAGGGAAAAACTGATATGAAGACACAAAACAAAACATTTGCCCTTACATAATATAAGAGATAAAGAGTGAAAAAAGAGTTTGCAAGCAGAATGTACACTCACTGTTTGCCAAGTATCATAGTGGTATGTATGGTTTGGTGAAATTTATTGGAGACAAATTATAAATTTTCATGTTCAATTTTTATCAACCCTCAAAAACATATCATGAGGAATTTGGACTTCAAAAAATTATAAAAAAAAATTATCCTAGACTTTTTACTTTTTTCGCTTCTTTTCATACAAACATTTATCAAATTTATTTTCATTAACTATGTAAAAAACAATTCTAAAAAATTATATTTGTTTCAACTATTTCTGAAGAATAAAGTTGGTTGTCTATCCATTAATCATCAATTGTGCGGTTGTCTGCTTGAATATTATTTAAATCAAAAAGGACAAGAAAAGGGAGTAAAATCAATATTCAAATATGAAGCTTCAACCAGTCTTTAATTCTGTTTAAATTAGTCAGATGTTACATTTTTTTTTTTAAACAATGCATTTTTTATGCATGGTAAAAATCATTTAAGATATAAACACTTTTTTTTAAATCTAACAACTTGTCATTTAAACAGTAAGTTATATAAGAAATCATGATTAGGATCAATCAAATTTAAAAATTCTTTTATTCTTGATGGATTTTTAGACTACACATGACAAAGACCGGTTGCTTTTTTTTATTCTTCATTAAAAAAAATTTACACACAATCATGAGCATTTAATTGCAATTTTAATCCCAGTCTTAGGCAAGTTCTGTTATCTGTTGAAATCACAAAATCAAACATTCATGAAATTACACTTTTCAGAACAGAACTTCTACAAAGCAATTTGGCCAACAAAGGTTAAAGTTACAATTAAAGCATTAGTGATTAAAGTGCTGCATGAAACAGAAAATATTGAATAAATAAGAATGAGAGAGAAGACAATTATGCTGTGAATAGAAAAGAAGATAGAGAGCTAAAGACATATATGCTGTATTTAATAGCATGGTGATTCACTAATACAGTCAGATATGTGAAATCAATACCTTCCCAGGGCTGAAGTCTGCAAAGTTTGCAAAAGGATCTGAGGCAGTATTTGCTGAAGTTGCCGTGTTATTAGAGCTACTGAATGGATCTGCTCCACCAAATGGATCTGAGCCAAATCCAGGGAATGGATCCACTTTAGGCTTTGTCGATGAGGCGGATGTGGCAAATGGGAGAGGACTTTTGGACTTTGGAGGGGCAGGTCGTGGGGGAGGGGCTTTCTTTTGTTTATTCGGCAGGCTGGGCTTGGAGGTTTCACCAAATGGATCTGCACCAAAGTTGTTTGATATCTGTAAGATATAGGGCAAAGGTAATTTATTTCCAAATCAAAAAAAGAATGGCATACCTTGATTTTTTTTTGTTCTATCTCTAAAACTGCTAACATAATCAATATCCCTTTCTTTGACAATTTGTTACATCTCCACTTTTATAGTTTTGCAAAAATGATTTCAAGAATTTTAGATTCACACTTCTTACCACCATTCCATGACTTATAATTTCAGTTTTTTACTGTACTCTTAGTGGTTAATAGATAATACAGTATTCTCTCTTCATGACTTTTAAGATGTTAACCCTAACTTTTTCATTTTCCTGGAGGTGGAATGAAGCACTAGTGGGGCTACAAATTATTGCCACAATCATCATTGAATCTTTTTTTGTAAATTAATGATGACAATTTGTTGTCTTACTTTATTGTTTTTCCTTTTTTTTTTTTTTAAATACAAAACTTGAACATGTCTCTTTCCTATAAAAAAAAAACTAAAAAATTTTTGCCATCAAATTTATTTTATGCTCTTAGTATTTCTTTTAAACTCACTTGACTAGACTTGGCAGGGCCAGTTGTACCCCATGAGGCCCCAAATGCATCAAAATTATCCCCAGCTTTAACACCTGCACTTCCTGAACTTCCTCCAAATGGATCTGCACTCCCAAAGGGATCCATCTGAATGCAAGAAAATGTCAGGTCAGGCATAAGTAATGAAGTATGAAATCATATTAAAAAGTTTTCATTTCTGATGTATGGATAAAACATTAAAATCAAAATCAATCTTTCAAAGTTTCAGTCAGATCATAAAACTATTATTTCTTGAACTCCACCATAGGAAAAAAAAGTTGGAACATCCTTTAACACGATCGAGTTTCCTCAAGCTAGGTTAAAAACAAAATGCTAGAATAAAAAAATTACTACTGCACAATTTTACAAGAGATATAACACATTGTCCACTGAATAACTAATGAATAAGATATCACAAATTTATATTTCAAAATCAGATATTCTTTTTCATCTCACTATTAAAAAGATTTACAATCATAACTTCTTTCCAGGGAATCAAAGTAATTTAATTTATGTATATATCATTAACTATGTATGTGTTTGTACTTGTTGTTTGAGCCCTGAGCCCTAACAAAAAAAAGTGACCTAATGCTTTTCATATCAAACTGAAGCCACCGTGAGTAGGGGAGAACTGAAAAGATGGAGCCTTAATTTCACCTACGACTAGTGGGTGGTTTTGTTGTTTTATGCCGTTTTCATAGCTGTTAGTTCAGAAAGCACCTTTTCTGACTGATCATCTCTTACCTTGTCAGAAGCCCCTGATGTTCCAAATGCATCTTTGAATGGATCATCTGTCCCAAAAGGATCGGACGATTTGAAAGGGTCACCTGGAATTGGCGCATAAAGAACACACGATAAAACAGCCTTGCACATGCATGATGCCCTAAGTCAGCTCACTAATAATCAAATCTTTCATAAATTTATTTGTTCGTTACTGAGTACTTTTCTAAGAAGTCAAGCTCAAAATAAGCTTTGATCCAAGAGATTAATGCAGAAGTAGAAACAAGTAGAGAAAAAGATGTGTTCCTTTGATATAACAATTCATAAGATGTCCCCTATCATTTTCTTGCATATAAGACAGGCCTCCAAAGAAAGGGTTGATAACAGCTCCTGGTATCAAAGAAAAGTAGGAGGAGAAGGAAGAGGGCAGTGAGGAGGTCAAATTTCAATGAGGAATACAAAAGGTGGCAAAGGTGAAGAAAAAAAAACCTATAAATATAAAACAAATTCTCCAACTAGGGGTAATTGCTAGTGACTTCTGTTTTGCCACTCTTACTATCTCTGAAAGGGTCATCGTGCTGGAATGGGTCAGCCTGAGAGCTGGCTATGGAGTTAACTCCACCAAAAGGATCCTTGCTCTTGAAAGGATCTTCTTTGAAGTCCTCCACGTTGGATCCTACACTGAAGCTACTAATTGTGCTCACTGGGCTGCCCACCTGAAAACATAAGCAGAAGCAAATGTAAGTAGCAAGCTTAGAGGCTTAAAGGGCTTATTGTTTCTTATCTTTAAAATATTTTAGGTCAGTGTTCAATTGTATATTAATCTAAACCACGTCTGGCTGACATTTATACCACTTTAACATGACAAAAATTGTTGTCACTTAAGTTTTGAAGTACCGTCAAATGTTTTCCCTCAAACGTGTAAACTATTGGATTTGCAAGTATATTTTTTCTGCTATGACTGCTTAGAAAATGATGTTAAAATAATTGGATCACACTGACTGTTGCTCTCGTGCTTGCCCCATCAATGTTGAAAGCATCTCCATTAAAGTTTGCAAAATTTTGTGTCGAACCAAGAGCTTTGCTCTGCTCCTGAAGCTGTTGTACACGATGACGAGTCTGTTAACAGAACAGAAACATGTACAACTATGCACATATTGTTTTATTTATATGAAAATGAAACAGCAACAATTTTCTCTTTAACTAAATGTAATTAATTATTTTAAAAGAAGCAAGCTATTCATTTGATCTCTATCAAATTAAAACCAGATTGGAATTGAAAGATAAACAGACAGATAGACAATATGAATGAGAGTAAATTTCTCAAAAATATGTAAAGCTGAGTGATGGATTTTTTATTTGGGGAAATACCAATTGGTTACTTTCTTTACTTATATTAGTTGCTTTGTTATACATTTGGAAAATAAAAGTTCTCTGGCGATGTTTGGGCCTTTAGACTTGAGAGAAGCAAAAGAATAGAAAGATATGAGGCAGAAAAAAAAGGAAGGGGTTTTAGAGACCTTGAACCAATGCTTCATTGTGTAACCAGCTTTTAATATGTACATGTAACCACAGTCTCCCACCGTTGTGATCTCCGTGTCAATGTCCTTCTTAGACTTGGCAAACTGGTCCAGCTGCTGCTTGCTTGAGTCCAGCGTCTGCTCCAGTTTGGACTCTTCCTGCCTGAGCTCTGTCAGCTCCCTGCGCAGACTCTCTAGCTCCTTCTCTTTATCCTGATTGATAAATTCAATTAAAATAAAATATTATCATGTGGAATTTGTGAGAAAATCAAGAGAAACTGAAGTTTATTTTCAATATCAGGTCAGAATGGCCTGAGGATGGCAACTGGTTCCTCTTCTTAGAGTAACTTTCACATTTTTTTTTTTTAAATTTTTCTGATATTTTTATGCAATTATTTCTGAGTGTAATAAACTACTAAGGGAATGTTTGTTACAGTGCTTGAATATAGAAAAAGAATATAATGTGGTCTCAGTGTTTAGAAAGGCTTTATAATGATTGAAATCTTCACATTTTGAAACTAAGCCACATAATACAATTGAACCAGATTTTTAAAAAGGAAAAAAAGACAGGATTAGGCTTCTTCAACAGCTGGAAACACATCCTAAAGTCAATAAAATTATCATGATGTTAAGATGGGTTAACATTTTAGAAAAACAAATTACATTCAAAAAGAAGTTAAAAATCCAGTTTGGTTAGATGTTAAAACAAAATCAAAGAAACAAAACTAAGCTGGTTTGCATGCAATGTATGGAGTAGCAAATTCTTTTTGCAACTACAGGTGTTGTAAGCATCAATAATAAAAACCATGCAAATTCAACCCTGCTGAGCACAAATACTTGGCAGGAAGTGTTTGATGCATGCATTTAAGAGGGAGAGAGAAAAGCAAGAGAGCCAGGAGAAACTTTGCTTCTGCTATGTTTCCCGACTGTTCCAATTGAAAACAAACTATACTGTAAGATTGTTTATCCAAGAGGTATTGATATAATTTCCTTCACCTATAGTTTTATCAATACAAAACTCTTCCAAAGAGTTACTCCTCTTCAAAATGCTCATCTTAAATCCATAACATTATATGAAATAATAAATTAAAAAAAGAAACACAATGAGGGGAAAAATAATGATGCTGGTAGAGATCATGCTGCTTATGCTGATAAGTAACAAAGCAAATATCACAAAGAAAGTAAATTTAAAAAATGTTTATAAATTTGAGAAAAACAAAAAGGGCAAAAGATGCCCTATGACAGAAAAAGTAGCAGAAAAAAAAAATATAAAGGAATAGCTAAAGATTCAGTATAATAATTGGAGAAATATTTAAAAAATAGAAGTATTTCATCTTTTTAAATTAAGATTGTATAAATTTATGTGTATATCCAAAACCGACAAAGCCAAATTAATTTCCAACGATGGCTGAACTATCAGTATGCTCTCAATATCCATTTTGAGAAAAACTTTGTCAATCTGAATTTTATATTGAAAACTGATAAGATTTTTGTTTCAATGTTCGATGTCAGCAAGATAAGAAAAGGATGTAACTAGCATTGCCTGAATACGTGAAACATATACAGAATCAGGACTCTATATCCTGGCTTATTTTGAAAGTTTGAGCATTAGACTCAGTTTCAGATAACCACTGCTATTCTTACCCTGCACTTATTCCTTAGTATAGTCAGACTATAACATTAAGAGAATAATTCATTTGACCAAATAGAAAAGAAGGCAGTCAGGTAAAAAAAACATGAAATATGAACTCTGCTGTTATGGGAGACCGCAAACTACAAAATAACATCATATACCCCATCTTTAAAAAAAAAAAATGCAGTAACGATCAGAACTTCATAATTCTCGATGGATTACAGAACCAACCCACTAACAATCTGTGAGATTTAAAGGTAAAAAAAAAAGATAAAAATAATTTATCAAAAACAATATTTTGACAAACTGTTTAAATGTAAGCACTCACTTGTATATGAAGTTATTATCACAGTCAATTAATACCATATACGTATGGTCTTCAAATCTAAACTTTGTGTTAAGCTCAGAGCTACTGGGTCTCAGAGTTTGCACTGATAAAAATTTTGATATTTTTCTGTCTTGCGAGGATGCAAAGTACATACAAGTATCCCTGAGATTAAATTTGATAAAACAATTTTCATTCAGTTGAGTATAAAAAAAAATTATTTTTTATGCAGCTGAATAAACTTATTGACTTGTTTGTATTTCTAAAAATGGAACTCCATAGATTCAACTCATGACAACCTCGTATGGTCTAAAAACATAGAACATGTGTCAAGCTCACCATGAACAGTGGGGACTGCATGTTTAAAGCTGCAGAAAGGCAATTGATAGTCACAGCTTAGAGTGTGCATACAGGTTACACTTAAAACTTTTGGCTGTGACAAAGTTTATAGAATTTCTTACAGATTCCATCACCAGCTTAGAGCAAATTGTTCCAATGAACATTATGGTGTTCATATAATATAAATATTATTAATTATTATCTCATCTTTACCAATGTCAGTGAGCCATTGCATACTTGTGTTAAGGAGTGTCATTATTGTATTCCTATCAAATAGCTTATGTATTTTCTCTAGTTTCCTTTAAATTCCTATACTCATCCTTCCCTCCCCATGCACGAACTTACAAAGGTTTTAAAAAATTTGTGCTTATGAGACCTTTGAGTGTGAATAATCAGGGTTGCAAAGATTCAAAACCAATATTTTTACAATTAGTCAAAGATTAGCATGATAAATAGTAGCAAATAGGAAATATTGCTAATTTGTTAAATGTCATAAGCAGTCCAAATAATGTCTCTATACATTCAGAAATTTCAAAGCTGAAGAAAGTTAGATCTATGTGTAATGATTCCCAATCTATATGAACAGATGATGAAAGAAACTGTGGTTTTAAATGTTAATCTATGTACTCTTAAAGTCAGTTCCCATACATCACAAGCAACTTCTAAAGGGAAGTCCTTTTGAGCGATTCTAAGGTTAGCTTTTCAGGATTTTCTGCCTTAATATGCTGAAAGTGTGTAAGAAATATGCAAATTAATATGTGCATTGGTTGGCATCCCGCTCTTTAGCATGAGTTGCTTCTTTCATGTTAGACTGGTTTACAGCAAGGATATAAGAGGCTTCTATAGGAAATGAGAAAAACATTTGAGAAAGAAAAAGATTAAAAATAAAAAAATTTGCAATGAAGACTTTCCGTGAAAAGGGAATAACTTTCAAAATGGAACCAGTATATATAATTAACTTATGTTTTATTTGGGGTTTTTTGGGGGTGGAGGTTTAAATGATAAAAATGAATGTCTCAGTCTAAACTGACGAAGAGGCATCCCCATAAAAAGTTTATTCTATGTTAGTCAAAGTTCATTCAAAGCTGGATTCAGAGAGCCAAAACAAAGTAAAAATGCAAAATGAAACAAGGCCACCATCACCAGCAAGCTTCTGTTACCTTGATCATCTGCTCTCTATTGCCGAGCAGAGATTTCATTTTGTTCACCTGAAATAGTTTGATGCACATGTAAGAAATGATGAAAAGAAGGTGATGTGGTTTCACCAAATTTGAGACAAATGATTCTTGAGTTGATTGTGAAGGATATAAAACACAATACAGACCTGAAAGTCAGTTGGATTTGAACCGCAGTTAAATGATGTATTTCACTGAGCTTTTTTTCTTGTCCCAGACAAGTTCTACAAATTACACTGATGTGGAATCACCTTCTAATGATAGTGTGCACATTGTGGTGATGTTCATCTCTTAGTTAGTTTTTAAAAGCCAAGAAAGTTGAAGGTGTTAATCTTTCTCTTTTTGTCTCTTAACTTGTTAATTTTCAATAAAGGTTGTTTTTCTATGCTTTTCTTTTCCTTTTGCTTCTTTTTTTCCTCTACTCTTTATGTCCAAAAGAGCAATTTTTATTTTCAGGCAAAATTTTCAGAGTGAAGAAATATCAGATCACAAGACAAGAAATGTGTTTCATAAACTGAATTTGTTATAACATATGGAAATACAGAGAAGACCAAAAATTAATTGACCATCTGTGTTGCTAAAATAAGAGACTACAATTGAATTAGATCAAATAGCAATTTTGTGTAGAGGTACACTACTGTCAACTTGGTTACATGACAGGTTTTTGACGACTTCCTAAGAGTATGTCCAGAATATCCTTGACATCAAGAACCCAAATACAATTTTTTTTTCTCAAACAAATAAGATTTAATAAGTAAATAAAAGATTGTGCGTGTGCAATTCCTTTCAGATTCTCTTAACAATTTCAAATCATTATCACTTTCTTAGCCCTCTACCCAAAATACATATCTTGAACTATTTGACTAACATCTTTCCCTTTTTGATTTCAGAGGGTGTCTACACTTGGTCTTACACATAGAGCCAAAAGAAACAAATAAAGGCTCATTTTGCATATATCAGGAAGAAGAACATAATGATTTTGAGTTTTCCACTAAGGATAAGTAAAAAAGATAAATGCTTCCTTTGCAATGGTGCTGTCACAAAAGAGGAGAAAAAATTCATATTAAATTGGTTGATTCACATATCACAAGCCTTCAGAAACCAATTCAAAGGGAGAGTTTCATCACTTGTCAAACAATGTGGGTCCAGGTTTGGATTATCACACCACAGTTTTGAAGGTTGAAACAGGAGAAAATGTCTCACAGCAGGTACAAATGAGTTCCAAACAGGAAAAAAATTATAACCAACAGGCATGCACATTTCTTTCCCACAAATTCAATCACGCAAAAAGTTTTCTTTAATGATGACAATAACCCTATAGTGAAAGAAAAGATTGAAAAATAATCATATCTTTATATACCATATTTATTTCTTCTACCAACAAAAAGAAAAGCTTCAATATTCTATCTTATGTAGATGCTTTTAAGCTATCAAAACATAATTCAAGTCTCAATTCATTTATTTATGATAAAGCTATTCCTACAGTCTCATACATCTATACAGGAAATCTAGCCATTGATGACGGAAAATCTATTTCTACCACTCCATCACATATAGCAGGAAACACTACTACAAAGCTTACCTCCATTTGTTCTGTGTTTGTATTGTCTCTTAGTTCTTGCACATTCCTCTCTAGGTTTGAACGCTGAAAGAAAATTAAAAAAAAAAAGATACATCCTGTTACAGCGTCCCATTATCAAAGTAAATACTTTACTCACCACAGGAACTTCAAGATAAACTGATTTCATGACATTGTGGTGCATTGGCATATGAGGTAATAATTCAAGAAATTATATAAAAGCTGTGTATCTTCTTTACGACAAGCTGATAATAATACGTTTTTACAATTTTTATTTATTTTATTAGTATAATTGTATTACAATAAAAAAAGGAAAAGAAATACAATTTTAACAATCTATATTTATTTGTAACTTTCATCAAAAAAAAAAAAAACATAAATGATCCAAGAAACCAAACATCAAAACAAATTTAAATTGGATGTGTCAAAATGTACATTTCTCATGACAATGAAAAAAAAAACCTATTTCTACATTAAAGTTCTAACTCTAATGCTGAGAACAGTCTTTTTACAAACTCATCCATCTCTCTCCAATCACTGATCAATTGAGAGAGAGAGAGAGAGAGAGAGAGAGAGAGAGAGAGAGAGAGAGAGAGAGAGAGAGAGAGAGAGAGAGAGAGACAGCGCTGCAATGAAAAAAAGATTGAATAATGACTTTCATCAATAGCCAGAGACTTTTAAACTTAAGGTCTGGATGTGTAAGTTTAGTTAATGAAAAGCAAACTCCAAGAGCAGAATATTCCGAAACAAAATTAAATTTCATAAAAAAAAATTTAATCTCAGTCATTGCCACTATATTATTGTAGTTGTATGGCTATCCTTTAGGTTGGTAACATATCATGAGGGTAAGAAATTGTCCTGCTAGAAAATGATGGGTTTGGCAAGGGAAAGAACCATATACCTATTATATGAAGCCCACAGACATTTGCTATAAGACTGGAATGACCAGACATAACTTTACTGTTTGATGGTCACTACCAGAAGTATTAACCCACCACTGTACCTTCAGTTCTAAGTAAACCTAGATTTAAATGAATCAAATTTACTTCACATAGCAATAACCACTGTAATTCTCTAATTCTCTAATTAACTACAGTTGGTACAAACATGTGAAGAACTTTGATTGGACCTAGATGTAGCTTTTATTACCTGATAGACCCAATAGAATTGTACTCTTTATAGCTCTATCAATAGCATTAAATTGTCATGACAAGACAAGGCATGCTTCAAAGAGGCCAGCATGACTTTTTTTTTTCCCAACGAACAAACATGAGCTTGTTTGATTACACACACAAGCTCTTCAACTCAATTTTGAGAACTAATGGTAATAGACCTTTGATCAACCTCTAAAACCTAGTCTCCAAAAAAATAAGTCAAATAAAAGCAATGCCAGGTGAGCTATCAGCTACCTACCTTATCATTCAGCTCATCCAGCCTCTTCTGAGCCTCTCTCTTCTGAGAGTCAAGCTGAGCCAGTGTTCCATTGAGAGAGTCAAGCTCTTTTTGTAAGACAGTGACTTCACTCTGGCGGATTTTCAGGTCTGCGTCCATCTGGCTCTTGTCTCTCTCCAGCTGCAAGCGTTCTCTGATGAAGGAAGGCAAAGGCAAGATTTAAAAATGAACAATACCACTAAGAGGATGTGTGAAAGTAAAGAGTACTAAGAGATTTATTTCTTCGGGGTTTTTTTTTTTTGCTTGATGTTTTCTCCTCTTAGCAGAATGATCTTAAAATATGCTAATGAAGGAGTGGATACAAGGCTTTTTGAGCCTCATAGGGAATACTGAATCCAAGTGTAATTATTAAAGAAAGAAAAAAAGACATCTGTGACCAGGAGATAATTTGGGATAGTGCAAGTGGATTGATCAAGTCCTTGTATGGCAGGCCAAAGCAGAGAGGACAAGGTTCCACACTCATTTACCTTATAGCAAGGCAGCAAAAGCTCAAGATAAAGAATTTTTACAGATCTCAGTGTAACTACTTTTCTGTGTCACCGCAAGAGCTTCTAATATTATCAACAAAATACAGTTTAAGTCTACTCTCCATATCACCGTTTCATGCCAAACAGAATAAGACCATTTGTCTGTTCGGACAGCAAATCAAAAAACTATCAATACAAAAATGTGTGACACCTGTATGACTACATTTTAGGAAAGAAGGGGTGAGGCTGCCACAGCTGGAGAATATTACAAAGTAGAGAGTGCTATTGTTAGGGTGCGTTTTAAGGATAAGTTTAAGGGAGCACAGAAAACATATGTTTGTCTGAAAAGGTTATTTTAATCTTTGAATTGATTAGTCGGTAATTGCTGCCTTGAACAAACAACAGCATATGCTGATTAAATACAAGAAAACAAACAAAAAAAAATCAAGAAATGTCTTTTCTTGAACATATCAATCAAAATCTTTTTGTATTAAACTGTAGCCATAGATATATGTGTAAAGCTTCAATCATTATATTCTTCATCATCTATTGATAATGGAATTGGGCAAAAATTGAGGACCATCTAACAGAGAAACCACCTAGACATGTGAAATTTGGCATAAAGTTATAAATTGCCCTTAAGATTTGGTTGGTAATATTGTTTTTCAACAAAATAGTGTTTTTGAAGAGTAAAAGGCCAAAAAAAATGTGATTATTATTTTCTTTAAAAGGAAAAGGTGAATGTGCAAACTACTTCCTGTACTGTAAGTATAGCTTGATAGAGATGGCAGGAATAAAACTGAAAGTATGAATAAAAATGTAGAAGGCAGCATATCTAATACAGTCTGGAACAAACCTACATGTTATAGTGTAAGATCTAAGTAAGGAACTAAAAAAATTGTTTGGACATAGGTTCTAGATCTACAGGCTATATATTTATAGCAACTAGACTCAAATCAAACGGTTAAGATCTAGGTCTGTATAGATCTGAATAGATCTAGATATTATTTTTAAGCTTAGAATTTCAAAAGGAAAACTCGATCTATATTTTGCATTTACAACAAGAATTATCAAGGTATCTAGACTCTAGGCACAGATAGATAGGTGGAGGTATAGATCTGGACCATGTAAGTAAAAGGATAGATATCAAGACCACTTAAAAGCTATTTAATACACACACGCACCCCAGCCCTGACAAATTGATACCAGGGTCTTGTTTGTCAAACAGGTTTTTCAGCTTGTAATTACAATTTGTCAAATATATTTCATGTGATGCAAACAAATATTTCAACATTAAAAATATACTTCCTTACTTTTTAATGTCCTCTACTTCTTTGGCAAGCTGGTCAAGTTCTTTGATTGCTGAAAAATCTGCTACATGACTGTATGGGCCTGCATTTGTTCCATCCTTTAGAATATGTAAAATTACAAAAAAATGTAAAGATTTTATACTTAAATGCAACTTATTCATAAAATAAAAGTTCTTTTGCTTTCAATAACAATGCTGTACATGATAGAAGTACTACTAGCCAATTTTCTTTTGTCAAAATTTAAGAAAAAAACATTTTTCGAACATCTGATAATAAATCATTTAATGTTAAAAAATCCCTGAAAATATAAATTAAAAAAAAAAACCTTAGTTGCATTTAATAATTAAGATTTTATAAACGTTTGTTTTTATTTCTGTTTTAAAAGATTTTTTAGAAAACTTATCCTATTTATTTTTTCCAAAAAATTGTTTGTTCACTATCAAAGCTCTGTCAAAATGTCAACCTTTCCAGGATTATGAAAAGAAAAAACATAAAACTTCCAGTCCTCACCCTAACCCCAAATGCTCCTGGATCCGGGCCAAGTCTCATGGAGGGAGGAATCATTTCTGGTGTGAGCTGAGCTGGAACTTCTATACCTTTCACCTTCTGGGCGATGAGGTACAGAGCAAGAGCAAACTGCTCTGCATTGAGCTTACCGAGACTCTGGCTGTCACATAAGCCCCTGAGGAAACATTAAAACACACACACACACACACACACACATATATATATATATATATATATATATATATATATATATATATATATAAACACATTTACATATATATACATATACAATGTGTACATATATATATTTGAGCAAACACTCAAATCACAACAGTATTGAATTACCAATCCTCTGCATGAAAAAACTTTTTTTAAATTATAGGTAAGTTAAGTTTAACTAGGCTAAATATTGCCTACCATAAATACGGTAAGTATTAAAACATTAGCTTTCTTAAAAGATGACGCTTTGTCTAAATCTGTTTTTATTTAACTCTCCTTTGACTAAGAATGATCACTTGATTAATGCTAAATGTTTATCTCTATGAGAACTCACCATATATGAGCTAAAACTGTGTTTGGCAGACCACTCTGAACCATAATGCCTCTAATCTCTAACCCACTGACTAGGCCATCATGGTCTGTGTCCACTGTGGCAAACACAGCATCCGATTTGGCTTTCTCTGATGAAGTTACCACCCATGGCACTTGGGCCTGCAGGAATGAATAATTTATATTGGAACAGAGATCAAAACTTTCTTTCATAAATGCATCAACACTGATGGAAAGTGTATTTCTTTTCATTTTTAAAAGAGTTGTCATGAAAGAATTTTTTGATTCAAAAACTCCATAAACTTACATTTTTGGAGTTAATATTCAAATTAATTAAAAAAAAAACATTACAAGAGACGTTTTTTTCAATCAATGAAAGCAAAATATTTCAATGTATATTACCAAGAAACACTAAGGGATTTTAACATTTTAGATCTATCAAATAAGAGTAAGTACAATAACTAAAAAGTTTCATGAAATACATTGCAGGGATGAGAACTGGACACAAAATTTTTTACTTAACTTTTTTAAGATCGGTCAATGCAAGGGAGCATTCTCTATCTCCCTGATCCCTTCCCATCCCCACTAAAATAAAACAAAATTTGATTGAAAACAGAGCCATGATTGTGGAGTATTTCTTTAGTTTCACTGATTTAGCTTATACATTTTTTTTTTCTGCTCGCAAGCTAAGAGATTGATTGACCTATTGTAGCCGATCTACAAAAGCTGCTGTGACCTCCACATGTTACTGCTTTCTCTGTTTTACTGACCCAACTGATGCACCCTTAAGGTTTACTCATTGTAGTAAACATAAAAGCCTATATTCTAGCTTAGAGTTACATATTGAGCACTGCTCACCTCATCTTCATCTTTTCCTAAGACATTTAAGCTAAACATGATCAATATCAATTAGGTCTAAAACTTCTCAATAAGCTTCCCCAGGTCCTGGCCGTGTAAAATAAAAAATTGTGATCTAACATTTAGATGGAGATCTAGATTTATAATTAATTACTTTGGAATGAAAATCACCTACTTGATCTATAATTATTGTCTCATGTCATGCCTGACTTCCATAGTCAGATCTAAATTTAATCTAGATCAAGCTCTACTTAGGGTTTTCCATTGATCTTAATAAGCAACTAGATTTACATTATGCATCTTGACCAAAAAAAGTTGTCTGGTTGTATTAGCTTTTGTCAGATGAAGAAATAATAATGATCCTTTCTTGGAAATAACAGCGAGATCTCGGCATGAAAATGGAGAAAACAGTTTTTTGGACATATAAGCTTATACAATAAAGTAGCCCAAACAACTCAACGGCACCAATATCTTGGACGGTTTCAACTACAAATCTCGATATTGGACTTCAAAATACAAATAAGAATATAAAAAATACATGATATCAATATATTATCGTTCAGCTTTATACTTTCGCAAAAGCTGATACTAGATGACGGGAAAATATCATACTCGTCGTAGAATTATATTTTCCCTATTTCTTTTTCAGTAAAATTTTAGAGACATTTAACCTAAAGTTTCCATCTGGCACAAGGACAGGATTTACAGAGGATCACAAAATTTAAGGAATTCCGTAAATTTACTGAAAATTCTCTTCCCGGTCATAGTGATTATAGTGATGAAAATTCTGGGTGCTGCAACAATTGTTTTAACCATTTCATATTTTGGTTTCAGCAGAAGATTATTTGGCAATCCAAAGTGGTTTTTCTGGTATAGCCTTGTATATTTGATTTATCTCACCCCGCTGACATTGGCAAGTCCTTGTGGAAGCCCTTGTGTGAGTCCTTGTGTGGGAGTTGAGCGACCTAAACCAGGCACTGCCCCTGGAAGACCAGGCAATGGTGTGCTCAGCGGAGGAACCCCACCCAGACCTCCACCTGTACGTTTAGAGGGAGGTATAAGCCCTGGTCTCAAGAATGAAGGGATTTCATGGCCCTCTCGTGCTTGATACACAAGGTGCATAGCCTGCAAGGTTATGCAAGGTCAAATTTCATTGTTCTTGGAAATGCAAGAATTATAATGAAGATGAGCATTCAAACCCTGAATATAAGACAAGATTTACATCAAAAGCATTCTTGAAATAGCATATTTCACAGCGTTCTATTTTTTGTTTTGGTTATGGATGCTGAATAGCTTATAAATCACAATGGGAAGTTGGAGAAATCAAATGATATACATGAAAATTTAGGTTTACTTCTATCTGATGCATTGAATGCGAAAAAACTCAAAGTTCAACTAAACCCTATTGTGTAATTCAACTGGATCAACATATATTTAACAGGATTGTTTCTCACCACAGCAAACTCATCTCTGTCTAGATATCCATCCTTGTCAATGTCACTCATGTCCCAAATTCGACCTAAAACATCAACTGGTAGTTTAGAGTTCATCAAAACCTGAAAAAAAACAAATTCTGTATAAAGACTATGATATCATAACACAATAAACTTTTTTATTAATGGGATAAATTGCTCTTGTTATCATCATTGCTACCAAGGCTAAACCTATGTAGAGTGTTACTTTAATTTGAGAGGTTTTTGGATTTTTTTATATAAATTTCTCTCACATGAGAGTTGATACTGAAGCTTGCAATTCATATTTCATTAGATAGTTTTAGGAAATGTTCAATAGGACCCAACCCAATTTTCCCTGGCGCCCTGTTGAGAGGTTTCACTCAAGATAACAGCTATAAAATTTCTTAGGTTTCTAGCATAATACCATCTGTATCAATTATGGTTTCAAAAAGTCACAGGGATGACATGAGAGTAGAGGGTAAAATTTAGTGAGGGAGAATTTCTTAATTGAAAACAATGATGATTACATTGCTTATAATCCAAAACTACAGATCATAAAAGTTTGAATATAAGAGAAACTGGAGAAAATCAGTCAAGGCAAGGATATTATTCAGAGATAAAAACTATGACAACATTTCAGAGGCATTCACAAAATGGGACAAATTAAGGACTACTCACAGGTTTGACTTTGTCACCTCCCAGCATGTTGTTTACAGGCTGCAGGCTGTCAAACACTTTGTCATAGTTTGACTTTTCTGAAAGCTAGCAAGGTAAACAGAAATTTTATAGTCATACATATTTTTGGGGGTTGCGGCTTTAAAAGATCCTTTTCAGAAGTTTGTTGGTGTGATAGTTTTAGTTTTAGAGCTATCTCAAATAATTTGAAGATTACCACACTTCTCATCAATCTCGTACTCTCCACACTGCAACAAATCCACGGAAACTAAGCTTATCTGGTTTAGAAAAATTGAAAGAGGCTGAACTTTTATCAATATATTTTGTGTACCTTTCCTTTAAATCAGACAAAAGCACACAGTCACTGAGATAGCAAATTAAAAATAGATTAAATGTTACAATACTCAACTATCAAGTGGCTAAAACATCAGAGATCACAGAGTTTAGGCTAACACTCCTAAAGATTGCAAGTTAAGTTTTTGTTTTCTCATGACCACAGCTTATTTTAGGTATGCCCCATCATTTCAGGTACTAAAAAGCACACATATAAAACCACACCAACATTCAGGCCTTACTGTGATGTCCCATGGGATGTTGACATTGTGAACATTTTGGTTAGGCTCCACTGGTTCCACAGGGCCCTGAAACAGTGACAATAAATGTAGATTTCAGTCATTGATTGACTAATAATCTGTCCACTATGAGCTCTTATGGCCTAGACATGTGACTAAATAAATTCAAGAGAGATGCCTCATCAAAATATAACACTGATATGGGGCTCCCTTTTCCGCAACACACAAGTTTTGAGCATGATAAACATAAGAGAAATATGGGTAAAATGTCTTGCCAATCTTTCGTGAGTATTTTCTGAATGTTATTGAAATTTATCAACAGAGAGGACAATATGTTGATTTTGCAAGATACTTCCTTCATAATGCAAATCAAAACATATGAGCATATGATCTTCAAATATTGCAAAACAAAACTAAAAAGAAACAATTTTTTTCTATAGATGAGTCACCAATCGCAATTTTCAGATTCCAAGGTGTTAATATTTTTAAGTATGAATTTATCCATTTATCCAGACTATCAAAATTGAGAAAAATGCATGACCTCTCATCTGAAGCAATACCCTTTTTTTTTTTCAAATAGTGTGAAAAAAAACTTTAAGAAGCTTTTTATACCAATTTCAATGTTAACATCCTATTCATATCAGCCCATAAGAGTACTATTTTCTAGTTGTTTGAGGCTACTTTTTAAAGTGAAGGACTGGAAAGAAAAGAGAGACATTGTGTTATTTTAGCAAAAGTTTTTAACAAATTCTTATTCAAATTTGAACTGCTGAACAAAAAAAAAGCAGACTCTTTGACTAAGAAAGGCAAAATCATTCACTAAAAATACATTTATCTGAAGTGATATATAAAGATAAAAGCCTTTTGTCCATGATTCATTAAAAAAAATGGCTAGAATATTTTTTAAGTTCAACAAAACATGTCTTGAAGGTTTACAACAAGACACAGCTTCCTGACTAATCTTACAATGAGTTTGCACACACTTAGTAGCAAAAAAAATTAACAACCTACCAAATCAGGTGGAGGTGTGTCTACTGCCAGCTTGGAAGTGTTCATATCTTGTTGGTTTTGGACTAGGGCTATTAACTTCAGGGCTACAAAGAAACCAGACTTCTCCAAGTATCCTTTTCCCATTGGGTCGGACATGTCCCAAACCTGCAAGGGTGTACAGACATTAAATAAAGTTTTAAATATTAAAAAAAAATCATCTTATCCATTCGGCATTAAAAACATAAAGTTGTAATAGTGATTGAGCGATCATAATGCTCATATAATATATATGCACAGTTCACTGAATGTGTACAAGGTAACCTCTGGTATTTTGACCCTTAGTAAGGCAAACCATCGAGTTAATCATAAGTTATTTTGAAAAAAAAAATTTAAGATTTTATTTCGCATCTCAAGACAATCACTAAGTTTTTTATTACAGCAATTTTCCTAATATCTATAAGGGCTTAAAAGCCACCCCATCCCAGATGGATGATTCCAGTCTGAATTTTCCAACTCTGCCTGCTTTACAAGGAACTTTCAAACTGGCTTTCAGATACCTGAGATCAGGTTGCGGCCAGAATACTATTCACCCTTTGGCTGTGCTGTAGACATACCAGGTACATCCTCTGTAGACATCCTTATCATACTCATAGCCATTTTTGTTTCCTTGATGCCCCTACACAATACAAATTTTTTATGTCCAATATTGGTATCCACACAATATTTAAACCATGAGTAACTGAACTAGCTTTGCTCTTTTTTTTTTGGGGGGGTGGGGCTGTAATTGTAGCCATTGCACCATATCCGTTAAAAAACATGGGATTAACAATTTATCACCCTTAAAAAAAGACATAAAAAGGGTTTTTTAAAAAAAGGCACATGTTGAGCGAATATTTAAAAAAAAAAATAAGTGGATCTCATCAGATGCAAATATTTCATATTTTAAATCTTCAATGCCATGCAAGTTGATCAATATACTAAGTTTAGCTAAAAAAAATTTCTTTCGAAGATTTGCTCAGTGCATATATTTAGTTCCTGAGGTCTTGAGTCTTAAATCATAAGTTAACATGTAATGGAGTAAATGTTTCAGACTGGCAGCTTATACCTAGTTTTAATTGTTGCTGAGCGCTCATTCATGAATAAAATTTGGTAAACTCTAAAATATAAAATAGGATGCCATTATCTTGATTTGCAGACTGATATCCAAATCAACAATCTGATGATAGAACTTACCTGTGACAAGACAATGTCACTGAGCTTTGATTTCTTGAGAAAATTTGCTGCATCAAGAGCCCCAATGCTACCTGTGCCCTTTGGATCCGCCTTGTCAGAAAAAAAAAAAAAAAGAAAAAGAAAAAAAAACTTAAAATACTGAGAGACACAATTCATTTTAAATACAAGCCGAACAGGACCATAGTGTCAATTTGCTGGAGCTGGGGTGCGTGTGTGTATTAAATAAGCTTACAAATGCTCTTGATATCTATCCTTTTACTTAAATGATCAAGATATATGCCTCCACCTACTCATCTTTTTCTAGAATTTAGATATCTCAATAATTCTTATTGTAAACTCAAAATTTAGATAAAGACTTAAATTCTTTAGGAATGAAGAAAATCGACTAATTCAACACTTTTCCAAAATATTTTAGTTCCTTTTAACCGCTTATTAAAAAGCTTTGAATTTTTGCATTAAGTGCATAAAAATGCACTGCCTTGCGTGAATTATTAGGCGAGCAGATATTTAAAACTACATATAAAGAAAGTTTTTAAAGACATTTGTAAGCCTTAATAGTAAAACCTAGATTTTTCTAGTTGTAGATCTTAACCTTTTGGTGTCTAGCAACTGTAAATATCTTGGCCCTAGATCTAGAATCTATGTCGAAGCAATCTTTTTAGATTCTCTACTTAGATCTGACACTGTATCATCTAGATCTAGATCTATTCCAGACGGTTTTAGGTCTACTGCCCCCTACATTGTGTGCGTACTTTCAGTTTCATTCCTGCCACCTCTGGTCAGCTGTGATTACAGGAAATAGTTTGCACATTCGCCTTTTTCTTCCAAGAAAATAATAATCACATTTTTGCCTTCAATTTTAAAAAAATACTATTTTGTTGAAAATTAATATTACCACTCCAATCTTTAGAGCTATTTACAACTTTATGCCATATTTGACGTTCCTAGGCAATCTAGAAATGCTCGTTTCGATGGTCCTCACTTTTCACTTAGCTCCATTATATATAGATGTTACTCACTACCAAAAACCAACTAAAGTCAAAAATCGTGATACTATCATGTTATATGATTAGAAAGACCTTAATGTATATATATATATATATATATATATATATATTATGAATATTTTGGTTCACAAATTGCCATAGCATTACTAATTCATACTCTCTTTCCAAATCTTTTTTCTTGCGGCTTAAAAAAAAATATACCTTAAGATGAGTTTTGGGATTTGGGTCACATTAATTTTTTCTATAAAGTCAATTGAAAACAGCTCCTTATTGAAGCAGCCCCAATCAAGTTTTGAAAATAGAGCATTTCAATTCAGTGTTATCTCATAAACATAGAATTAATGAGTAGAAGTTTCACAAATTCAGTTATATATATATTTATATATATTTCTCAGTTTGATATGATTTTGCAAATTACAACTTTCTGAGCCGTCATTCTACTTTTTTTTTTTAAATACAAATGTCCATCACTGGTAAAATGGCTTTCAGCTTATTAAACATTGCTCTGGCATTCAGAAAAATGTTCCACTCAGGGTAGATCCTGATCTGATCCTGCCACAACTTGACCACTGACTATATATTCTAACTACTAGAGTCAAGACTTGCTCCTGCATGATCTAAAGTGCCCGTAGGCATCACTAAGGCAGGCGAGTAACAGCAACGTGGTTGCAGACTCAAAGGCAGCAGATATCCACTTATTTTACTTGAAAGCCGTTCACCAAAGAGTCAGCAAATGTGATTAATTTGATGCCAGTAATTTTAAATACAAGGTCTTTTAGGATACCTCTAATACTGCAATAGAATATTAGTGCATGTTTTTAAGTGGTCATCATTATCATTTTTAACTTAGTTATTGTTGTTTATATTGTGGTTACTGTGAACCCACAGAAAACTGTCAGCTGTTGTGACAGATGGTGCGTAGGAATGCTACTGCCTTTGGTTTTTTGGTTTTTTTTAACTTGCTGCAATGTCAGGTAGCTCCAGGGATGGGCACCAGAAAGGTTTGCCTAGGGAAAGAGAGCTGCGATCAGACATGAAAATTATTACCCCACTGTCTCGGTGGTAGGTTAGAATTGTTTCTCATGCAGTGGGAGTGTGCACATCTGTCTTGCTATCCAGAAGGTATGGATTTGTGTTTTGTGGCTGCTGTCTTACCGGTCAGTAAAAGTGTATTCTCGACCAAAGTCTATTTAATACTGACTGTCTACCTCTATACTTTGAAACCACAAGATAATAAAAATCTCATTTTAAGGCAGTGCCACACAAATAATCAATACCATACCTGCATATAGTAGGCCTCGTAAATTCCTCCATGTTTGCCCACAATCTGTGGACACAAAAAAAAAGAGGGTAATATGAAATCACTCAAATTTAAAAGTATATTGGTATAATATTAATAAGAGAAATGTACAAACAAATTGCAAGATTTGCATTTTGAAAAGTGAACAGACACCAGAGCAAAAACAGTTTATTCAGTGCTGCTGTGTTCAATGTCCCAAGAATACAGAAAACAGCATCAGTAGCAGTAATAGAAGGAATGAAAGGTAGATCTATTTTCCAGGGAAGAAGTGGTGGATCTGGAGTAAGAGTGTGCAAGGATAGGTCCTTTCCACATGGCAGATACTCCAAGACTGACCTGAGTAGCAATCAAGCTAGCTCATGCCTAGAGATATGAAGTCATGTTCTGCCCATTGCCACTTCCACCCCAAAAGCTATGACATCAATGGCATACATGCCTACCCCTAATGACAGAAAAGAGGAACAGCATACATAAAAAAGAGGAACATTTCCACTTATTTCACTTCCAGCTTCAACGGACAACATATCAAATATGTACAAAGAACTGGCTGCTGTGCAGTTCTTCAGGGATCTTTGATAGGCCGATTTGAGCTCTGAAAACTCCTCCTTGGAATAATCCCGATCTCCAGCTTTTTCAGGGCGGGATTTAGCTAATAGGAGAGCCTCCAAAGTATTATTTTCCAGTCTAGATCGGAACTCAGTATGGTTTTTTCTCACTAGAGAAAAGGTTCGTTCACAGTGAGCTGATGAATGGGGTATTGTCAACAGATGTAGCATCACTTGAGGCAGAAGTTTGAAAATAGGTTCCTGTCCCTCTGCGGGTCTGCTGATTGATGTCCAGGTTTCATACATCCTCTCTTCAATGCAAGATGTGACAGTGATGTCTGTGCACTGATAAGTGGCGAATTCCAAACTGAAGATCATGCAGTGATGGATTGGGTGGCACAAAGACAGGAAAATGTTTGATAGAAAATTCCACAGACTGAAACTGACAGGCGAGTTGGTTTGCTGGGTTAATCACTGCAGCATGTGAGTATACATCATTCTTAAGTGGTAGTTGAGATCTGAGATATGTGATTGATGTAACATAATAATCCCTTGCAGCATCGAAGAATTCTGAAAGCCTACTTTCCTTCATTTTGCTTTTCTACTGGGCAATGAATTCTGCAGCTGCCTTGCCAATGATAATGTCAGAGCTTTGTCGCAGGTTCTCTTTTTCAAGATTTGAAAATATGCCATCTCTCTAAAATACAGCAAGCTGGACAAATTTAACCATCAGCTGTTTGATCAGCTTCTCCAAACGCTGTTGCAGCACATGGATTTTTGATGCATCACTTTGAAGCTCTGTGTTGATTGCATCAAATGGCTCCAATGCCTCAACAAAAAACTTACATATCAGTTGATTGGTCCTGGAGGCAAACAGTTTCTTTAGCCTCCCAGTTTTTTCTTTGGCGGTGGCTGAGGTTAATGCTGACTCTTCTGACTTTAAAAAGTGTACAAAGGCTCCTAGTTTTCAGTGAGTCGAGGCAAACACTTTTTAATGCTCAGCCATCTTGTTGATACGTGTTTCAGAATTTTCCCCTGCTTTACATCATGGGGAAGCTGCATTTCTTTGAACAAAGATTGCTTTTTCCTGCTCTTGTCTAAATAATAATAAGTGTCAATGAGTAACTGGCTGACATCAAGTGGCAGGCAAGCAACTCCTTTTTCTGCAGTAATATGAATGAGATGACAAACACAACCAGCCATAAAGATCGAAGGATTCTTTCTAGACAAATGTCCATACACCCCTTTATCCCTCCCAACCATAACAGGAGCGTTGTCTGCACCAAGCGCAAGACAATTTTCCCACGGAATCTTATGTGCTTTGAACTCTGCCTCTATAAGGTTAAAAATGTTTTCTCCTGTAGAAGATCCTTCGCAGATTGGAATCGATAGTATCTCCGATGAGACCTCCAAAGTATCAGGATTGACTGATTTGATGAGGGGATACAGTTTATGACACCCAGCATCATTGCTCCCATCAGTCGAAACGGTGAAGGGTTGGTGGAAAATTCTTTCTCCTAGGCTCAACGTAGCTTTTGCACTTATTTCTTTTACAATAGCTATGCCCTTTGATCGAGCACACTGAAAGTTTTTTGCGATGTACGAGTCCTTAAACACTTTTCTTCACAACTTTATTTATTTTATCCAAGGTGCTCAAAAGCAAGTTTAGTTCCACCACTAGATCTACCATTGCCACTTTAGCAGCAATCACAGCAGTTTCTTTATCATTACTTTTTTTATCAGTCTTAAAAAAACTATTCTGGGATGGCATACTGGCTTTTTGTTTTGATAAGTTCTTATGCTTCTGACCACCAGCATGTTTCGTAATATCATTCTACCCACGGTATTTGATTGAAAATTCAGAATTATTCACTGTACACGGCAACGAAAATCCTCAGAATTCTGAATCTTTAGGTTTTTCTTTGCTCTGCCTGGGCTAACCACGCGCATCCCCGTGGGACTCTGATAACCAGCAATAAAACTGTCCGGGTGCAATTAATGACCTCGCCAACCGTCAGAGCAGGGGCAGATAACCGAGAGTGGTACAAGAATTGAAATTTAGCTGTTCCCAAAACCCATTTTAGTCATGATCTTATCGGTTTTCGTTGGATATTTGTATTTCACAGTATTCATCAAGTTTTCACTTTTATTCAGATTATTTTTTATGTGAAATGCGTTAAAATTAAGGTCTCTGGAGCTATTTTTAAAAAGGTATATAAACGTTTGAAATTGTGGTAGATTACATTTTTTAATGGGTCAAACTTGTGAATCGCACCTACGATTTTAATGCTTGATTTTTTAAAACCCGCAGAAAACCTTTAGTAGGTATTATAGCAAAAAAAATGCTTGCAAAGCAAACATGAAAAAAGTTATGATGCTTCAAGTCAGCTCTAGCACATAATAAGCAGAAATCATGACCATACCTTATTAATTTTTACCAATATCATTGGTCTATGAATTATTGAATATTTTAAGTTTCATCCTGTTAATATAAGAGATTTTTAGTTTGCAATTAAGCTTCTCATATTGTTTTAAAAGCATGTATTCTAAAACCCTCAAAACAGAACTAATCTTTTTCCTCGATACAAAGAACAGACAAACGAAATTATCTACATCGCTGGAAATATATACAATAGCCCATATGTTTAGGGTAGAAGGTAAAGGTTACAAATTGAATGAACACATAAGACATGTCTTTAAATATTTAGTTATATAGCTCTGCCGAACAAGATAAGATAGATAAGGCAAAACTGGAAATGAAGCGATACATTACTTACAGACAGACATTTCTACACAGAATCACCCCTAAGCATTACATTAGTGACATACACTGCATAGATTTTATTTAAAAAAATCAACCTTGAATTGGTATTTCATGGAGAGCAAGGTGGAAAACGTTGCATTCGACAATAGCAAAGAAAGAGAGACGGACTTCAAGTATTCAGAGAGAAAGTAAGAAAATATATTCATCTGCCTTACAAAATGTGCCAGGACTTAAAAGAGGGGGCTGGGGGGGGGGGGGGCGGAAGAGAGAATGATTACATTATACAGCACGATTCTGGTTTTAAATATATAGTAAAAACCATGTTCAGAATTTATGAGCAAGTATAGTAGAATGATAGCACGAAGGCAAACTACTTATCTTATTTAGTTCTGATCGTCTAACTTGTTACTGTTAGAAAACAATCCCTGTAATTCGTGGGTGGCATAAATTGCCAATATCAAGCAATCCTGCACCATTAACAAGCCTGTTATCAAGAATCAAGAAACACTCCAGTCCAGTTACCCCTCAGTGTCCCAGTAGCTGTCAGTTCTCTAGATAACCAGATGGACTATAAGTCCCGCAGCCGAACAGCCCCTGTTTAGGCGTGAGTAATTTTTATGGCAACTGTTTCTTCAAATACTGCTCTCTCTTTATACAGAATTTTCTGCCGCTTTTATGGTGCGACAGAAAAATTATACTCATTTAAAAATGGCTCAAAATTTTCGGAAAATTTTATGCAAAAAGCCTTTTAAAGTAAGGCTATTGTATTAAGTGTACAGACTTATTTCAACATTATTAGTATCATTGCAAACTTTAAAATCTCTACTTTTCATTTATAGCTTTTTCTTTTGAACTTCAGTTCCTCAAATAAATATTTAGAGGCTTTTAATTATGGTTAAATCCAAAAGAAATTCATTCAAAATCAACTGCCAGCGCAGGTAAATTTTTGGGCCAGCAGCGCCCGTCATGACCGCAGTTTGACCTCATAAGCGTCGTTAATGGGTGTTTGCTGGGCAGAGCAACAGGTAACCTAAAGATCGAGTAGTTCATCGCCGTGTGTACAGAAAGCACTTCCCTCTTCGTTCTTTCCTTTAATAATGAAAGAGAATTGATCTGTGTATTCCTTCCAAAATTGTTGCAACCGTTTCTTTTCAGGAATCGGTTCATTATCAGTATCACATTGCTTTCGTTTAGATATTTTGAAGTCCTGAATTAAAATTAATCGAACACTATTAACAGTTGAAATCCAAACTTCGCTCAGTCGAAACGGCACAGTCAAGTGCATGAACAAAGAAAGAATGAATGGACAATGGATAAGCGTTAGCTAGGTCTAATTGCCACATGCGCGAACGACCGAATGGCGGGAAGTCATGTGACATAGGGCAACATTTTCATCGAGAGAGCCAGAGAGTTATACGCCTTTGTAGGCTCTCGACTTTTTTCTCATTCGAATTTTTTTCAGGTATAAAAATCTCTAAAACTCGGATCAGGATAGGATAAGTCAGAATGGCAGAACATAATTATTTTTATCACGATTTTTCGGAACGGTTCCGATTTTTTCGGGACGGTAGGCATGTCTGCATCATACTCAGCAATTGGTAGAGGCTAACTTAACCACACTCACCGCAAGCCAAATTACACCACACTGCCCTTCCAATATATCCAGATTATTAATTGCACTTCACTCATTATATGCATAAATTATTTGCTTCTAGTAAACGTCATTTTCATTCATTCTGAGATGAAATTGCAATAAAAAATTATGCATCTTTCTATTGCAAAGACATAGTTTTCAACTTAGTAGCTCACCAGGTTCAAATATTTTATTCTGCTTTTGATTCTTAACAAGTTGAAAGGGAAATAATCCTATTAATTCATTCATTTGGTTACGTTTATTGAAAGAATCCCAGCTAATTTAGGTTTGGATTGGTGAATTTCAGATATCGGCCCACTCACACTTGGCTTCACAATTGAACGTTTCTCAATGAGTTTGAAACTTGGACTGTGGGATTTTAGAGCAACACAAAAATGCTTGTATCTTGAAAAGTATTTATTTGCGACGAATAAAATCTTCATATTCATGTTAAGCATATAACAAATTCATTAAGAAATTTACAATTTTAGGGTAAGAGGGGGCAATAAGCCCCTTCCTGGCCTAACTTAAAATGCTATTTATTCTTACTTAAAGAGTTTGTGGGGCATTAAGCCCCACATTGTTTACATTCTTCAGCCAATCAAATTTTGTTTTGCATCAGGATTTATCATTCAGCCAATAGAATTAGCTCTTAAATTAAGAAAAAGGAAGGGTGTCCTTTCCCTCATTTTTGGTCTCCTCCTGCAAATCAGCCTTCAAACTTTGCAGCTTATCAGTCACCGCTGTTAAAGAGCGGCATTTTAGTTTGCCTGCCGCACCCGTGAAGCAGCCTGTAACCCGATCGGGTCATGGGGTCAACCATCCCTGCAGAAAGGGGATTCCCCTTTCCTCGCAGCTTTAGATTTTAGATCTAATTTTCACACCAAAACAATGGAGAATTTAAGCTTATGCATGAAAGGAAGAACTACAAAAATCATATAATTTGTTACATCTATATTTCAGCGATACGAGGATATATTTTTTCCCCTTCTTTTCATGTAATTGATGGAGTTATTGAGCGCTTGAATAAGTACATGAATCTGGAATAATCATAAGTTGGTGATGTTTTTTACGTTCATTTATGAAAAATTGAAACAATTTTAGGGGATGAAATTTTTACAGCATTTCATATATATGTTGAACTTAACACCCACCAAAGGGCATTAGCGAAGAGTTCTCCGTTTCTAAGTTATGCACGTTTGAGTTGTGATAGTCCACTTCTTACAGCGCTGGTACGGCGTTTTGATATAAAATAATAAATCTAAACAACGATAGAACATCGTAGTTCAAGCTGTGGAGCGTCAATATATGAGGGAGGCCTAGTGTTAACTTTTAACAAAATTAAAAACACGCACTAAGAAGAAAATGAAACTTGTGTAGGGTTGCGCATTGTCTTCCTTTACAGGTAAGTCATACGTTTACTTTGCCTTAAGTTCTTCAATCAGCGGGGTGTGTGCTAAGAGTAACAATAAGATCTCTCTCTCTCTCTCTCTCTCTCTCTCTCTCTCTCTCTCTCTCTCTCTCTCTCTCTCTCTCTCTCTCTCTCTCTCTCTCTCTCTCTCTCTCTCTCTGTGTCTGTGTCTGTCTGTAATATTTTCAAGCTTTTATTATAACTTTCTTCAAACCTCTGACGCCTAAGTGCTTTGAGTTTATTTACGTTAGAATATTAAAAGGATATTGTAAAAATATTTTTTTTTGTTACTGGAATGATTGTGAACACCAAAAGTTAGTAACGAGCCGTTGATAAAGTCCGCACAGAAGAAACTTTTGATTGTTTCCTCTATCTGTTATTTAGCGATATATCACAACAAGATCTGCAAACTTCATGGAGCTTTTGGTTGCGTTCAGATTCTAAGTGCTGCTCCATATTTAACAGTGTTGGTTTGAGGCTTCTAAGGTAGATCTATAGTGCAGAGTGTTATTTGTGGGTAGTTCGTGCAGACCCGAGCGTGTGGAATTATTTTAAAAAATCATATGAAATCAATGAAAAACTCTTCGCACTTCAAACTTTCACAAGTTCTTTATATTAATCTTTCAAATATCGGGAAACAATTTTTAAGCGATAAAATTGTTTCACTTTTGAAATATTCCTATCAAACTGAGGTGTTATGAAAATCAAGAATTTTTTCTGTTCTTTTACTAGAAGTATGAAGATTCACCTGCACCATCTAAACACTTTATAATTGAGAGATAAAAAATATAGCGTTGTATTCAGGACAATTTCAGCTTTAAAATGATTATATGTTTGATATACTTGGTGTTAATGAGGCCATATTTATTGCAATGCAAAAACAAGTAAAAATTCCCAATATTAGATTTAACAGCAGTGCAGCGTCATGCACCGGCACACACGGTTGTAGCCTGCCTGACAGGTGATTGATCACCGATCCGCCCACTAACTGCGGGCGTCTGAGGTACGGCCTGGAAGCAAACTAAGTTGCCGCTTTTTGGTCTGTTTTAACAGCCGTGCAGTAAATCTTGATTTTTGACAAGCCACTGCAGCCTATGATCTAAAGCTTGGTTAATTCTCTTTGAGAACCTGTAACCCTTGATTTTTTATTTATTATGTGTTTTAATGTTATTTTGAATCTTATATGGGTTGCCTTTGGGATGGGCCGTTCATAGGTGGTTGGACTAGTGGACCAGCTGGTATTCAAATGCTTTTCATTGTTATGCATTAAAAAAAAAAGGTTTTCATAGTGTTTTTCAACAAAATTAAGGTTTTAAAATAATGAGTAAGTATGCTATGTATATATTTTAAGCCTAGTTTCTGTATTAGTTGTGCCTAAAGGGCTAGTCTATTAACTAGGGGCTTAATGTCCCCTTGCTATAAAAATTACTTTTATAACTAATTCTGTATATTAATGGAGCCTATTGCCCACATTTTTTTCAGAACGGTTCAGAATTACAAAAAAAAAGAAATAGCGAGTAGGACATCCTATACCGGCAGTCCAGTGATGATAGCTGCCTAAAACTCTGTTATGTCTATCCAAATGTCCTCCTATCAAGCTGCAAAGCATTACGGCGTTCACTAAAAGTCATTGCTGCGTAAAGTAGGGATGAAATTCCTACTGACGCTCAACCAGGAAGACAATCTATTTTGAGCCCAGTTCAAGAACAAGAGCTTGCTGAGTGCCTGCTAAGAAGTCAAGGACATCATCCAAGAATTCCTAAAGGACAATGACATTCAGAACCCATTCACAGAAAACCGCCCTGGACGAGACTGGTTTGATGCCTTTCTGAAAAGACACCCAGAGGTTGTTCCAAGAAAAACTGAACACCTGAGTAACTCGAGGGTGAAAGATGAAGACCCAGAAGTGATCACTCATTGGTTTTTTCTCTTGGACAAAGTGTTACAGGAAAAAGGTGTGAAAGGGCTACCAGAACAAATCATTAATCGACCCAAAATCTCAGACTGTTTTGGCACACAGGGGTTCAAATCGCGTCACCTATGGTAGTGGTTGTGAACAAATAACTGTGAACTGCTGCATTTCAGCTTCAGGAACTGTCCTGCCTCCATATATTGTCTACACCAACCCCTGTGACTTTGTCAACCACAAACTCTCATACGGGCTTATTACCCCCAAATTTTCATCGTTACAGCACCACAGATACGTCAAATTCAAGCCTTGTTACGTTTATCATAAATATTCAGGTTATTTAAGTTTTTGTTAACTTCACAGGATATGTTTATTGATTTTACCAAAGAGTAAATTCCAACCTGCTTGTTGTTAATTATGAGCAAGAGGAAAAAAACTGCAAAGTGCCTAAGATTTAGGGGCTTATTGCCCTCTCTTACGCCTAGAGCTTTAAGTGACTTGGGCTGATAACTGCAATAATACCTTTGGATCTAGATTCTACCTCGTTAAGAAACAGATGTGACAATAAGAAAGCAATCTTAAAGCTCTATAGCTCGGTGATAGATCAAGGTCTAGATCTAGTTTAAGTTAAATTGAATCTTAAGTAAAAATGAAAAGAAACAATTAGATCTTAGTCTAGGATCTACTCTAGCTCTGGATAACTCTTGATTGTCTTCTAAGCCATTATTCTTCTCACACAAGCAGAAAAGTAAAAAAAAAAAAAAAAGGCGTAGAAAAATTGTGCGCCCTCTAAGTCCAATATCTAGTCTAATCTGTATCTAGATTCTTCATTAGATCTAGTCTAGATCTAGAATAATGTTAAATAAAGCTCTGGTCCATGTACCTGGGCTTGTGGTGGAAATGCCGCCATCTTGGCAACTGCAGATGAGGATGGAATGCGCATCCGATTTTCATTGGTGCATAACAATAATTATGGTCACTTAGGAAAAAGGGGCGTGTCGGATAGCACTTTCAATCTACTTAAAACTCAAGATGTTGAGATTAAAGAGGAAAGGTTAGCCCTAAGGAGTATTACGATAACATAACCCTCTTTATTTATCTCCCCCACTCTCTTTAAATGGCTTCTCGCTTCCTTTCTAACGTTTTTTTACCCTCTCTTGTTCTCTCCCTTCCTCCAATTATAGGTCCTATTTCATTATTTGTTCTTTCCACTCGAATTATTTCTGTTTAGTCTAAAATTGTAAATATTTACCCATTCTCTCTCTCTCGCTCTCGCTCTCTCGCTCTCTCTCTCTCGCTCTCTCTCTCTCTCTCTCTCTCTCTCTCTCTATCTATCTATCTATCTATCTATCTATCTATCTATCTATCTATCTATCGACCTATCTATCTATCTATCTATTTCTCCCTCCCTTCACTTTTTCCTCTTCTCTAACCCTTCGCCTCCCTCCTCCCCTCCCTGTTCTTTTTCAGTTTGTGTTTGTACCATAATTATATTGCATTTTTTTTTCTATTATAGTATAGATCTATACACATCTCAATGTAAAATCATTGAAAAACTTTTAACCATGCGGAGCTGCCTGTCGCGTACACACATAATTCCAAAATCTTTATAGCTGCGTCCAGTGTCTTATGCTAGATCTGTTTGGCTGACGATGTTTTTTGTTCCGCGTTATCTCTACAATAACACTAGGATCCGTTTATTGATGAGGCTTGCAAAGATACAGAAATCTACTGAGACGCAGTCTTATTGAATATATGAGGCGGTGAGGCGGAATATTTAGATGTCTGGCTAGCGCTAAAGGTGTGTGTGTGTGTGTATATATATATATATATATATATATATATACATATATATATCATTACTCCTTAGATTGTTAAGGTTTTTTTTTTTCAAAATTATTATTAAATGCTATACCGGTAAGCTTTGCAGAGAGTCCTTCTTTCACTAATTTATCAATGCAATCATTTGATTTGGCAGTTTTTGTTGGGTTTTTTTTTTTTTTTTTCAATAAGAGATTGGAATGGTAAATCAAAAAGATATATTGTAAAATGAAGATCACGGGCAATTTCATTTTGGCTTACTTCACACCAGCCACGTAAAATACATGTAGACAATTTCTTTTATGAAACAAAAGCTGCATTCCATATTGATTTATATTGCAATAATTATTCTTCTCCCCCGCTTTGCCGGAATGCGCAAACCTTTTATTTATTTTTTTTTTCCAGCTAGACGTGAATCGAACATTCTTAACCTTTTAACGCTTAATCCGAATCCCGTAAATTCCAGGTGGGGTGAACATTACTTTTAAACTGTGCTTTCTTTCTTTTAACTTGCGACAAACTTCAAAGAATGCACCGCTCCGCCCCGCTTATTCTTTCTGGGTTTTTATCGCACAAAAAACATTTATTAGAAAATAGTGCTGGGGCTACCGGCATGGATCGGTACCCTACCCGCGGCACGCAGCGACACCCACGGCACATCGAGTAGATGCACGGTACGCGGTACTGTGCCGTGCCGTGCGTGCCGTGCCGTGGGATCCGTGCTAGCTTCTCATTGTCTCATGCGTACCGTCGATTTTGAACTGATTCTGTACCGAGTGCAGACAAGTAGGCGACAAATTTTTGTTTGTGATAGAACTTTCCGGCTTACCCGCCATACATCAGTCAACAGTCGGCACGATCTCTGACTGTGTGTATTTGTCTACGTGTGTGTGTGTGGGGGGGGGGTGTCAGCGTTGCGCAAGGGAAATTTAGGGGAAGGGGAATGATAAAAAAAAAAAAAAAAAAAAAAAACAGGCACTCTTCACAGTAAAAGACCTCAATCTCTGAGAGATTTGTTTTAGGCCTATAGTGTCAATGCACACTATACAGTATACACTATACCGTTCTCTTCATTCTTCTCTGCTCTGATTAGAATCATCCTCTCCTTTTTTACTTTGTCTTCATGTTATTACACTGCTGTTCTTATGACTTATTGCGCTCTAAAATAACGAGTTTATACTTTTCAATGAAATTTAGTTCTGCTTACTAAACAATCATTTTCCTTTTGTTGCATTTTTGTTAAATGTGCTAAATCTGATTGCTGCTGGTCTTTGTTTGTTGTTTGAATTATTATAGTTAGGCCTAATAAATTTCAGTTGCAACAGCACGCTCAGCTTATAATTTTTTATTGTTGTCATGTTACGTTTAATTCAAAAGTCAAACTATAAATAAGTGTATATTAAAGAACAGAAGCTTGTCATAAATCATGCAATCATAGCTTATCATCTTAGTCTTCTGTCCTTTTAAGATTAATTGAATGATAATGCATGCCTATAAACAGATTAAACTTTAATTATGTCCAGACAAACTGAGATAATAAAAAGGCAACGAGAAGCAAAAAGAAACGGAAAAAAAGAAAATGACAAAGTAGAACAACGAATAAAAAATAATCTTGACTGACGACTTGGCGTCTCGCGCTGGCGCTCCGTATTGACGCGCCCAACCCCGCTCATTGAGCCACTGGCCAATTTTTCCCCCTAAGAATTATTTTTTACACAATGCAGCCGAGGTCTGATCTATATTTTTAGATACGACCGACACTAAGCCAAAAGATGTGTGTGATACTGTAGACTATGGACACGCACATGTGGGTATATCTGTGTGTGTGTGTGTGCGTTTACAAAGGTGCCGGAAAGTGTTAGGGGTGTGCCGTTTCAGCTGCGACTCGATGACTGGAGAGCCTTCACCTTCATTCAGTGTCGAGTCCCTAGATTTAATTTTAGGCTCTCGGATCGGAGGCGTACCGTGCCGCGGATCGGGGTGTGCGGTGCCTACCACGGATCGGGATGTGCTGTGCCTGCCACGGATCGGGATGTGCCGTGCCCGCGGTACCCTTCACCTCGGGTCCCGATACTCGACGGGTAGTAAAAAATCAGGTAGACCCCAGCTCTATTAGAAAATGCCTTATTTCAGATTCATCGTGAAAACATATCAACATTCCTTGCAAAAATGTTAAAAAGTGACCACCATGTCAGAACCGCCCTTCTCTCGCTTACATTCACTTTCATCTTCTTCTCCACGTTTCCGTCTTATAGATATTATATTCTATTATATATTCTCCTTCTCCCGAAACTATCATTACCATCAACAAACAACAGTATCACCACCATCACCACCACCACCACCACAATCTCTTTCACCTCTTTCTCTTTCTTCTTTTGTTCTTCTTGTTCTTGTTCTCAATGTTGTTGTTTTTGTTGTTGTTGTTGTTGTTGTTGCTGCTGCTCTTCTTCTTCTTCTCCTCCTCCTCTTTCTTCTTCTTCTTCTTCTTCTTCTTCTTCTTCTTCTTCTTCTTCTTCTTCTTCTTCTTCTTCTTCTTCGTTTTGTCCCTTCCATCTCCTTTGCGCCTCAGTTTCTTTCTTTTTTCTTTTTCATATTACATATATCTATCTTTTGTTTTTTTCCATTCTTAGGCGGAAAATATGTTTGACTCACTCCCTTTGTTCGATATTATTTTCTTTCACAATATCAATATAAAAATCATTTAACGAGCGTAGAGAACAATCATAATCAATCGTTTTTGTTGTGTTTTGTTTTGCATTTTTTATTCATCTCCTCAAAGGCACACAATTCTATGATAATGTGACAAAAAAAAAAAAAAAAAGAAAAAGAAAGAAACAATACAACCAAGAATTGCATTCATAATACTACCTTATACGAGTCCCTTGATATACTTTATCGCTATCAAGAGCTCATCCAAGTGCGGCAATTTGGTTTTCTTATCTATCTATCTATCTATATATATATATATATATATATATATATATATATATATATATATATATATATAGCTATTATTTTGTAAAACTTGTTCAAAATCCACCAAAGTGGCTGTTTTAATATTGACTATTAATTTCCTTAAATATTTTTGAAAATATCTAGGGGAAGAAAGATCATGCTCATAAACTGTAAGAGTGACTAGAAAGACCAAGAAGGCGAAAAGGTATTACATGTATGTTTATTTGTTTTGTTTTTTTTTCCGAAGGACCCAATTGAATGTCATAAATCTGTTTCGAGTCCCGACAGTTCTGACGAACATACAATCTTATGTTGATAAAATACATGCAATTTTTATTTGCCATCATTCATCCTCGTCAGGATCGGCCTCTACAGTTTTGCGTCGTTTTTTACTTGTTACTTCTTTGTATACCATAATGACTTTGGTAGTCTATCACAGTCTCTCTTTCCTTGTTTTATATGTACTCTTGATGTACTAGTACCAGCAGTTAATGTACCGTATCACTGTAATATTAATATTCCGCGCACAAGTGTAATTCTCGGTTTGCTTGACCATCTTCACAGAATCGTAGATTAAAAAAAAAACCAACCTGAGTGGACGAGGAGTAGGCTACACGTACATCTGAGATACTAATTATTGGCATATACTATGTTGAAAAGGGAAGGGAGGGGAGAGAGAGAGAGAGAGAGAGAGATATATATATATATATATATATATATATATATATATATATATATATATATAGAGAGAGAGAGAGAGAGAGAGAGAGAGAGAGAGAGAGAGAGAGAGAGAGAGAGAGAGAGAGAGAGAGAGCACATGGCTAACACCCCGTGGCATGACCAGGAGAGTTTATCTAGGCCTAACAAGTTCCACCTGGAATCTAGACGACTAGACTGATGATACTGGTTAAGAGTGAGACCCACACAGAGACATATTGTCCTAAGTCTTTAGACATTTTCGATACGTTTGGGTCACTCTTGCTGTGGACAAGCGATAAACAGCTCCGCCCCCCTCCACACACACACAAAAACAATAACAACAACAACAAAAAATCAACCAAATAAACAACACCCCACCACGTATAGGTCTACTCTCAATGGGAAATGCAAGAAAACTACATAGAGTAGGACAGTTTTTACAATTTTATTTTTTTTTATCTTTGTTTTCTTCTATCGCCATTCATGCTGTTTCTGACAATGATATTGGCTATGTTGCTGTTGTTGATCCCGTTGTTGCCACACTTTGTTGCTAATGCTAATGATAATAATGAAGGTACATTTTTATGTTCTTTATGTTGTTACAACCGCTGTTGGCGTGTTGGGGCAGTGGGATGAAGCAGTAAACCGACAAAAACCTAGGATTGTCAAAAGTATACATATATAAAACTAAATATAGGCCAAACTTTTTTTCTGCATTGTTTACAGAATGGAAGGCTCCATTTTGAATCAGCAGATAAGAATACTGACTGTGGTCCCCGCTCGCCGTCGTGTTGTTTTTCTATCTCCAGAAGACCTTTTTGAGATACATGTACTATATATGAGTGAAAAAAGAAATGACTCTCCAATAGGAAAGGAGATTTATTTAAACTTCTGGCATCTCAAATCATGGGCTTAATAATGAATATTGAATCAACAATACAATGAACATAAAGTGACCGAAGCACTGTGGTGTACCCGAAATATCGGCCATAACAGATGACAATTAAGACACGTCATTAAAAGTATCGTAACCGGTTGGCTTTGAATGGGAATGAGTAACGCGACATCATTATGACAAACGATGGTTTTCGATTTCAAGAGATTATTTTCAAATATTAGTACATGTAATTCAAAACAATTGGAGGCATCAGATTTCACAACAGCGACAAAGACTTTGAAACTAGGTTGTCTCTGTTGGTAAACAACAACAGCAATGAGTCATCGAGTTTGAAATGGGTGGTCGTCTTTATTCTGTTTGAATATTCGAATACCAAAAAAAAAAAGCTATCAGATTATCTTCCTTGTGTCTTGTATATAAATTTAATTTGAAAATTAGGAAACAACTAGCCTGTTGCTACATTGGGAATCTTTAAATAGTCTCGCTCTATGCAATGTTCGTGAGAATGAATCTAGATTACAGGGGAATCATATTCCCTTAAAAAAAAGAAAGAAAAAGAAAAAAAAGTAGGTAACGATAAAAAGTCTTCTGTTGGCGTTTAAGGCAAAGAGGCATCGAGAAGTTTTATATAAAGGATCTGAACGAAATGATCAAAGTGCATTCAAAAATCTTATGAAAGTTTTGCTTTACCACATGTGAGAGATTATAATTATTTACATGTTAGATTTTCTTCTTATGCTTCTGAGTAAAGCACACTGTTATATTTTGATAAGTAAAAACCATAATAATTCAATAACAATATAATTTTATGCATTAGTAATAATAAAATTCCATCCAAGTTTAGGGACTGAAATAATCATTATGGTTAAAACGCCTTTTGGATTAATCAAGCTTATCGCCAAAAGGAAAAAAAAAATGATCTGGGATGAAACAAAAAAAAAATCTTTTCATTTTTTTTTATTTTAAAACATTTTACCGTGTGCGACCCATCAGCTTATAATCAACAAGTTACAAATCCCTCATTCTAAATTTATTTCCTTACTTCCTTAGCTATTCACAGTTTTTTTGTTTTGTTTTTTAATATGGGATTGATGCCATTGTGCCCCTATTAAAACAATTTAATCGTCAAAAACGTTTTGGTTCTAAAAGTTCCTTTATACTCCATCCATTCTCTCCACCAAGTCTTTAAAATAATAATAGTCCAGTCATAACAATGACCTGGTGATCTCTAACATTCATGAGTCAGCGTATGCAAGCGATCAAAATTTTATCTCTTCTCACTATAATATGAATTGTGAAACGAACAGAGAATTTTAATGTATATTATTATTTTCCTGGAAACTTAAACGCTTATAATACAACGATCACAAATTATAATCAATACATAGCATTGTTGATTCTTACAAAACCTGTTAATTTTCGCTCTAGTGTCCTCTTAGAATGCCTTTTGAAAAACGCAAAAGAAATATTGTACTGTATAGAAGTGTTTGTAGGAGCAAAAGTAGATCTCATCTCTTTAAACTAAACAACCACAAGAAATGGTTCAAAATTCTCTGATTTACCGATCCTATTTAAGCACTGAAACAAAAAAATGATCACTATCGTTCTCTTTTCATCCGGTAAGCCTTGTTACACCCAAACATACTAGAACCGTGCTTGTTTCATGTTTGTTTCTTTTTGCTTTTGCTTCTCTTCGTTCTAAGTCTTAGTTCGATTACAAAGTCTTCGCTCAGGTGCACCTCGATACTGAACAGTCACGGTAGTCGCCAGCTTTTTGACGTCTACCGTCTAAGCGTCTATCAAGTTTCGATTCATATCTTGCATCCACTTCACGCTGAGAATCAAAATCATTACTGTAGTCATGCTCTATTGACCGTCTATTCGCACCGTATGCGGTAAAATCATTTCTTAGGCTTTTGGGAATAACGTTAACTGTTTGTTCACTAGGCCTAAGCATAAAAACTCTATTGGCCTTGTCTGCTTCAACTGTTTTGAAGTTTGTGCGAGAGAGTAAGTAGCTCATGGTTAATGTCCTGGTATGTTTGTTTATTAAAAGATCGAATTATACTGTAGAAAATTCCTTGTTTGTTAAAAGATCGCATTATACTGTAAAAAATCCCTTGTTGATTGATTCAATATAGATCTAGATCTAGACCTATATGTACCATCTTACTGCTGCTAGGCCAGTGATCAAATAATTTATTTCACCTGTGATTATCATTTTGACAACCGAGCTCAGCCAAACTAAATTCAATTCTGATCTAGACTCCATAACAGCCTGTTGTATGTCTGACTAGACATAGATGATCCCAACGACGCTAAGGTCGGGTAAATCCATACCAGGAAGTTGACTTTTTGACGAAGCGACTTGTCAGTGCAGCATCGACTACATTTCTGCTAGTTTGACTTCAAGACGTGTGTGTGATCTTACTTGTTTTTGTGGTTAACATACTTTGTTTTAACACTTAGTAAGTAGATTGAACTGACCAAAGACTTTTGAATTGAAGCGGATATTTTTGTGTCGCCTGCACATTTCATGTTGTGCAGTGCACATTGCAATGGTTTGAAGAGAGAAATGACTCGGGCGATACATGTTTGAGATAAGTCAAACACCATTGACTTTCGAGGCTCCAAAGTTGTAAGTAGGTGTGAAAATTAGGTCAAACCTAACACTTTTTAATAATTTTCTTTAGAAGAGTTTTTTAATTATCAAGATCCTGATATAGAAAATATACTAAGGAGCAATATTTCAGTCCTATCAGTGCATATGGGGCTGATAAACCAATTCAGGACAGCAATGACGAAAGTGATGTATTTGCTGAAATTGATAATAATTATTAAATATTGCATCTGAATAACAATGAAGAATGGAGGTAGTAGCTTTGGTACCTTCACACTCATGAACCAGTTATCAAGTTGACTGCTGTTGCTAAAGGCAACAAGTTTTTGGGGGCAGTCATCGTTTTTACGCAATGATCAAATGTCTCTTTAAACACATGTACTCTTGAGGGGAGGATATATTAAAATTCGGTACCAACAGTATTTTCAAGTTTTTCTGATTGCCTACATACTGTACCAAGGCAAATAATACCAGGACATGGTTATGGAGTCGGTTGCCAGAACCCCTTTGAGAGATGTTGATGAAACAGCTTTCATCATTTCCCAAAGTTTTATCCAGCTAAAGGAGAATACCAAAGAAATAGCTCAGGAAAAGATCTCACTTCAAGTTTTGACACTGCTATATTATTAGACTCTGTGTAAATAAATACTTTGGAATTTACTTCACTAGATGAAAGACTATGAAGGGCTGCACCTAAATTGAAATTGACCAAAATTTGTCTACTGACAATGGTTTTTCATACTGAGAAACATAATATGTGAGCAATTCTCAGGGGGTCAACCCTAAAGTGTTACATTAGACCTGGAATTTTTTTTGTCTCTTTTTGTCTCAAAATTGTTTAATATCATTAGGGAAAGGTGTAAATTTATTGAAAAAAAAGATCAGGAGATTCTTTTTTAAAAAAACTTTTGTGTAATGCTTGGTTTTCATCACCGCAATATGAATTATAATCTTCTGGATGTTATTGATGTTTCAAATTTAGCCACCTTTGAAACAAAAAAAATCATACCATTGATATGTAGAGTGAAAAAGTAGATGTTATTTTACTGTTATTACATTAAAACATGATAGTTGAATTAAATGACGCATAATTTATGTTAGTAAATGGATTCAATTTGTGTCATTGTAACATTCCAGAAAAACTTCATCCAAAACTTTTTGCTTGCAGCTTTTAAAATTATTTAGATTCAATTTTAAGCTGACAGCATTTGATTACCAGCCAAGTGGTTTGTTCTTCTGGATGTTACAGTGACATAATTTTTTTGTCATTTTAACATCAGGAAGATCATGGAGAACATAGATTTACATCAGTTCACACGTTGTTGTAAATAATAAGCAGCCTGACACAAAGTAAATAACTTTTCCCACCCTAGAATTAAGAAATAGTCGAAATTAGACTTAAAAAGCCCATAAGAAACGGTAGTAATGGACCTATTTGCGTCATAATAACGTCCGAAGAGCCATTTTAATGCCCAGTCTTTAGTATTCATTGCCGACTTAATTAGATTTATCTTAAAAAATAAAATGATTAAATCTTTTGAAACAAAAGCATCCAAAACAACTGTCCAGATTTATACAAGACCTTAAATGCTTCTGGACGTTATAGTCGGAAACTTTTTTACCTGGATGTTATCCTCCAGGGGCAATGACAGAAAATGGAATTGAATGGCCCCTTTGAGTATTGAGGCTAGCAATAGAATAAATTAGGTTTTACAAGATGAAAGAGGTCATTTCCGATGAACTTGACAACAATGGTTTAGTCCAGAAAGTGAAAGTAAACAAGGAATGAAGTATCTTCTGGACGTTATAGTATGACATGAAATGACCTAGTTTGTTTTCAATCAGATTTAAGAGATTGCATTCACCCTGTTTATTGTAGGTATGTGAATTCTTTTTTTTTTTTTTGCACTCTTCTCTGCACAAGCATGTAGCGAGCTAGCTAGGCTTTTATAACAGCTGATCTGCTCTGCTTAAAATAGGCATCTAAATTACAGAGAGGATAACTTCCAGAAGCACATATTAAAGATTAGATTTAAAAAGAACTATGCTCTCTGTTAGTTCCTTTTTTAAGTGAAAAGCTACTATTAGAAAAAAAAAAATGAAAAAAGTATGTGGGTTTTTACGAATATAGTTAGCTGCTTTGTAAAAACAGCCACTCAAAAACACCAATATTTTGTTATGTGACGTTTTTTATTGAAAAAATGGTAACTGATCCAATACAAAACTAAACATAATTAAATTATATAGTTTTAAATTACATCAAACTATACCTGCTATCTCCTCAGCATTTATGTGGTCATGTAATTTTATCAGTGTATCATTAGATAGAAACTGTCAACCAAATGTAAGATATACAATTACAGATTTCTTAAGAAGAAGAACTCAAGAGATTTTTTTAATAAACAAAATTGTCAGTGGTGACAATATCATCACCAATGTAATTTTAGAGGGATATAGTACAAAAAGCATTTAGTTAAGATGCAAAACTAGTCCAGTTAAATGATACTTTATCGTTACATTTTTTTATTTGAATTTTCTCTCTTTTTCCTTCGCAGTACACATACAGCTGTATTATTACTTTTTGTTTCATGATGACAGAGAATCAGCCAATTAAGCAAGGTAACACCAAAGTAAAACAAACTTATAACTGAGTCATTTTTAATGGTAAAAGATGTAATGCTCACCAATATGGATGCATTTAAATCATTATGTTTATTTCCATGTTAGCAATCATGCTAGCAGTGATACTTTATCCTAATAACACACTTTTTCACATGAAAATAATTTGAAGTCCATGGAATTTAGAGGGTGAATTAATTGCAAAAATAATATATATTGGAATATTTATTGTGTAGCCAACGAAAAATAAAAACTCTTATTACATTAATCATCAGATGAACTTCCAGAGACTGAGAAACCACATAGTGCTGGAGAGAAACACGAGGAAAGAGGGGAAAGCATAATGTGTACATCAGTGAAGTTTTCCAACCAGGACATGAATCTGCTAGTGTGTGAACTAAGCCTGGTCATTGAGGAGCTGAATGGGCTTGAGAAGGAGAAAACATCAAAGAGCAAAGGTTTTAGTCAGTCATGAGTTTCTTTTTACTTTATGTTTAGCATAAAAATTTGTGAAGGAAAGAAATTTTGTTGTGTTGAAAATTAAAAAAAAAATTTTATCTAGGAAATAAAAACTCGAGTATTTTGCAGATTGTGAATCATGAATATTTATTTTTTGATGTATAGGTAACAAAAATCTCTATATTGATACTTTTCATATCATGAATACTTATCATTACACTGATGTAACTGTGAGGAAAATGCAGAAGTTCACTGGAATTGATTGGCACTTTTGTTTGTTGTGACAAACTGCTTCATTTTGTTTATGGCGTTTACTGTGACATATAGTTTCATTTTAAAAATCTTATAAAAATTTTTTGCCAAAACTATGTTAACTCAGCAATACTTGTTTTAAGGAATGTATTTCTCAGTGGGAAATTCTTCAAAATCCAAGTCTTTTTGTGAATAGATATGTTTTAATGTTCACTATCATATACATGTAGGAATAAATAAATGAGCAGCTGTGAATTTGCTCATTTACGAAAAGTACGAGACTAATGCCAGCACCCTTTCTCCTACCCCTGTTCTCTCTTAACTGAAAAAGCAACCTTTTGCCCCTCAATTGAAACCGATCCTCGCTTCTCCTGAATTTCTCTCTTCAACTCAGCATCCTTCTGGCCCTGAACTAAAAGTGCAACATAAAATGATATTCATTGAAATTCTAGTATGCCATGCAACTGAACAGCTTAAGATACAAGATTATTAATAGAACTCATTACTTGATTAGAAGTTTAGGTGTACTGGGTTGATCATTCTGAAAACCAATATTTCAAAAGATACCTTTCTTGTTTGCAGGCCTAAATTTTCGTTGGTGCGAGATCATTACAGCTCAGAACTCATCTGAAAAGGACACACAAAATCAGATGTTAACACTTCACTACATGGAGAAACAGAAGAATAAATCTCTGAGAGTGAAATCTGTGACTCTAAAAGTCACTGGAGATAATTTTGACAGTATTTTAAGCAGCATACAAGATCAGTGTCAGAAAGGTCAGTCCTTGCATAAGTGTCATGATTTTGTGACATTGGACGCCCTTTTGGTAACCTTACAATAATGGAAAAAAAACTTCATCTCCATTGATATCAGCATATATAAAAAAAGGCAGGAAAAGGTTGGGTTTTTTTTAAAGATTCTGATATTTTTTGTGCATCTCTATGATTAAATAGTATCACTCTTATTCATTTGTCAAGTCGTCAAACAATTGAGAAGGATGCATGCATAGAGCGTATTATATTTCTGCAAATAAAGTAGTGTTGAAAGTAGAGTATTATGCAACCGAGGCTAATCTGTATCAACTTACACATTCTTTTATGTGCTTCATTTAACTACATTTGATGATATATTGATATTCATCTTTTACTCAAAACTTTAATTTTCCATGATAAGGCAGAAAGATCTTAAAATTACAGCTACTTGTCATTTGTATGGAAGCTGTAAGGCATGATTTTTTTTTTTATGGGTTCTTCTTTACATCATTGCAGTCATTATGATTGTCATTGGTAGTATTTATCCGTCTTTATTATTGCCACTGTTGTAAGCTTTGGCCTTGTAAGTATATTATCTTTTATCATGAAAAATCATTATTCTTTTTAGTCCCCAACAGACCCAAGAAACTATTTGTCTTGATCAACCCTATTGGAGGAAACCGCAAAGGTGTGGAGATCTATGAGAAGAAGATTGCGCCAATCTTTGCTCTGGCTAATTGTGAGACTACTGTCAAGAGTATGTACAATTTTTCAGTAGTTATGGAAACAGATACTACAAAAGTTTTCTTTTATTTTGCTAAATTCCCAATGAGATCTTAACCCTCTAAACCTTAGGCCCATGATTTTTGCAACCCCCCCCCCCCCCAATCCTAGACTTGTTACTAAATTTTAGTTTTGCTTATCTGACAGTGAACACTAAGATTGGTGATACTTCTGTCCACGTGAGAAAACCTTATTTCACCAACCATTAGATAGATCTAAATCTAGATCTATATCACTATTTTTCCTTGCACCACCATGATTTTATGGAAGAAGCCCACTGTTTGCCTGTAGATCTAAGATCTAGATCTGGATCTACAGATTCATCTGTAGACTTAGATCCAGATATAGACTCATTGATATCAGTACTAATTTTGCTGTCTGGAAAATACTCAAGATCACTTTCATGGCATTTGTCAGAGAAAGAACAGGTTTTCAGGTTCTATGGGTTAACTTAAGGTAGAGAGCACTGAAAACTTGTCAATTTCCAACTTTTCAAATATTGCTACTGTAACAAAGATTTATATAGCGTACAATTCTGGCCAGGAAGAAATTATAATGGAGACTAATGAATATTGTTGTTTGTACCTTGGAACTTCTCTCTCTCCCGCCCCACCGTAGTCCCAGGATTCTGTCCATAACCTGATAGGCATTTTAACATGAACCTCAGAAAGCAATCATTAAGCATTTATACCAAATAGATAAGAGCTCTTTCAAGAATAGAATGTACTATATCGGTCAATTTTATGAATATGACAGGCCTTTCATAGTTTTTCCTTTTTATTATTTAAAAAATTATTTTCTCATGTCACAGTATCTGAAAGAGCAAAACATGCACTAGAAATTGGAGAGACTCAAGATTTTACAGGCTATGATGGGTGAGCACTACTTTTTGGATGGTATTCAAAAACCAGTTTACAACTATTATGTTGCACAGGCTACTTCTTTTGTACATGATCGTTCTGTTGTGTTTCCAATTTCCTCTCCAATATAATTTTATTGCAAAAACAAAGGTGAATGATGAATAATCTCATAAAAACTCAAGTTTTCCTTAAGTGCATTTTCAAATTTACTGGTCCTCATTTAAGATTCTGAGACTAAGACAGGCTTATGGGACATTAAAAAGTTCAAACAACTACAGTCTGTGCCGGCTTTAATTTAATTGCTAGCATTAAACAGGTTTTAGGCTCAAGCAGTCTCTATGGCTCTTACCAAAATTTTGCTAGATAAATTACCCGCCTTTAAGCACAGAAACGTTGGTTTCACACAAGCTTCATTTACAAGACAGTCAATACTTTCATGAGCTATAGAGCATGCACTCTTCATGATGACCAATATGAGCTATAGAGCATGCACTCTTCATGATGACCAATATGAGCTAAAGAGCATGCACTCTCCATGATGACCAATATGAGCTAAAGAGCATGCACTCTCCGTGTTGACCAATATGAGCTAAAGAGCATGCACTCTCCATGATGACCAATATGAGCTAAAGAGCATGCACTCTCCATGATGACCAATATGAGCTAAAGAGCATGCACTCTCCATGATGACCAATATGAGCTAAAGAGCATGCACTCTCCATGATGACCAATATGAGCTCAAGAGCATGCACTCTCCATGATGACCAATATGAGCTAAAGACCATGCACTTTCCATGATGACCAATATGAGCTAAAGACCATGCACTCTCCGTGTTGACCAATATGAGCTAAAGAGCATGCACTCTCCATGATGACCAATATGAGCTAAAGAGCATGCACTCTCCATGATGACCAATATGAGCTAAAGAGCATGCACTCTCCATGATGACCAATATGAGCTAAAGAGCATGCACTCTCCATGATGACCAATATGAGCTATAGAGCATGCACTGATGATGACCCATCCAAGTTCAAGCAGTCTCTGGTGCAGCAGTGAGTGTGTAAGAGAAACACAAAAAAAAATGCAAATCATCTAGTCTAGGGCAAAGCTACACAGAGACGGAAAAAAACATAGTCTGGGGAGTGAGAAAGTGAGGCCGGCTGTGATATTACCTTTGCTCCTCGCTATCTGCTAATTCTGATTTTGTATGAAACAAAATAAAAACACAAACTGCAATGAAAGGTAAAGATGTTTGATAGCACACACGTTTGCACGACAAAGTCTTAAGAAAAAGGGACATAACTCAGGATTTTTTCTACATAAAAAATTTGGGAGTAATGTCTTCTTCGCTCCAAAGCATGTCTTGGCATTAAGCATGGTTATGCTTTCTCCCAATGACTGTGCTTAAAGCCGGCATGTACTGTACTACTTTTCACAACAAAATCACTGGTTTACAAGTCTTCTTCACTAACTCTGTTACATAAGCACAAAGTTACTTCACATAATATTTTTTTAACTACTTGAAAATAAACTTATCATTCTCAGTTTGTATCTTTTTAAATAATCATAAGATTTACCTTTTAATTTAACTGTAACGTTCAAAAAAAAAAGAGAGAGAGAGAGAAGTAAACTAATCTGTGTTTTTTAGTCCCTGAAATAACCCCCCCCCCCCAAATTTACAGTTGTTTTTTCTTTCTTTTTTCTTCACATGTTTTGTGGCAGTATTCAGAAACCTAGGTTTAGAATTAATTGTATAAACACTTTTTCTGAGGACACTATTTATAAGAAAAGGTTAGAGATGAGAGATATGAAGTCATTATTATGTCACTGTTAGTTACACTACTAGTAAGAGATATATTGAGTGTGCAAGGAAAGAAAGGGAGTATTAATATTGATAGACCATTTGCATATGTATGAGTACTGCTATTATGATAGCTTTTTTATGTTTGAAATTCCCCCAGAATCATCTGTGTGAGTGGAGACGGGCTTTATCAAGAACTCCTGGAGGGATATTTAAAGCAACTGCAGAAAGCACATGGGGTTGACATTAATGATCCTAAAGCAAAAATAGTCAAACCAAATATTCCCTTCTGCTTGATTCCTGCAGGTTGTCTGCATGTCTGTTCAAACTTTGAAGGCTATTCTCAAAGAAGTATTTTTTTAAATGAGTCTTACCTTGTTTTAAATACTTTAACCATCACACATAATGGTAAACAGGCTTCAAAATTTTTCTTTTACAACTACTGGTGTAATGCAATCATACCTAATATCATATTTCATTACAGTTTTAAATGAAAGTCTTCTGTGCATTTGTTACAAAAGCGCTTTAAGCACAAGAAAATAATCTGATAATCATACTTTGTAATGCTTGATTAGATTTAATAACTTTTTTTTGTCTAAAGCTGATATTGTATGCTGAGAATTTAGCCAAAAAGACGCCATAGCTTTTTGGTCGGATAGATCATAATCGATGTATACTGCAAGAGTGACCAATTTGATGCAGGTTCCAAATTTGTAACTCTTGGTCTTTCTCTGATCAAATTGGCTTTGCTTAAGTTGGCAGTGGATAAACACAATGAATATAATCTTTACATCATGGCAAATGCTGAACATAATTTACCACAAAATATTTAAATCTAAAAGCAGTTTGTGTAGAAGTTGACAAGCTGTAGAATGCTAAGCTTAAATCAACCAGTTGAAGTAACAATGTCAATTGCTTGCATGTATTTTGTGTAATTTTTCATCAATGGAGCAGAATTTTAACTTCCATTCGACTTAAGACAGACTTAAAATCAACTGTCTCCCACAACCTGTCAATTCAATCAACGTTATATTAAGAGCGATGGAAAATAAAAATATGTTAACAAAGTTCTAGAACTCTCTAGCAAGCTAATGTAAACAAAAAGTGAATCTAAGCAGGTGTTAGCAGACAAAGGATTATTGTCGGGCAGTAACAGTTGATGCAGATATTATATAGATTAGCATTATGATCGCCATCATCCTTTTTTAATTACACAAAGGTTCAGCATTTTTATCTTTAAAATGAATCAATTGTAAATACTTGATAAAGGTATGATAAAATGAGAACCAAGCACTGATAAACACAATTATAAAGTGGATTTATTTAGAGTGGTCTTCAGAGATGGCCTTTCACATTGAAATTAGCTAGATTTAGCTTTAAATATCTAAATGTAGATAAACTAACATGAGGTTATTTCCAGAAAGATCAGATAGTACATTAATTCAAATAGATCAAGAAAAAAATAACTCCAGTATGAATAAAAAGACCACTTATTTCCAGCCATGGTTAAAAAAAACTCCAAATCTATCCTTAGGAAATCAAGAAAGGTTGGGTAGTCTTCAGCAACCAATATGCAAATTAAAGTGGTATACATCAGTTCTATAATTTTAACCAAGAACACATCCAGACACCTATTTTTCTTTTCCACTTCACCTTTTTCATTTATTTGGATATGCCGTTCTCATATTAGTGAGGGTGCAAGATTGCCAGCTGGGACCAGCATGCTGGCAAATTGAGGCTACCAAGAAGACCTTGCCGACTAATTTATTATTTAGATTGTTAATTAAATATTTTTTTTAATTGTACACGAGATGCAATGATCAGTTCCTCCATGCCGACACATCAGTATGCAACGGCTGAAAATAGTGCCGTGTGCAAAAAAACTTTGTAATTTGAAAATTATACCATGTGCTGACAAGTAAAAGAATTGAGTGGAAAGTTTTTAATTCTTTTATTTCCCGATCTAATCTTTTTATAAATACTTCAAAACGATCATTTTAAAGCTATCTAGGTACAAATCAAAGAATGTTGAAAAGAGTCATATAATATATCGGAATTGTCCTAAATTAGCTAGGTTTAAGCATTTTGTGGAATGGTGTTGCCAGCTGCAAATTGCTTCATGTAAACAGACCTTAATGGCTGTCAATGTGTTTCATCCTCCAGGCTCTAGTAATGGGACAGTGCGCTATACAAATGATGGAGTTATTGACTTGGAGACCTCTGCCCTCAGAGTCTTGCGTGGTGAGTGGTAGCATTTGAAGAGAGAGGCAGTTGTAAAACCAACATGTGTGAGCTTCTGATGACAACTGTTTATTATTAGTATAGTGTTATTTTATGTTTTTGACCAAATTTGTCAGTTTTATGACAGTTTCAAAGCTATTGAGAGATGTTGAAGTGAAGCAGAAAACATTTTAATTTAGCTATAAACTATCAGTCAAGGTTTTTGAATTATGAAATAAAATTATGTTCCTTTGACTCTTTATTTCTGAAAAATAGTCAAAATTAAACATTCTTTATCAGCTGTCATTGATTTGAAAGGAAGAGATAGTGTTTAATGGATGTTAAAAAGACAACATTTCCCCCCCCCCCCTTTCCCCCAAAAAAAATCAAACAAAAAAAAAAACAGGAAAAAATAAAAGTGCAAAATCAGGGACTACGCGATATTCTAAGGTTTTTGAATCAAAGCTGTTATAACTCTTATTTAACTGTTATTTTGATCTATAAAATTACAGGTGAAATTCACTCTTTGAACATAGTGACAGTGCATGAACCAGGCAAGATAATTGGTGTGTGTGGACTTGCGTTTGGGATTGGGCTGATCACAGACTTGTTGAAACACTCTGATGAAAGGCGCTGGATGAAGAAGGCTCGTTATGTCTGTATGTGTGCAAAGAAAATAAAATTTTATTCACTTTTCTCTGCATATTTATACCCTTTTCAATGCCTGAAAAAAGCAATAAAATTATGGTAACGAAATAGCACTACATGCACCTTCAAGATGCTCCTGATTGTTGGATCTAGATAGATTTAGGTATGTTCATAATGTAAACCTGTATCTCGCAAATACTGGCACACAATTATTCCCTATCCAAACTTCTTTAGAATTTTTCCTGGCTCCGGTTAACCCATATCGTATAATGTTTGTATGACCAAGTGTGCTAAAATCCATCAAGTTGACAATCCCAGTATCCTTATTTCATGTCATCAGGAACAGCAGAAATAAATGATTATAATACAAATTTCAGAATGTATTTATTTTTAAGGTTTTAATTTTTAACAAATGTTCTAGAAAGCAGATTTTACTGATATTTCATATGAGTTTTCATTGTTTGTGTCTCAAATACATTCAATTCAATTGTGTTTAGTGTTTGTGCATTTATCTCAATTTTGAACAAATTTTTTTATTTCATGGATCATTAATGGGACTTTTTTCACAAAGGGTGCTGGTGCTGTAACTCTAACTCCATTTTGGTAATTTTATACCCATAAATCAGTTCAAAATTGTGTGCCTCTGAAAGTGTATGTTGTTAATTTTAAAATTTTGCCACCTCAGAAAATAGGTTCATTTGTTTTTCTTTCAGATTCTATTGCAGCTGTTTTGTTGAAGAGACGGAGAATGTATGATGCTCAAGTTGACTATATATTGGATGAAGATGAAAGTGAAGGGTATCAACATTAAGACCTAAAAATCACTTTTCTGTCCCTTTAAATATTTCCTATTACTTTTTATAAAGGTGTCTTACAATTTGGATGAATAAAAGAAGGCCATTTAGTGTTGTTGAAGACGTTACCTTTCACTTGTAATGGCCCTGCCACAACATTGCATTCAAATGTTCAATCTTTATATCTGAATTGAGACCTTTTGCTCTGTTCTGAAACCTTTCGTTCACATTGTTCTGTCTATTATAAATGTTATGAACTTTGCTTCATAATCATATCTGTCTCTCTATACTCACTTTCGATCCCTACTTTCTTTTCTACAAATGGAAAACTTGTGATGCATATGAATAACTTGATCACTAGAAAAAAAATGCTATTAATTACACTAATATTTATCATACATATAATAAGCTCTCTACACTATAACGTTGTACAATTTTGTTCTTTCATTGCTTTGCGCAGGAAATTTTCAGACTGAAGGTCAGTTCTAAAAATTAACAGTTGTTCATAGCTTGCCATGCTAGCCGTAGTAGGTTAAATATGAAAATGGTGAAGACAGTGATTGTGGTGTTGATGATGATCATGACTGTTAGCAAACAATGGTAACTGAGAAGTAATTATAAAATTTTTTTCTCTGGACGCTGACAAAAAAGTGTTGTTTTTGCGGAAACAGGATCAAAAGACTTAAGCATAAAAACCCTTTTAAATGACTTTACCTGTTGTTCTATCACCTAGGCTTGATAGCCTCTACATTTTGTATGATAAAACTCATTTCGCAGCTTCTGGTTTTAAATTATAGTGTGCCAAAAGGATTGAAAAAAGTAGGGAGGAATATATATTTTAATTGCAGTCACCACCATTATATTTTGATGTTCAGATACGTTTCTATTTGAAAAAGATTATTTTTTTCATGGGTGTTCAGGGCCACATTTTATTTTTTTTTACCTGAGGGATGAACTTTGTCAAAGCTATGATCTACTTACAAGGGAAGTCAAACATAAATTAAATTTAACATCATTGCTGAGAATAATATATGTAAATGATTTTTGAAAGTTAGTTGCTTCATAAACCTAGACTTCAGAAAAGAATATCAGTACCAAAGCTTAATAATAAAGCTGTATCTCCCATTTACCAACATGGTAACATAACTTTCATAATGAGCAAGTTTCTATCTTTATTCTGCCCAGAGCTCATTCAGCGCAAGATGGCGCAGTACAACCCAGAAAAGGTGACTGTCATAGTGTTAACTTAAGCATATAAGGCTGAAATTGTAGATTTATCACTGCTAGCACCTTTTGCGGAATAAATTTAACTTATATATTATTCTGTAGATTCATAGCAAAGGCTGCTACCAAACTGAAGATTTTGAAGTGAAGTTTCAGAACTTTAAGATATTGCAGATAAAGTCTTTGAAACTTCAAATTCAAGTTAGTGATGCATTTTAGAGCTGTTTACAAATTTTTATTTGGATTAGATTGGATGCTCAGGCCTATTGAATTCTTAGAATACTAGCCTCTGATTTCTCATGAAGGCTTTCACTAAATATCACTTGTTCTCATCCAGGTAACAGATGTTATTGTGGCTATAAAAGTATAAAAACCATTTAAAAGCAGTACTGATTAATTCAATATTTTAAAAGCTTTACAATAATGTAAGTTAGATTAAGAGGCAAATATCTATACTTTTCATAATCCTTATTTGGTTATGACACTTTTGAACTAGATTATTTTGTATACTCAACCTCAGAGTGGACAGAATTTAACCCTGACGGAAAGCGCTATGCCTGCACTGCTTTCTTAGTGAGCAGGATGGTGAATTTAGGGAACAAGACAATTGTGGATCCGTACAGCAATAGTGGAGCTCTTATCTTGGACACTGGCTGCTCTAACTTTGGCTTCTTCAAATATACTCGCACAATGTTGGGACAAAGTCCAGCGGTTTGCAATTTTAAACCATATGTATTAATTTTATTCATGTGTGTGTGGAGGATGGGTGAGGGTGCACAGGAAAACTTCTCAGAAGCTGCTAGCTTTGCTTATTTTTTCAACCCATTTAAAGTCAAAACGTGTCATCTTAGATTGAAGGGGAACTGTCACTACTCTCAAATTTTCTGGTAAATTAACTTCACTGTTATGCACATTCTTTTTTCTATTTATACAGTACATGTCGGACTCAACGAACTGGTTCGGCCATTTTTAAAACTTTATTGAATGCAAGGTTTGTTGGAGCCTTGACAAAAGGACCACAAGGGAAATAATCACCCAAAGTGAAATTACAGCATAATTATCTCCCTTGTTTTTATCAACCAACCACATGTCCATAGAGCCACTCTTCACCATTCCCACCATTGCCCAAGTTATGTCCGCTTTGGCTCTTTGATCCTGTATCATGATCTCCCCATGCACTGACTGCCATTCCCAGTCCCCTTCCTCCTCTCTTTTTATTATCTCTCCCTGCATGTCAATACTTTGCTCTCCTCTACCCCTAGTATTACTATGTCATAATGTAGCCTATGCCCTAAACGCCCAACACTTCAAACATTTCTTAACAGCCTACTGGGGACCTTTTGATTGAATTTCAACTACATGATTTCTATTTAGAAAAGCATTCTATGGTGAATTTGCCAATACTTGTAGTTCGTTGAACCGGAGGTCAGGTCTGAGATTTGTTCTTTGATGCAAGGTATTTTACAAGAGTCAAAGAAGGAAAAAAAAAAAGGGATTTTTCTCTGTTCTTTGAATACAAGTCGTTTGATTCGAGGTGCACTGTATATAAACATTGTGTGAATTATGCTGAGCAAAAAATAAAAAAGAGGTGTTAATAATAATAATAATAATAAAAAAATGTGTAACCAGTTCTCTAGTCTAGTCTGCAGCTATGATTCAAGAGTTTTTTCATTCATTTTTTTAGACATGAGCCATACAAAGAGTGTGCACCCTTTTTTCAGTGGGAAATTTCATATTTTGAATGAAAGCACCATCTTTAAAACACATTCTTTCATTGTGTAGGTAAAAAACGTTTTCTATGGATTAAAGAGCTAGGTAGGCCTACTTATTTTAGTATCTTTATCTATACATAAAAAATGTTCATAATACCTAGTACAATGTAAGAGTGCTGAAGTCTTCACTGTTTGTGAAGGCCTGCAATTTTTAGTCTCAATTACTAGTTTGGACAATTTGCGATTTCCATATTTTCTGAAAGCCTATTATGCTGTTATGGTCAAGTGGAGATGTTGTCCAGATTATCCATTTCAGACTGATCAAAATGATCAGTAATACTTCAAAAAAGTTCAAGGACTTTGTGTAGAACACACTCATATTCAATCCCTCTTGACTTGAACTTAACCAAGACATGATCAAAAGTAGATCCTCTCTGGATTAGTCATCCATCATTTCTTCTCTGTCTGCTGCGTCTTGTGAAAACCCTTTTGGTAGTGTAAAGTTTAATCAGTTCAGTCATGGTGCCTAAATATTTTTCAGAACTATTATTCCTGTCAAAGACATTTAAAATAATAGACAATTGTCATAATAGTGATCTTTTATAACCTAAAATAGATTCCTCAGTTAATATGTAAGGTACTATATAGCCTCTAAATTTTTATGTATCATGCAAAACAGCTCATCTGCAACCTTTTTATGTCTCAATGTGTATATTTCAGGGTGAAATTGCCAATCTGCACATCAAGGACAAAGCGGTAGGTTTAAGGATCAAGATTTTGAGAGATGAGGCGGTGTCGAGTGAAAAGGATAAGACAGTGGGCCTAAAGGAGGAAGATGCCAAACAAGCTGATGAGGAAGAGACAGGTAACAGAGGAGATAGTGAAGGTGTGTCAGAATTGGATAATGTCGCCAAAACAGAGAAAAGTGAAAGCAGCAAATCTGTGGAGACTGTGGAACCTGGAGAGGGAGGAGGAGAAGTTGAGCAGATTGAAGAAGATAGCAAAACGGACCCAGCCAAAGGGAGCGGTGGTAAGAGTGAGGCTGGGAAAAAAAGGAACAGGAAGGCTGAGGCAGCTGCAGCACGGGACAGTGAGCTGGAACATTACATCTACCTAGATGGAGAAATAAAGCGTGTGGATGGTCTTGAATTTGAATGCAGGTATACAATCTTTAGTCCAATTTTAATCAATGAATTTCTTCAGGTTTAAGAATATTATAAATTTTTCTGCCAGGCAAATATTTTTGAAAAAACAATGTTCTAAGATTTGATATGCCAAGAAGTCAAATATTGGGAAAATATAATTTCAATGCATGGTCTTAAGAAAGATGCTTTTTTTAATTTTGTGAAAGCTTTTTTATATTGTTGAAAAGTGTTCCAAGGGTATTTTAAATTTCTGATGGGCTATTATCTTGTTCCTCTTCATTTTAAAAGGTAAAATGGGAACATAAGATTTACCATTTATAGGCTTTAGATTATTCGAAACACTTTAGCCTGAAGTTGTGGACTAACTACTGTGTTTTGTATTAAGGTGGCTCCTTTAAAAATTGAATACTTGTTTGTGGTACAAAAATTAAATTTCATCGTGTAATCATTTTTATCCCTAGAATGAGTCTGGAAATATATCACTAAATTGTGAATACAATTTAATCTATGTTTATGTTCTTTTTTCTTCTCTGCAGGCTGCATTCAAGCTTTGTTCCCATGTTTGGATGTGTGGCTAGTGAGCTAGTTGATGCCAAATCAGAATGAGTCTTGTTCAGGATTGTGGTTATTTTTTTTAAATTAGAGTCATGGCATATTTGCACTACATATTGTTTGTTTGTTTTTTTTAATGGGTGTTTTTCCTGTCTTGATATTTGTACACCATAAACATATTTTTAAAATGTGGAAACATTTCTCAAAATATTTTCTATTGACATTTCTACAACTGGCAACTTGTGTGATATGACAATAATTATAAATAGCATCAATTGATTTTGAAAAAAAAATACCTTGATTCACACAAGTAAGAAGTAACTCTTTTTAATTTGAATGAGAAAGAAGTCATTAATTAAACGTGGCTTGAAACATGAGGTTCTATTTCTGCAACTACACAAGATCTGATGATTCAAAATTAAAAACTTGTATTATTGTTTCTTTTCATTTTGCTTCATGTTATAAATTTTATAAACATAGTGATAGCCATTTTCCATTTGCATTTAAAGTGTTTCATTTTCTTTTTCCTATGATTTTGAATTGTCATTTATTTCGTGGTTAAACTTGGAATTCAATTCTATTTTCAATGGCATCAACTTCTCCTCAACACAGACTTTTCAGGCTGTTTTGTATTCTTAGTCACTTTAAACAAACATCATATTAAATGTTGAGCAGAATAATGTCGTAGATAATCCCATTTCAGGTATTGATTCAGGTGGTTCATATGATAAATATTGAGTTTTCAAAATTAAAATGTAAAAAAAAAAATTTTTAATCAACGAAGAGAAGATGCAAGTTTTAGCTTGATCGATTCTTGAATCTAATATCATCAGTGCTGAATTTTTTTCAAGTGAAAGAGTTTCTAAAGATGTTTTCTTTTCTGTTTGAGTGATAGTGGAAAAAAGGCCTGACATCAATGGGCAGGTAGAAGGGCTTTATCAAACAAAAAGCAAATAAATACGAAACATTTTTTTTTATCTTTTTACTTTGGCTACTGAGACACCCTGGATTTTATGAATTATTCATCACTTTGCTTCTCCACTAAGTCAAAATTTTATTTTAAGCTCTGCTTATGCAAAAAGACATTTTAAGTCTCTGGTGTTCTTTTTCTTAAAAAATGTATAAACCTCAAGGCTTTGCATTTTCAAATGCCAGGCTAAATTCTCATCACAATTATGTGAATAATTTTATTTTTTCCACGCAACTTCTTTATATGAATGAAACAATGTCTATTATTGTCTGACTCTTTTATTGAAGTGCTCTTGCTCTTGCATATTAATGCATCTATTGTGGCCTTTTTTATTTTATTTCTTGGTACTATTTCTTGTTGTTATTGTAAACTAAGCTATAAATTTATATGTGCAATCCGTGCAAGGTAGTTTTTACCTCTAAGTGTTAAATTTTTCATTGGTGCTATTTTAATGTTTTTGTAGCCACATTGGTAATTTACACATAGTATTCTATAAATTTATATAATATGCATTTCAAGTACAGCAAATTGGTCCCTAACCAATGCTATCTTTTAGAGCCAAATTTAAAGCTTGAAGTTTGAGATAGAGATAAGAAACTGATTTAAAGGCTTGATTTTTACATCATTGTTATGAAACCAACAACACTTTTCAGAAAAAAAGAAAATTGTTTTTCTGACTGTTTGAAAATGGATCATATAGGAGGAGCTCCTTTTAAAATACAGTGAACCTTGGATCTAACGAGACCTCAGGCTCAACAAGGAATTTACAAAAGTCCCGTTTTTTTTCCCTTCTTGTCTCAATAAATTAACCTTGGATCCAACGAGTGTCAAATTTACCAACCTCGGGGTAAGTGAGATAAAGTAAGGTTGCATTGGGCCTTAATAGAAGAACAAAACCACTTTAAAAGTTACCCTATACATTACATGTCGGGCTCTGTGTCTGGGCGGCAATAAAAATTAGATCCACGGGCATGTGCGATTGAAGATGTTTGTGTGTGTGTCCACGCTGACGGGTGTATCCAGCGGGAAGGGCCAGTGCAACAGAAAAATGGGAAAACAAAGCCACCTGGGCACTCCAGACCTAGTGCTAGGTGCAAGAAGAGATAGAGAGAGGGGGAGGGGGGGGTACGCCCTGCATGGTAGAGCGACAGTGAAAGGAATGGTAAGGGGTGTTATACTATGGTGCGACGTTATGAGTCTAGATGTAGGATTTAGGAAAGTGCAGAGAGAGAGAAAAGGGGCATGCTTACACAAGATCAATACATATAGATCTGATTACATGAAAGAGAGAGAGAGAGAGTAAAAATGTGCAGAAAAAGTGAGACAAGTAGCGAGGCATAGAGGGGAAGTGAAAATCTAAGGAAAGAAGAAAAGAATTTTTTTTAATGAGAGTGAGACTGAGACCAGAGAGAAAGAGAGGGCATTTGAATTTATTAGAGAGAAAGAAAGATATTGTACATTGCATAGAGACAGAGAGAGAGGGGTGGGTGGGGATGGAGGAGGTTGGAAAGGGAGAAAAAAGTGGGTAAGAAGAGTCAGAGTTGTTTAAAAAATGAATGTGTTTTAAAGAAGAAATACATCAATTAAAAAAAAAAATGCAAAACCAAACTTCAGTTCCTCAACACTTAGCCAGGTTCATTCATTTGTTTGAGGAATAAATGGAGGTAACTGATTAAAAGTTTAGTGTTGGGTAGGTTCTTTCCCTTAAAGTTGAAGATAGAGATATATATATATGTATATATATTTCCTTTTATCCAACGAGACCTCAGGTTCAACGAGGAAATACTGTGAGACCCGAGTATCTTGTTATATGCAAAGTTTACAGTATTATTTTATCTGTGTATGGGCATGGCCAATTCCCTTACATGAAGAAAGAAAGAAAAAAAAGTATGTCTTTTAACAAAATATAAGTTATTCTATAATGAACTGTTGGATTTTCAGCCTACTCACTGGTTATATTGTTTTGAAATATATGCAGCATGACGAGATTTTCAACCAAAAAATGAAAGTCCACTTTTGTTTTTTATGTGAATAGTGTTGTGCTGCAATAATTTATTTTTCTGATTGTAGTGACCCCTATCATAGAGAGTACAAGTTATTTTCTTGTGGCTCTCAATGGGCTTGAGTCGTTTTTCCTTGAACTTGAGGACTTGCATGTGCTGTAAATGTAGGGCAAAAGTCAATGAAGTATACTATATATGATAATGTTTAGGGCTTATGAATGAAAACATGCAGCACATTTGCAGCTTTTGCAATTTAATTTTGATACTCAGGAAGGCTAATCAAGTAGCAAAAATGGTTGAATATTGGAATTGTAAACATAATGATGGACATTAACTTGTGCAAAACTTGTATACATGCATTTAAATTAAATATGAAAAAGGTGATGAGTAGGAGAAACTCAAAGAATTGAATATTCCAAGGTTACTATAAAAACTAAGTATGTGACAACACATGGTTTACAATATGTCACAAAACTCTGCTGTCACAATGAATAACGTGTAACTAAACATTATTTATTATCATGATTTGTAGTTTTCTTTGTATGTATATTTTTTTGCTCCAATGGTGTTTGATTCTAGCATACTTCATGTATATAGGGAATGTGCTTTCACAAAGAGTTATGTCACTTTGTACGAAGCCGAGAGTCCTTTTAACAATGGTAAACATTTAGAATATATAAACAGAACTAGATAATTGTTTTGCAAATGTTTTTTCATGTGCACATTTTATGTTTGCCTTTTTTTACTTTAAACTTCACACTAATGTTCTATCTTGCAAACGCTATTGCTTCATATGCTACCAAATGAAAGAAGAGCACATGACTTCTAACTTGGTAGCATAACTCTCTCTGAAATCATATTCCCTATCAAAAACAAAGTCAGTTGTCTCCATATACAGCTCTCTGACAAAGTCTGAGGAGATTTTGGACAATGTAGAACTAGTGCTTGACAGGGTTGTTAGCTGCTCATTTTTTTCACCAATGTTTACTAGCTAATTTCCAGTTTTAGTTTTTATTCAAATGTTTGAACATTCCTTAAGGGTAAAGCTCTTTTTATTGTACATTTTGAATAAAACTGTTGTAGATCAATGCTGTGAGATGTTTTTTTTTTCTTCTATAAGATAAAATATTATTGGAAGAAATACCTCATATAATTGCTCATTGTATGGGCTTTCTTGTGTATTAGCCATGGTAACATTACACTGTACATATTGATCGTTTGAGAAGCTTTACAAACTCAGTCCACCATGGGAGGTGAACTCAGTGCTTTTTTCTATGTGTACTATTGAACTCCAGTATCAATGTGTCTTAATCTGTAAACTTAATACACCCATGGTAATAAAAAGAGACAGCAGAATATGAAAAATTAATTGTTTTTTTTTTAGTGTAAGTAATCAAATGGCTGTCTCTAGGTATTGTGTACACCTTGCACTTCAGATGAGGCCATGACAATAATACCCAACACTGTCAGGCTTGGTAGAAAATGGCATGAACCTTTTTTTTTCTAATATTAGATTTATAGAATATGTCAACTAAAATCATATGATTAAAGGGTGCTTCAAATTTTGTCATATAGTCCTAGTCTATTTTTTTCTGGGTTACTCATGATCCTTTCAGTACGAAGGCTGTTATTAGCATGGCAAACAATAGTGTCTTACTTTTGAGCAGATTTGTGTGTTAGTCAAGTATGGCCCATGTAAAGTTGACACACTACAGTTTTATGTTTGCAAATTCATTTTCTAAATTATTTTAAAGTTTTAACAATTTAATATCATTTATTTGCAGGTTAAGCATTCCTGCTTTGCGCCAGATGGAATTGATATAAGTAATAATTTTACTTCATTATTTTTTTTAGGTTTTTAGATCAGACCAGATAAATGATGATTTATCTTTTTGGCAAGTTTGTGTTTGTGAACTTGTATCACTCTCATTACCATTAAGACCTACATTTGAGGGAATAAGAATAGTTAGCTCTTTTTGCGAGATCCAAATTTATACATCCTTTAAGCATTCATGGCAATATAGTTACAAATAAATGGGCTACAAACTCCCGCAAGACACTGCATCTTTAGGCACTCTTTGCCTTGAGGGAATCCACTACCTTTTAATAAGCATGTAAACTAAAAGGATTTTTAAATGGAATTGAAAAGGGAAAAAAATAGCTGAATTCCCATATTCAGGCAATAATAATATGTACTTGGGATTGAAATCTTTGAGTAAATTGTAGAACTATTTTTATATTATATTCCTTAGTTTAAATTTTTTTTTTTTTTTTTTTTTTTTGGGGGGGGGGGGTAAAATTTATGATGCAGAAATATTATCCATGAAGTTAACTTTTTTATGTGACTTTAAGCCAGTCTTTAAAAGTGGACACTTTAGACAGAGGTCAGTTCAAGCATATTAAGTGTGGGTTCTCAAATCAAGAAAATGAATATTTTTCTCTTTTTTTTTAGTCATTAAGTTCTTTTTTGTACCTCATCTTGATTCATGTTGGCTTCTGAATTCAAATATTTTATAAAACTTGAAAATAATCAGGTCATTCCGTGAGCATTTTGCCAAAATAAAAATTTTGAAAGAACTGAGAATCTTGATTCATGTTGGCTTCTGAATTCAAATATTTTATAAAACTTGAAAATAATCAGGTCATTCCGTGAGCATTTTGCCAAAATAAAAATTTTGAAAGAACTGAGAATCTGCCCCTCCATAATTCGCAAAACTTAACTCTGAGCCTAATGTATTAAAGAGATGAAGAGAACTGACAATCTGAAAAAATAATTGCAAAACAAGTACATGTATTCTGAATGTGGTGTCATGTAAGTTATGAATCTTAATCGTGTTTTCATTATCCACTATTCCTTGACACAAAGCTTGAATAATATCATAAATCTGTGATTAAATGCACACTCTGCAAATTTTGTATTCATCATAGAGAAAAGCACATCATTTCATGAAAATTGGGGGGCCGGGTCATATTCCATACAATGTGTACAAATTTTTGCCTGCAAATTTTGGCGTGGTGTGTTAATTTCACACTAAACTTTTAACATTTTAATAAAATAATGATTTTAGATGGAAAAATCAATGTGACTTGAACATGCTTGAGAAGATATAAAGTTAAAAATCTACTCATCCTGCCATATTGAAATTAGATCTGTGTTCAATTTTTACTTCATTGTGCATAGTAGTTGATCAAACTTGGTGAGTGCTAAAAATCCTATATGACCCCTTCTATATTGCAATTTTCTGCTAATCAGTGTTCATGGTATTAGCTTTTAAGAAAAGGAAAAATATCACTGAGTGAAAGAGGTATTTCTTGTAAAGTGAGTATCAATCAGTACACTTTGTCCACACTGTTTTCTTTACTTCTGTTTACGTAACAGTAGGTCAGAAAAAAAAATAACTTACATTTCTCCCAAAGGAATAATGCATGTTTAAGTTAAGTAAACATGACTTAAACCACAGCCCGAGTGCCGCAGGCAATTTTCAGCAGGTTTATCCACTACAAGCAGCTGTTGCTTACCATGTTAGCTTGTGCAGGTTTGTGTTGAAGGTGGCTTAGTGAAAGCCTTCTTGCCTGCCTAGGCAAGCAAACTAGGCCTGTTTAACGTTGTTCTCAAAGTGAATGACAATGCATGACATCTGATAAAGAATTTTTGTTATTGGATATCATAATTGCTATTGTCTATTCAGAAAAAAAAAAAGGAGAAATCTATCCAATAAACAGAGGAAGAAGACAAAGAGGTAAATATAGCCACTTGTTCAACAAACAGAAAAAGGATCCAGCATGGTTTGAGGAATACATTAGAATGCCTCTTTTGATTGGCCAACTCTCATTAAAAATCATTAGAGAAGTGATATGAAACAAACATTCATCAACAATTCCCTTTTTTCTGAACTGTCTACGACTACGAGATAAAACAATAATGTTCAAATAATGGGCACGATTTCGGGTGCCTTTTACAATAGACATTTTACAATTTCCACAATCATTAAAAATGGTATGGGTAATTAAAAATTGAAAAAAAAATTGACTGGACTTCACCACATTCAAATGTCCAATTTTCAACAAATAATGTCAAATGGAAATTATGTTATCTTATTAGGTAAAACAGATTAAAAAAAAAACCACGAGGACGAAGTTGCTTTGTTAGAAGTTTCCCGTTTTAAAAAATCACAACTGATGTTAATAATGCAATGCTTTTCTACTGAAGAATAAGGCACAAGCCTATGCATTTGCCTCAACCAAGGCACGTCTAGTCGATCGCGTGGTTTCTTTACCCTACACCACCTTTCTCTCCCATATTACCAGCAACTGGCAGCCGATAAGAATTGCTTGAATCTTCCGGTGATTTTGCCTGCGCTGGTAGCTGGCAACTTGCTGCGGGAAACGTGCGTCCACTTTGGACGGTCACTATATTAAACATAGGACACTTCTAAAACTGGGTTCCAGCTAGCATGTGTGGGTTGGCTGGCAGTGGAAAACCTGCATCACTCTGGCCTCACCTTTATCATTCATGGATGAGAACTGGACCCAAATTAAAATAGGTAATGCAAAGTAGAGTAGGCAAGAGCATTCTCTACCTACCTAATCCCTTTCCATCCCCACTAAATTGAAACAACCTTTGACTATGCATAGAGTACAGTAGAGCCTTTTTTTCCATACCAATTTAGCTCATTTGTTTCTGTGCTCAGACTAAGAGGTGACTGACCTGTGTAGCCCATCTTCAGCTGTGCCTCCCAAATGTTACTCCTTTCTAATTCTAAATTTTACTGGCTCAAATGAGGCACCATCATAAAGGTTTACTTATCAGAGTATATGTACAGGCTTGTATTCTTGCTTACATATTGAGCACTGCTCTCCTCATCTTCATTTTTTCTCAAGACATTTGAGCTAAACATGATCAATATTAATTAGGTTTAAAACTTCTAACAAGGCTTCACCTGACCATGTTAAAAGAAAAATAACAATCTAAAATTTAGATCTAGATTTATAATTACAATGTATTTCCTTTCGAATGAAAATCGCCTAAATCTACTATAATTATAATCTCTTGTCATGTCATGCCCTTTTTTGATTATATGATCTAGATTTAAACCAGATCTAGCTCCATTTAGGATTTTCCATCGATCTTAATAATCGACTGGACATATTATAATGTATCTTAACCAAAAGAAAAAAAAAAAAGTCTAGCTAAATAACTTTTATCAGATGAAGAAATAAGAGTGAACATAGAGAGAATGAAGTTTTTTGGATGAATGTATGGTAGAGTAGACAACTTGATGGCACTTTTTTCTTATAAAATTAAATATATACTTCAATAGATAATAAAGACAAATTGAAGAAAACCAGCACACACAAATACCAAAGATTTATAAATTTTTATTCCATCTCTGAAATATTTACTTTGAATTGGGAAGTGGCAGAGGTAAGGAAACAAATGCTTTACAATGTGATGAATGATAAACCCCAACCCACATATATATAACAAAAGCCAGTGGCAACAGTCCAACAGCATAGAAATTAGTATAAGAAAACATTTTTTCCCTCCCAGGCCATGGCAATAAATATGAAATACATACTCAGAGGGTCATACTTACGAGTATGCATGGTAATGATGATTTACAATAAACAAAAAGTGGAGAACATACTGCTTGCATAATTTTAGATAGATCTGTTGTTAATGGCTAGTTAGGGCAAATGCCCTACATTGTTGCAATTAATATAAATGTTTACATTTATATGCTTTTCACAACTCATGACAGGACAGGATCATATGGCATATGTGAAAATGAAAACATTTTTGGTGCGACAATGATTCAGTTCTTGCTGGCCTTTCTTCAAAATAATTATTCAATCAACAAACACACACAAAATATATTTTTCTGTTATGAACACTCCACACCATTTTATGTTTATGTGTAGAGAGTGTAAAGGTATAAGGGGGATGGTGTATCTACAAGATGAAAATCTTGTGCAGCAAACAATAAATTTGACGTATCTTTTCTAAAAGAAAAACAACACATTCAATGAAAGTTTTATTAAGACAAGTTATAATACTGAACATACCCAATTAAAGCTGGGAATCCTCAAAATTTCCTGCAAAATCAACAGAAAGTTGAGCTTTTTTGAAAAGCCTGTGTAAACCTTTTTCAACAAGCTTATCAGCTAGAAATATATGTCAGGTGTTGTGATAAAATTAGGATCTACATATTAAAAGCATGTAGTATACTTGCTAAAATAAAGGAATTTAGATTATGGGAGGCCTGAGCAACACTTTCCTGTGAAATCAGTGGGGTTCTGCTTTATTCAAAGAGTTTTGCCTGCTTCTCTACAAAACAAGATTTCCTCTGCAGTCTCAGCATGACACAATGCAAATGACATTTGATAAAAAGAATAGGTCTTTTGATACTGTGGGATAGAAAGAGTTAAGTTAACCTCAGAAAGACCATCAAGGGAAATCATGCATTATTAATGTGATGATTTATAGATTGTAAAATCAATGGAGAAAATCCCTATATTGCAGGAATGTCCATTGTCTCTCAAAAATTAAAGATTAGGCAAGGATAAATTATTATTTTTAATAAATAAACAAAAAGAAGTTTCATTTTCAGTCAGTTCCTAAAATCCCATGGTTGAAAAAAAACAAAATTTTAATCCTTCTAGAAAATGACATCAACCATCATCCTTAAACAATTTGGAATTACCAAAACACACAAACTTGGGGAATCAAAAAGAAGATACTTTAAAAAATTGCATCAAAGACTCCTTTCATTAGTGCATGGTTCCATTTTCAGCTCTTTCTATTTCATTACAAAGACTTATTGAGCTTAATTATTTATTTATAGTTTCCTTTGCTTTTACAGTTCAGAACAGCAGTTTCAATAGAGAGAAAAATCTTTAGTTCAGGAGAAAATATAGAAAGAAATCTCATAAAGTTTAATATACCTACAGGGGATCTTGCTTATGATAAGCAATAAAGTAAAGTTGAGAACCTGTGCAAATCAAGCGATAACTATGTATGAGCAAGTTTATGCCTACAATAAAGACCCCTGCTCCAACTTTGAGTGCCATAGCAAGAGAGGGAGAGACCCAAATATCAAGACTGACATAGAGAAACATAAAAGAAGATGGTTTCATTAAGAAAAAAACAAAAAAACAGACAATTATGACAGCAGATAAAATAAAAGAGTGAAAGGATGCTAATGGGACATTAGTTTGTTGCGCTTTGTTCATTCAACAAGCAGTTTTTTTGTTTTTGGGTTTCAAAACAGTTTTTAACTCATTTGATCTAGATTGGAGATCTCATAATTTATACTCATAAGTTGAATTTATGGAAAACTCAAAACATCAAGTTCAAATTTATCGCCTGCATTGAAGAGTTGAACTTCCAATCATATGATACGTTTGAAATTCATCTCAAGCCATTTGATATAAGCATTCTGCATCATACTGTTTTGCTTAATTTTCAAAACTCAGTAATAATAGGCAGAACATGTCCTGGCCTTAGTTGTGCAAGAGAGCTTTGCAATTTTCTTCAGGATACTCAGACTCCCAGACTGTAAGACAGTTTATCAAGCAACTAGTATTATTTCTTCTTATGACTATGAAATTATCTGAAAGCCAATTCGAGTAGAACTATGCTCTTCATTCAGTAAAAGCTTTTCTAAATTCTAAAATACAACATTTTAAAGCTGTTTAAAAAAAAAAATGTAAACCTTTAGATGCAGCTGCCAGTGGGAATGTCCCCTAGTTGTATTACATGAAATGGTAGTCTTTAAGGGAAAAATATTTTTAAATTCATCCGAGAGTATAGTCTCAGTAAATTTACTATTCTTCGTATCACAGGAGAGGGGCAAACAGGGTTAAACAGATGCTATAAAGTATACATTCTAGTTTTTCCTTATACTTGTAGATTAAAAATTAGCCAAAATTTTTAGATCACCTGAAGCAAAAACTATAATCTTTCAAAAACAGTGCAAAAAAAAAAAAAAAAAAAGGAAAATGCTAAGATTAGAAACAAAAAATGGAGTGTAATAAAAATTATTTTCAATCCAGATGGAGTGAACCACATATTTAAAATATACGCATCTTAGCAAGGAAATTAATTTTTTAATATACATCTGATTTAAAATTTTGAAGTTTCAATCTATCACTTCTTTTGCCAATACGCTTAAAAGGGGTAACTTTGGATAAGAAAAAAATCTGTGGCCCTGAAAAAAGTAGATTTTTGTCAAAAGTCAGAAATGATATGTCCACACAATTCTGCCACATAAATGGTGTGCTACAAGTAAGAAAAAAAAATGACTTTTCTGTTTTGGAAAAACTTGAATGTTGATATAATATCTCAAAATGGTCAATTTGAAATATATTATGGGTATACACAGGATGCAGGATCTTAGAAAAAAAAATATTTTGGTTTTAATTGAAGCCAACATTTGTCATGCCCCCTAAGTTTCAAAGCTTGGAAATGCTCAACCATTTAAAAGGGTGAAGTAAATTTGAGGAGTAACAAGGGAGCTAACATAAGTTTCTATCATGGCTTATATCTATTTTCTATTTAAGTGGTATCCACTCAAAGCTACTGACTGAATTTTCAGGGAGCATGCTGAATTCATCTGTTGCAAATAAACAACTGTCACTCAGCAAATGCATATGACATAATTACATATTTATTCTAATGAGTCATACATTTTCATTAGTTTAAAAAAAATTACAGTGTAAAAAATGCATGACTTTTGTATCTGAAAGTCAATTTCTCCTGAAGTTCTGAACACAAAACTCTACGAAACTGTGAACTGTGTTTTGCACATAGTCATATGTACAAAACATATGCAATATACTTTGCCTATAAGTTGTTTGACCAACCCAACACGATATTTCTACCAAAAAAAATTCTTTACATGAAAAAATTGTAATAAGTTAGAAAAACAAGTAAAACATGGACTTATTTGAATGGGGAAAGAATCAGGGCTGGGACACAGCAATTGCAGTGTGAGGACTTGCTCAACAAAATACTACTGCAACTAATTGTGACTAATTTACACTTAAAAAATCCCAAGTAATAATTATTGGCATAGTCCAAACACACCCTCTTATCTCAAACAAACAAATATGAAAGAAAGAGAATTCATTTGCTCATCGGAATGATAACAAGCACAAATTCTATTTGTTAACACAATATAATATATATCACAGAAGACATTCTAATAAAAATAATTTTCAGGAGACTAACTCAGTATATAGCTACCAGAATTGAAGTACTTATTCGACTAAAAGTTTTTCTTTAAGACCAAACAATCTACTTTTTACTTGAAGCAGGGCAAAAAGCGGTGAATATGATTCATTAAGAAGATGTGAAAAAAAATTCATTGAAAAAATTTAATTTTAGTAACCCCAACTCTTACCAAGAGATCTTGCAGCACCTTTTAAGCTATATGTTATATGTTGTAAAAAAAATATAACAAATCTCCAGTCAACTCTTCAAAAATCAATACCTAAAAATATATATAATCACATAGTTTTACATCTTACACAATAAAGAGTTCAATGCATATGAACTGGGATAGCCAAGGATTCATTTAATAAAAAGAAACGCTGCTGAACAACAGAAAAAAAAAAACCAAAACAATAAAACCCCTGAAAAATGATGGCTAGTAACAAATAAGACATCCATTCTCAATATTTCTAAGTTTTAAATTTTATACCTGTGGGAAGCAGCATTTTTCTATAAATATCTATTGGAAAAAAGTGATTTCGACTCATCTAGAATGAGTCCAAGATCTTTCACTTGTTTTGTAAACAAAGTTCCATTTAATTGTTTTGAAAAGGAAAAAAAAATTTTTCAAATCATTTGCGTAGATCAATAGAGCCATTAAACACCTAAAACATTATCTTTACTCTGTAATAGGATCTTTGAATAAATTTTAAGCAATAACATCTCCAGTGTTATACAAAAAAAATTATTTGCTTATCATAATCAAGATTGTTCCATTGAAAGTTTTATCAGTAAGATAATATCATCTTGAGTATTTCTAAGGACAATCAAAATGTGTAGACTACGATTCTAGAAACTAGAGAGCTCAAAAACAATTTCATATTGATACTCAAATATCACAAAATGTGAAACTAATAGTGATACATCACTTTCTATATTACAAGGAGAAGATGAAAAGTAATGCAAGTTGATGCAGATGGTCACAGCTTTGAACAAGGTTGCTATACATTTGGCTCTCATGCTTATTCTCATCTAGACAACACCATTCAAATTTCCTTTCTTCTAATGTACAAATTGAAGGTGTGATTTTAAAAATCAACATTCATGACACCAATCTGAAAAAGCATGTTTGCCTCATTAAAAAGCTACTATACCAAAATTGGTTTAAAATTGCACACAAATACTTCTATTTTAATTATACTGATCACACTGAATGAATCTTGCAAACATTGGGTGTGAAATGTTTGCACTCAGTTATAGTATGTAGCAGAGATGCAAACTCAAATCCTTACAGGTGTTTTTTTTTTAATTTTTTCTTTTTAAGTATAAAACTCATTAAAAGATTATAATTTCAGTTATATCACACACACACACACACAAAAAGATCTAAATCTAGACCAAGCTCTTTGATTCTTTAGGAAATGAACACGAATTTCAATCAGATGAATATGATTTAGAACAGGTAAGGCTTGACTAACTTTGTCATACCAAAGAAGAGCTTAATTTTAAATATTATAGACCAAATTTTTTAACTATTGGTTTGCATTTGCGCCCCCATAAAACTTCATTTAGGCACTAAGCAAATTATATATCCAACAAAAAAAAAAATATATAACTTCAAAACATTTGTTCAAGCAATAATAATAAAGTGATGTTTTCCAAGACAAAAGAATTAATGCAGAAGGCAAAACTCGAGACTAGGTTTTGGAACAAAGTGAAATCTCTCAAAGAGAAATAATCACTGAACAGTTCATATAGTACAAAAAAAAAAAAAAAACTCACCAAAAACGAACATTCATATTTGATATTTCAGATAAAATCTATTCTATAAAGTAACACTATCAAAATTTTTTCAGTAATATCACAACCATGAAACCTCTAAAGCCAAACTTTGTATAACATTTAATTTATGTTGTTCAAACTCTTCAGGGTATATTATTCATATTGTATGGTTTTGACCTACATTAATTTTTTTTTTTTAATTTATGATTGATTTTTGACTGCAACCTTAGCATTCTAAGATGCTAAAATTTAAGTTTGGAAAAAAAAAAATCTCTCAAGAGAATACTGCAAAAGACATCTTCCAACTGCTTATGATTTAAGGACAAATTTGATGATTTTAACTAGGTAGCATAATTCTGTGAACTAGCATTGTGAATACAAAGAGGTCTTGGAGTGTTTCTTCTATGAAAGTAATTTTGAAACACTGACATCCGACTGCTTTCTCCTCATCTTTTGAATATTTTAAGGACCCAACTACAATAGAAGCCTTAAGATGTTACCATTATTAATCAAGTTTATCGCAAGAGGCTTGATTTCATGTTAATAATATGCATAACCTTACAAAACAGTAGATATTGACAATTCAATTTAAATTGATCACTTTTATCATGTTTTCAACTGAAGAAACTGTGGCGTTTCTGTTTCTTTAAGATTTAAGATATTAGAGAATTAACATACTTGCATTACTTTTTGACTCATCCTTGTAATGTACCATGGCCTCAAATATTTTATGATGACTCAACAGAAAATTAAAAACCATTTTACATTTTTTTTCCAAGTATAATCAAAGTAGGGCTGATTGAAAAAAAAAAAAAAAGATTGACATGAACTAAAATGCTGAGGTTAACTCTTATTTCAACTGATGACACACAACAGATCCACACCAAAGCACCCACATCTTCTTTTATCAATTCAATCATTAGGGAGAACATATGGCAGAATGTGTAATGGTTCATCATAGACAGAATCTGCAGTCAACATTTCATGCCAATACCTGAACATTCCATCCCTGTCATAAGTCCCATTGACACTCTGCAATGAGGCATGGTGCAGCTCTGCCACTCGGTCCACTGTTGCAGCTTTGGGCAATGGTGCGGGGTAGTCATGAAGAGTCCAGTCAATGCCCTCATGGTCAATGGGAGGAAGCCGGGCCAAGAGTTGTCGTTCAGACATATTCTCAAGAGACCCTGTCCCACTGTCACGCAAAGGACCTGTTGGTCCCTCTAGGATATCTCTAGCATCAGGTGGACTGGCCGAAGGCCCTGAGTCTGGCTTGTCCTGTCGGCTGGGATACGAAGGAAAGCCTGTATCATACGCCGATTGGACAAACGAGTTGCTACAGCCTCCTAGTGAGATAGAATGGTGATGTTCGTCCAGAGATTCTTGACGAGTGTGTTCAAACGCATCCTCCCCAGGGGTAGGGGCTACAGATGTCTGGAGAAAGCGCTCAATGTACTCGCTCTTGGCTTGGGCTAGTTTACGAGTGTCTGACGTTACATCTGATCCTGGCAACTCTAGCTGTTGACTGGCATTAGCACCTTTTTTCTTTCTACCACGTTTTTTACCACCACGATCATTGCTAGGTGGGGCAGCAGCAGCCCTCTGAGCATCTGCTTCTTTTTGCTGCAGGTTAGTCCTAATTTGAGTGATAACATTCATATCGACAGTTGTGGCAGCTTTTTTCTGCATATCTTCTATAAGTTGCTCGGTGGTCTTCACTTTACCTGCCTTGCTGGAGGCACGGGAGTCGACAGAGTCCTGGCGCAGTGAAGGAAGCTGCAACCTTTGGCTGAGAGGGCTGTCAGGCTGATCATGGGAATTGCTGCCCTTGGCAGAGGAGGATAACAAGGTTGATGAGACAACAGCAGTAGAATCAGAAGGAAAGCCATCACCAGCACTTACTGACTTGGATGTAGCCCCTGCCTTTCTGATAACTGAACCATTTATCACATTGTTTTTATGGGATGCTGAAAGACTTTGAGAAGGTGAAACAAGACGCATTTGTTTAGAAGGTGGTAATTCTGAAGATAATGAATCATTTGGTTCTTCCAAAACACTAGACCGTGTCCGTTTACGATTTGCAACATTTGTTTTTGATACATCTCTTAAATCAGACGCTCTATTTTCAGACTTTGAGGCAACCCCTGTGGAATGATCAAGTGGTTTTGTATCAAGTCTAAAGTTCCGTTTGCTTGTGCCAGGCTGGCAATTTTTTGATCCCTTTGCTTCTTGGTTCTCTCTGTCACCGAGCAAGCGGTCCTGACTAGACTCGCTCATGTTTGAGGGAGATGAAGCTGCCCAGCTCATGTTGGAATCCTCGTTCTGAGGCTGACCCCTTAAAGCGGGAGAGGCAACTTTCCCTGAATACTTTAACTTCCCTGGCTTGGGTGTGGCTCTGCCATGGCCAAGTTTGGCAACAGCCGATGTTGCTGGGCTCAGAGTGCCAGCCAAGCGTGATGCTTGAAGCTGTTTGGCCTGCAAGAGAGCAGGGGACTGAAGACAGGTTTTGGGGGTCAGGTTGCGGACAGGGGCAGGTGACAAACCAGGGCTGACTCTTGCATGTGGGTGCTGACCATTCACACGAGGAGAGCCTGGGTCCTCTATTAATTTTTGCCATGATTTCACCAAGTTTTTAGCCCTTTTGGCTATAGCAGGATTCTTGCTGTGTTTGCGAACAAGGTTGATATCTCTTCCAAGTCTGGTTTGCTAAATTTAATAAATGGATAAAATAATACAAATCGAATTAGTTTGATTTTTTAAAAATCTAATACCATATATTCATGCTTACTTCTAATATCAAATTATATTTGTTTCAGATAAAAAAATGCAGATCTGTCTTTCTGACACTTTCAATTTATTTTTGCTATCATATGTTACATTCTGTTTACTTGCTTTCTTCGGCTGAAGCCTGAAGAGTTGCATTCAGAAGAAAAACAACAAATTAAATACCCTGATATCCAAAGATGGAGCACTGCCCTTTATTATTGTCAAGCAATATTACTAATAAGTACTTCACTTTGAAAAAAAAATGACAAGGGTCTAAAGGCACTAAAGGCAGTACAACAATAAGGCTAGAACATGTCAAGCTGCACATAATAATTTAAAAATTCAAGAGATTCATAAGAGAAGAAACATAGACCTTGATTAACTCTAGAATGACATAGGAAGAAAGACAGAAAAAAACCATGAAAAGTATAGATGGGAATTAATTTTGCATGCTACTCAGAAATTGTCTACTTGAAAACAATCAAATCTACATTTCTAGCCTTAATGGGATCTTAGAATATAGGAGGGAGGGAGAGAGAGAGAGAGAGAGAGGGGGAGGGGAGAGGGAGAGAGAGAGAGAGAGAGAGAAATAGGACCTTAGTTTTGGCACCCCCCCCCCACAAAAAAAAAAAAAAAAAAAAAAATTTTTTTTTAAATTGTTTGACAGAAAATTTTAATCACAAAAAAGATAGTGAGATATGGAAAGAGCTAGAGAAGTCATGGAAAAGTGGCTTTACAGCCAAAAAAAATGGTATATGTCTCATGGCTGCAATTAATATTGTTATGGCATCTATATTGATGAGAAGATCTTTCAAATCAGATGCCAAACAAATTAACAATTACAATACCTTGATACCTGCACTTCTTCCCAATAGTAATCACTATACTAATGATCACTCGGGGAAATGTACTTACACATCATTTGCTGAAAAGTACAACTGATGTCATCTTTTTAACAACAATATGCACCCTGTGGCCGTTATTCAGTAGACAGTTCTAAAAAAGATCACTTACTTATCTTAAAAAAGAAGTTGTTATTAAAGGGAAATTAGTCATGCTTCTTGATTTAAAAAATAATTTTTTACTAATAAACAATTCAGTAACAAAAAAAAAATGAAATTGAGTAATAATGACAACACAAGAAACACCATGAATATCCAAGAATTTTAATTTTATGCAAAGCCGACTTTGCAGACCAACCTCCAAAATCTCTTTGGTGATGACACTAGCCTCCAGAAGTGCAATAACCTCTTCCACCGCTTTCTCATCGATGACCTATTGTTATAGATACCAGAAGAAAAAAGATTTATCTAGCCACCTCAATAAGATGCAAAGAATTTAAAATTATGCTCACAACACGCATATCACCAGCATCTGCATTGACTGAACATAAGGACAGAGACATACACACACGTGCCTTCCTGATTAGGTCTAACAAAAATAAATAAAAAAAACAAACTATGAAGCAACCACAGACACAAGGTGTATGAAGCTGTATATATTTTTTTTTATTTGTGAACATTACATTATTTTTCCAAGCATGGAATTTGCCCTACATCCGACTTTATTTTTTTTGTGTGCAAATAAAAGACTTAAAAGAAACAAAAATAAAATGTACACATGTTTATGATGTTATTGATTACAAAATTCATGATTAATTACAAGATAAATGATCCACCTTCGATGGTTATCTCAATTAAATTCTGACAATATTAACCATTTTGGACACGAGAGAATGGGCATGGATCGTTTTACCCAAATTGCTTAGCCTTATAGGACAAAGAAAACAGGTAGAAGAATTGCTTATAGTGGACACAACTTCATGTAGATGCCATTTATGTCGATTTTTTTGTTCAGTCCCTATCCCTCCTAATAGTGTTTAAGCTCCTGCACATAGCTCAACTTTCAGGTAAGTCAACCTTTTTTTAAATGGTGGAAACAAAAAGCATTTTTGTCTTCCCTTCACTAATCCAATAAAAAACAAGCTTTCTTTCCTATGATTCATTGGTAATTAAACACTGGATCATGTACTGGTGATTATCAAATGCTGACAGGAGAAATAGGCCTATATCATGCATTGTCATTGCATGTCTACCCCGATGGTTGGATGAACTCAATTTCCTTTTGTAAAGGCAGTCCATGGAGGATAAGCTACAAGTTCAATTAACAATACAATAATATTCAAATGAAAACTTTTAATCACTTCACATCCTTTGATAATGAAATTAAAAGTATGACATATGTTTGCTTCCCCTCTATCACAAAAAATTTTGCTCAAGTAATGGTTAAAGTTTTAAACCATTTTTCTAAACTTTCAACAAGATGTAGAGTCAATTTATTGATTTTCATTTTTCTTCAATGAGGTGGGTCGTTCATGGAATGGGCCATTGAAGAATTATATACTTCACATGTCCTCCAGAGCCATACAACTGCATTGAAGAAAAGCAAATTTAACAACGATTACATATATATATATATATATATATATATATATATCCTGCAGAGCTACTCATAATACAGCTTTAAAATAATTATAAAGAAGTTAGCATCTTGAGACATCCAAATTCTCATTGTCATGAAGACATGCTTTCAATGAATGAAGAGATCGCAAGCAAAATAGTACATTAAATATAGGTACAATTTTTTAAGCAGCCCTCTTTTGAGTTTATCTCTCCACCACAATGTGGTTCTGATGACCCATTACAGATACAAAGCGCTCGACCTGATGTAATGAAAAAAGTGCTCTGCTATACAAAGTAGAAATGTGCAACTGCTCACACAATATAACAAAGAAAATAAAATTTTAAGGCCCAGGATTTTTAAAAATTCATTGGGTTACCCTTAATTATTCTAAATTTAAGCGTGGCAAGTTAATAAATTAATAAATTGAATGTTTCTACAGTTCCTTGCTGACAATTATTGGATTTGGTCTACATCTTAGATATAAACAGAGAGGCCAGACACATGTATCTATCCTTAAATCAGTAAAGAAGTACGAAACACATGGGAAAGAAGCAGAAATGCTATTTACATTTGCAACCGCGTAAAACAAAACAAACAAATACTACTTTCCTGTAAAGAATGACATATTTAATTATTTTACATGACGCTTTTGTCTTTCCGCTGGAGTAGGTCATATTTCATTGAATTTCTTCAGTTTTCCACCCCATTAAAGTAAATTAAAATGTTTTTAAAATATATTTCTATTTGCAATATAAAAAATAATTTGTTTTAAAAGCGCAGTCCGCTCAGAAAATAGTTTACCACTGAGAAGTCCTGTATTAAATGTTAATTGGTTCATCATAACAAATTTGGCAAAAAATAAATATTTAATGAACTTTCAAAAGCATTTACGCCTTAATCTAGATCTATAAATTTTCTTTATTTTTTTTTTGCACTGCATGGAACATTGATTTTGGCTGATCAAAATGCCGCAAACTTATCACTGAACATTACGTGGTTTTGGAGGAAAGAGCGGAGAAAGAAATTAAAGTTGCCTTTTGCAGTCTAGAAGATGTGATGTTTCAACTGTTCAAGATAGCTAAATTTATAGCAATCGCTAACACAGTAACAGTAACAAGCTTAAAGCAACCACTGTCATTCACCCTATATTAAATATTATTTCTTCATTTCGATGGAAAACGATCCCATGAATACACACATTAACTATCTAGGCCTCTGGATTGTTTATGCCTTTGTAAAGATTCTGTTCTGGGTTTAGTAACAGTTATGAGTCCAATTTTCCCATCCCATGTGACAATCTAGATCTAGATCTAGATTAGATCAAATCTAGATCTATAGAATGTCCAGAAATGAACAATTCCAGTTCAACAATTTACTGATTGACAGTGCATAATTGAAAGCACATAAGGAAATATGTAGGTTTACAAAACTAAAAGGTTCACGCAAAGTCATGATCATTGGCATATGAACCTTCTAACTCCATTCTGGCCATTGCTCTGCAACTAGGAAAACTGCTGCTGTGTTCTATCCAAGTTACTTTAATTTATTTCAACTGCACGTTAAGTCAAAACTTACATTTTTATCGTCGTCAAGAGCATTGGTCAGCTTATCTTTGATTTGAGCAGGAGTAGGGGGCATCAGGCTAGCCAAAATCACCCGAAAATGCCGTTTTTGGACCGAGCAATACCAGACATTTGCCGACCTGAATGGCGGCCGTCGTCCATGTATTGTAAATTTGCTTGTCGACGCACAGACACCTGGGAAGTTTCTCCACCGACATGACGTCAAATGCCGAATAGAAGCAAGAAAAGATTCGCGCAGTGCTCTCCGCGACGAGGCTGCTTCATGCAAATGAGAGGATTGGGTCTTGTAAAGAGAAAGGTTATTGGTCACGAAGCAAAACTCATTTACTACACTCAAAACGATTGGATGTTTGCTTTTTTGTTCGCGAAGACGAATTTCTGAGCGGACTCGTGCAAGGACAGTTACTCTGTTGTTTCCAGACTATTAAAAATAAGTCGAAAAACGCATGATGAGACTAAATTTAAGCCTCCAACTAATCCTTCTTTTATCGCATGCTTTTAAGACTCCTCTGAGCAGGCCCAAAAGATTAAGTTAAGTATACGCGGACTTAAATTAAATAAAGTTCTAGACGAGAAAACGAAAGAGGAAAAAAGCGACCAGGAAAACGAGCGTGAGAGAGGTCGAAAGTGATTGAGGGTGGCGAAAAGGCCTTTGATTTCAAGGGCACCTAAAAAGATGCTGCAAATTAAGTATCCATCATGGGTCTATCTAATTGATTATTTTAAATAATTAGAAAACGAATCTCGTTTTCAAAATTTAAAGATGAGTTTAAAATAATGTTTTGGAAATCAATGATTTACAATTTCATAATATTCTGATTTAACTTATAAGAATACGGTATGATGTAGATTAATATGGTGATCATCCGTATGATAATGGTTACTACTACTACTACTACTACTACTACTACTACTACTACTACTACTACTACTACTGCTGCTGCTGCTGCTGCTGCTGCTGCTGCTGCTGCTACTACTACTACTACTACTACTACTACTACTACTACTGTGAATGTAATGTGAATAATAATAATAATAATAATAATAATAATAATAATAATAATAATAATAGTAGTAGTAGTAGTAGTAGTAGTAGTAGTAGTAGTAGTAGTAGTAGTAGTAGTAGTAGAAGTAGTAGTAGTAGTAGTAGTAGTAGTAGTAGTAGTAGTAGTAGCAGCAGCAGCAGCAGCAGCAGCAGTAGTAGTAGTAGTAGTAGTAGTAGTAGTAGTAGTAGTAGTAGTAGTAAATTTAAAAATAATACTAATAATAAAATCTACTGTGCGGCTAGAGTCAATTTGCTACCCTTATTATTATTATTACTATTATTATTACTATTATTTTTATTATTATTATTATTATTATTATTATAATCATATTATTATTATTATTATTATTATTATTATTATTATTATTGTTGTTGTTGTTGTTGTTGTTGTTGTTGTTGTTGTTGTTGTTGTTATTATTATTATTATTATTATTATTATTATCATTTAGAAGGACAAAAAAAAAAAACATTTTTAAAAATTATTTTGTTGCTAAACGTACAATGATTGTATGGGCTTGCAGAAGAATGGAGTTTTTCCTCAAACATTCTAATGTCATATTTCAGCATGGACAGCCTTTGAGGTCATAATTTAGATATATATGTAGCAGTTAAAATTTTGGCATTTTTATTTGTCCATTGCATGTTGGCTGCCAAACAATTTTTTTTTTTTTTTTTTTTTTGGGGGGAGGCAGGTACAAAACTTCAACTATTGCTAATACTTCTACTACTCCCAGGCAAAAAATGAGGTCTATCTAACCGAGCATTTCTAGATCACCTAAGCTGGCCAAATTTGGCATAAAGTTGTAAATCGCCCGAAAAAGACTGGAGTAGTAATATTATTTTTTCACCATAAGAGTGTTTTGGAAAAATTAAAAGCAAAAATTATTATTTTCTTTAAAGAAAAAGATGAATGAACTACTTACTCTAAGCACAGCTTGGCAGAGATGGCAAGAATGAAACTGAAAGTAGGCCTACACTGTAGGCGGAAGCAGTTCTAAATCGAGTGGAAAAAAGACTTTGTGGAATATTATACACACACACACACACACATATATATATATACCGTAAAATCAAAGTGAAGAATCTAAACAGTTGCATGCAGTCGTGCACATTAATAGATTCTAGATGTAGGGCCTAAATGTTAACTCTAATCCAAAGGATAAGATCTAGATCTTGATCTGAATTTTACTTTTCGGCTTAGAATTAAAAAAAAAAAAAGATTTAAGATCGAGAACATCGCTATAAATCTGCACAGAATCTACATCTAGATCTAGATTTTCTAGATCTAGAATCTAGATTTTAGGTAAAGATAAATAAATCTAGATCTAGATGGAGGCGTCATTATATATCTGCCTCATGTAAATAAATTTGGTAGGACTTCTTATGGGGTTCGTTGTTTAGTATTAATATATGAGACTGATAATTACAGGATATGTGATGCTGAGGGTTGTTTTTTTTTTCGTACCATACCCATGATTTGGAAGTCCACAACAACTTCAACAACAACAACAATAATAATAATAATAATAATAATAATAATAATAATAATAATAATAATAATAATAATAATAACAATAATAATAATGGTAATGATAATGATAGAAGTAATAATAACAAAGATGATAATTTTAATAACTAAAAGAGATACATTATAATGATAACAGAAATAGTTAAAACCATCAAATAACAAACACAGCTGAACCTAGAAAATAAAAGATAGAAAATTGTGATCATGGACTGGACTCATTGACCAAGGAACACAATTCTTTGCCAAACCTAGTAAGCTCAGCAGCACAAGAATGAGGCTATACAAGGCTCATAAAGACTGATTAGTGAAAACCGTCTGGGTATAATAAGGTCAAAGTGCAGATGAACCAGGCTATGACATTACTACAAGTATGATTCATTGTGGTCGTAGCACTCAATGGCACTAGAGTATGATTGTGTGGGCTAATAACAGCAAATTGCTTTTGGGTGTCCTTGTTTTGATTGTTATTGAAAAGATTGGTTGGGAACTTATAATTTGCCTTGTAAATACTAAAAGACTGGCATAAGCTTGCTTTCTGTGTTCAACTGCAGGCTACCTTAGGCTGTTAAATGCCAAAAAGTTGAAAAACCAACTCTTAGACAATTTGTGACTTGGTGTAGGAAAGATTGTATAGGCTTAACCTAATAGGCCTATTTGTTTCATTGATAGCAGTTAGTCTGTTAATTTTCACAATGTGTTTTTGAGATTAACTCATGTTAGTTTTTTTTTAAAAATATAATTCATACTTGACTCAAGCAGTTTTCTTGTCGCATTTCTGATTTACAACAACTTCATTATGATCTTGTTTGTCTTGCATGCACTCTGACTATTAATTTTGATTGCTTTTATACTAAAGAACCTTGCATTGTAGCATGATTGCGCAGAGCAAAATTATGTCTAAAAATAATTTGAATAAACAAAGTTTTCTTGTCTCCATTCTTATCTATCTAGACCAATTTCATCATTGGTTTCACTTTATCCTCTCTCTTTTTAGTTGCACTTAAGTTTTGATAACATTACAAATGGAGCAGTCAGAACTATGGGGGTAACATTGTCTATAACCAAGTCTTTTTTTCCCTGTTTGTGGCTCAACCCATTTCCTTCTTTTTTAATTTATTAACATCATTAAAAAGAAGGTGTGGTATTGCCATTTAGTTTTGAAGGAAGGTTTCAACAGACTATGTCACAATCCAAATCTTTCAGAAACAGTTCAGTGCACAGACTGACTTTTTGTTGATATGAAATGATTTTCTGTACAGAGCCACTAAGCAGCACAGATAATGATATTGTAAAAGATTACAAGCAGGGGACACACCATGAAAAGATCATAACCTTTAACATTTATCTTTCTAATTGTAAATTGATGCCTTTTAATTTTCTGCTTGTTTTTTATAATTTTTATTTTCTTTCAAAACCGTAAGTACTTAAAAATAGTTTTTAAAAGAAGAAATATTGAAAGTGGTTTTTGTGGCTATTTATAATTTAAGAGGCCCATAACCTCTTTTTTTCCATCCTAAAGCCTTATCATTGTTACACTTTTGATAATTAAAGACCAAAGACCTAATTCTTTATTGCGAACTTTGAAAAGACTTAAAGTAATATGACCATCTACAAAAGTGAGAAATTTACATGAAGATACAGATATCAATGGAGAGTCAACTCATATATACTGGGGGTCTATAAAAAACTTGTAGTGCAGATTATGTTACTGTTAGGCAGCATGTGGGTCTTTTTTCCAGTTCAAAAAAGTAAAGTGAGAGATTTTCAAGAGTTTCTTTGAAAAAAAAAATAGCAGATATCCATAGAAATTACTGTCATTCTTTTGTTTTATGAACCAATTCTATTGGTGATTTGAATACAGTGATAACTTTGAGTGAAGAATTAACCCATCTTAATGATAAAAAGACCTTTCCTTTATCATGCTTTTTTTTTAAGAAATCAATTGGAATTCACGTAACTCAGCCTTAAAGTAACACATATGAAAAAAAAATTAAATGAAATTAGCCTTTTGCCCAAAGCAGATTTTTTTTTCCTATAAATACATCTGCATGGTAACTTTTTAAGGGACTGCGGTAGGGTTTAAACTTCATCAGTGTGGATGAGATTTCTTTTATAAATGATTCATAAGTTTTCATTTCTTTTGATTGAAAAGACAAAGTATACATTCAAGCATTAATCTTATTTAGAATTATTTTACCTAATTTTAAGACTATGGAGAGGTGTTACTGTTGCTGTCATCAGCATGAGAGGTGCAACAATTTTGTACCTTCTTGGTCAACAAGAGGTCAGTTATCGCTAGCAATACAAAACTGTAATAAGATGTGGGTGAAGTCTCTACTAGCTTTTCCCGATAAAGATTTTGATATACGTAAAGGAAGCTACATGTGTCAGGCATCTGAAAAGGGTGATGTGGGCATTCTTGTTGAGCTGCTTGCTGCAGGTGCTGATACCAACGAGAAGAGTTTAAATTGTGAAAAACGCCCTCTGCATATCTGCGCTGAATATGGACATTTAGATGCTTTAGCGACTCTACTAAACTATGGAGCTGACATTGACCAGCTAGATGCTCACAAGAGAACTGCCATGCACTTTGCTTCTCAACAAGGACATGATAGCTTGATTCAGGTACATGTATGTCTTGACTTGTTCTTAAAACTACCAGAAGTGCTCGAATGCTGTCCCTAACTCGCAATAATCTGATTTTTTTGTTTAAAGCAAATTTGGAAAGTTTTTATAAAGCAGTCACTTTAATATTTATTAAATGTAAAAATTGATATTCTCAGCTTTACTAATTGATACATGTTTGTGAAATGAAATTTGTCTTTGATCTTAAGGGTTAAAGAAATGCCATATTTATTTTATTTTTAGACTTACAGATATGGAAGTTGTGTATATATGTCGGCCCTCTTGACACATTTTTTGTACCTTTAGTATAAAAGGGTATGTCCATTTTATGAACAATACAATTATTTTCAAATTGAACCTTAATTGTAATTGGTCTGATGATTTTTCTCTTTCTATGTGAGACAATTATTAATATCTAACAATTTACATTGTTTAGTCTTATGACAGGTGAATACATACATATGAAAAAATATTGATTCATTTTTTCATCATTTCTCATTTACAGATTATCATCAAATATGACTTTAAAGATTTACAATATCATTTCGTTTCAAAATGATCAAGCATCATTATTAGATGTACCTGTCTAGTTACTCATTTATTTTTCTTTTAAAACAAAATGCCTTTGGAGAGGAACAAAATTGTAATGCTTTCTTATATTTGAACATACATGAAAGTTTTATGGGATTTTGGGTTGCCAGGACATTCGCATACACTAATTAAAAAAAAAAGTAAGAATATATGTAGAGGGCAGTAAATTATATAGCTGTGTGGGCGATTTGGCTACCCTAATACAACTTATTTAATTTCCCTTTTTCTGTTTTAGTGGTTAATAGATCACGGTGCTCATGCAGACCAAATTGAGATGGATGGCTACTCTCCTCTCCATGTGGCATCATGCTTGGGCTATGAAAAAGTGTGTAAATCTCTTTTGACTATAGGGAAAGCTGAAGTTAACCTCTTGAGCAATGACAGCTGGTCCTCCCTACACATGGCAGTCAGCTATGGACACCTAGAAATAGTGAAAATGCTTTTGTCTTTCGGAGCTTACCATTCCAAGAAAACAGCTGAGGGAGAAACAGCCTTGCATATGGCAAGTGCCAAAGGATTCACAGACATGGTTCAAGTAAGCTTTATGTGAATGTGAAAGGCTCTACAGTTTTATTTCTTGCTGAAATAAAGAAATTGGATTGAAAAAGCTAATCTGTCAGAAACACCAATCTTATGACAGGCAATAACAGTTTATTGAAAAAAAAAAGTAACTATAAATCAAAAGCTATATTTTATAAATTTATGAGGTGCTGAAAATTTCAATATTTTAAAATCAATTGAAAATCTGATTTATCACAAACATGGAATGGATTATTATTTCTCAGCTTGTAGCATATGGAGTCATTTAAATTATAAATGATTGGAGATAAGATAGTGTTGTACTACATTAGGGAAAGTGCAATAAAAGAATGGCTGATGGTGTGCTAATAACATTCAAAGCTACCTCTGCCATCTTGTTTTAACCTCATTCAAAGCTACCTCTGCCATCTTGTTTTAACCTCTTCCTATTTCACTCTTTTACCTTTATCATGTTGCTTTTCTCACTCTCTGTAAACTTAGGGATGGTCATTTTTGGTGGGCAGGTAAAAATCTGACTTTCTCCCTCCATTGTGTGATACTATATCCAAATCTAGACTTGTTTTACTCAAATATGGGCAGTACCATTTAGTACAGTCACTGACGTTGTTGAATTTCCAATGCAATTCCAAACATTTTACTTTTGCAGGTTCTGTCTGATGATTTAATCATAACTCACATATAAAATGTGTGCAATGGAGAATTTGGAATTTAGCAAAGGACTGTTTAGACAGGCCAGTGATAGAATAACTTCCCTATTTCAAACAGTAACTACATCAAAGAAAACCATTAATGAATGGTATCAAATCCACTTGAAAACAAAGTGGTCAAATTATTAAAATAGCCTTCAGTGGCTGGGTTTTTTTTTTTTTCAAATTATGAAACATTGACTTTTATTTATCAGAGCAAAGTTTTACACTTTATCTATGTAAAGCCTAAGTAAGAAATTCAGGTAAAAAAACTAACTTTGAGATGTAAGAAAAATCTACTCACCCAAGTTTAAGTGGGATGAACTGTTTGTCTCTATAAAATTTCACATTATTTAAAAAGATTGTTATGATCACACAATGTATAAACCCTTAGAATGTTAAGAAAAAGTTCTACAACCTTTGTTATGATTGAGATTTTAGTGACATGCCACGCACAAACTTCAAGTTTTATAATCAAATTAAAAAACTAAATCAAGAGATTTTGAACTGACAGTAAATAAAAATATTTGTAGATAGTTTTGGCTAATTGTCATTTAAACAGTATTTAAATACAAATTTCTTTTTGTTTAAGTTTAACATTTTCACTCTGTTAAAAAGAAAATTTCATTCTTTTTACTCATCACCCAATAAGTTACAGTAATCTTTCTCCACTGATTTAACTCCAACAAGGATATGACCTAAATAGAGAAAAGATTATTTTCAGTAAATTTTTCAAGGATACTTGCTGGGAAGATGGTATAGTGATTTAAAGACACTCAAATAACAACTAATTAGAATCAGGAAAACACAAGACTGTTTTTGAGCAGCAATATGGAATACATATATAATATGCAAAGGATAAGAATTAATAGTTATTCAGACAATAGAAAATGTTTGCATAAAGTAACCCTGACAAACCTACAATTCTAAGAAAGTTAAATGAATACCTTAATTGATTGTGATAACAAGGGCCCAGGGTTCTTAACTACTAATAAAGTTACGTAGCTTGTGAGTTCAGAGGAGAATCTGAATCCTGTAGCTTTTCATGATGATGAGAGGAGCCCAGGAGGAGCAAAAAGGGGAAAGTCTCCCAATCTTATCAGGTTTGCCCAAAAAGTGTCTTTAAGTAGATTTGCCTGAGAGTACTGTGCTAGGGCACATGTACAGTGTGCAGATGGCGCATGACGAGGTTCCAAAGGCTGCCATTTGCTGAGCAGTTACTTTGGAAAGTAGCACGCCTTTCTGTTGACCAATGTCCAGGACCAGCATTAGTTAGACACAAAGTGATAGCACTCTAACTGTGCTTAGTAGCATCCAGTCATTCTGCCCACGCTGGTTTCTACGCCATCCTTCAATCTGAAGCTTGGTACATATATCACTGAAGTTGGAGAATACGATGGTTGAAAGGGCTGTCTCCCTGAGGCCACGACTTGCAAAGCTTCAAGCTTCATAATTTTCTATAGCAGCAATCTACTGACACGTTAGACTCCAGTTCATCATAATCCAAAAGTCCTCTCTTGGTCTGCTCCACACCTACAAAATATACAATAACTAAACCATGTTCACACTCTATTATGCAACTCTTGATGTCCATCTAAAAAGTCTTAATTTTAATAACAAAGGAATGACTAATCAGTGTTAAGTTCTGCTAACATCTGGGATTTATTATGAAAACACAACCTCTGGGCTGAGAACTCATCTGCACATAAACACTTTAGGTCATAATTACAAAACATAGACAAGGTTCACTGACTTTTCAAATTAGCAAACTAGCAAACACACATGCACACGCACATAATCTTTCCCTAACAATATTTATTGAGGCTCTGATGTATTCAAGCAAATAGTAAAGATATAATATCATAGAAGGTCATCACGCACGACTGATTTTAACTTACCCTCATCCTTACACTTCATCACAAAATTTGAGCACAATTAGGTCAAATTCAGATTCCTCAAAATCACAAATTCCTTAAACTCATCTGTTTTCCCATTTTGATTCTCTTTTTCCTTTTATCACATTTACAGATCGAGCATTAAATTTTGATTATGCGTCAACACAGGTGTCCACATGAAGCATGCTCTGCCCCAGACACAATTTGTCACGTTGCCAGCTAGAGCAACACACCTCTCACTTTTCAAACTAATTCTGCCTGTTGCACAAGTGCAAGACATGAGTAGTGAGGACGGCTAAATCTGTATGGGTTCACCTCTTGCTCAGTCAGTCTGTACATGTTGAAATAAAGCTGGTTACTATTAGAGGAGGATTTCCATGTTGACAGCAGTAGGTAGAGCATTGGACTGACAAGAGAAAGGTTTCGGTTCAATCTGTTGCCAGATCATCTTTTTATTGTAGGATAAGCAGACCTATCCTGATTTGACCAACAGGCCCTGTTTCAGTTCAATATTTTCTCAGGATCAAGTTATGGTTCATTCTCTTTCAACTTCAACCTTGGACTGGACTCGCACCTATAACATACTGCAAAAGATGGAGTAGCAGTGGAAGGGAATTAGCAAAAAAGTTGGAGATCAGGGAAAGGAAAAAGGGAATAGGTGGATGTATAAGAAGAAGAAAAATTAACATAAGGGAGGATAATAAAGAGTAGAAGTTTAGAAGAGAGAGATTGGTTTAAGAAAAAGGAGTGGGAAAGTAGCAGAGGGAGAAAATTTGCTGAAGTGGAGAGCAGGGAAAGATGAGTTCGGATCAAAAAAAAAAAGAGGAAGTAGAAATCGAATATCAGGTGGAAAAAAATGTCTTGTGGAGACAGAGTAAAAGGGAAATAACAAAGGAAAGGTGAGATGAGGAGGAAGGAATGGACAGGGAAAGTTTAAGTAAGGGCAAATCTTTGTAAAGTCCTTATCCATGGATAGGAAAGATGTTTCGAAAATAGTGAATGTTATGAGAATTTTAAAAAGATGAAAACAATGAAAGATGAATTTTGATTTTTCCTTTCTTTCTTTTGTTTTATTGTATACCTACTTGTATCTCTGATTTCTTTAAAGGCAACAAAAATATGGATAGTAAATTGATTATGCATTTGGTGATTGTTCTTGAATGTTCAAACATAGCTTTTTTGAACATGTATCAAAATTCCTCAAACAATTTTAGCAATCAATGTTGAGTTGTATTTTGTTTTTAAAGATCAATGCTATACTTTAATTAAATATTATAAACCATCTTGTAACTAAATGTTAGTTTTAGACAGGAGTGGCTTCTGTAGATGAAAAGCATGAACTTTGGTTACATTAAAAATCTTGACTAGATTTTTTTTTCATTTTGATCATTCAAAATGCTTACATTTAAAGCTTTGGATGAAATTTGCATATGATAAACAATTTCAAAGATTTCAATAAATGAAAATAAAATTGTGATGTTCATATCAGATTAAAAAAGAATATATAAATTCACCAGAACACAGTAAATGTAGGTAAATAAAAAAAATTATGGAAAAGATTTACTTTGTGGGACCAGAAAGGATGGTTGAGTTCAAAAGGTTAAGATCAGGTTGATTTTATGGAACTTTCAACTTGTCTATGCACTCTTGACCAAGAGTGCATAAAGGACAACAGCTAGAAATAGAAAGCATCGTGTTGACACAAGACCCAGAGACAATGATGGAAGAGCCACTGTATTTATCTACATATAAAAAATTAAAATATAATTTTATAGAATGTAGATGGGAGTGTATCAACTACCATATGTATATCAAAGGATAGGAGCTGATGAGGGGAGGTGGGAGGGGAGAAAGGCACTAAGGAAAATAACTTAATTTGGCACCTCCAGAGTTGGATAGATGCAGTGCATGTATTTGAATTTGGTGAAATTGGCTGCTATTGTTCATGGATGCAATTTGTAAAATTCACTTTAGTCTCAACCCTGGCGTCACTGTTCAAATCAAAGGTATCATTTTTTAGAATCTGATAAGTTGAAGCTAAGTAAGCTGCAGATTGATACACATATTGTAAGAAATCTCCATTTTATTGAGAAGTGATGTGTTACTGATTTCAATTACTAAATTGTCATGTGGGCTTTTCAGGTTCTGCTTGATCATGGCACCCATGTTGAGTCTTGCAACAATCATGAAGCAACTCCTATGCATTATGCTGTGTTCTATGGTCACATAAAGGTTGTTTACTGCTTGCTGAAAGCTGGAGCAAGTATCAATTTTCTACATCTTCCAGGTATGTATGTGCTATTTTATTTTCCCTGTCACGAGCTTTTTATGCTTCAGCTTATGCAGAATACCTATCACAACCCTGTTGATTGCAACAATTCTAGTGAAATGAAACTATGAGAACTAAGCAAACTTTCAAACTAAAACATTTTGTGTCTCCACACAGGGCTAGATGGACATCCAATTAGTCATTCTCTCAATCTATGGAGTAGCAAAAAGAACATGAAAAACTTACACAGTCTAAACTCCAATGGTACTTTGATCACTGTTTTAATGATGGAGCTTCATAAGCATTTCATCAGTTGTTTTGGACAAAGTCAAACACTTTTGTATGATTGCTCATTGAGAGAAAAAGAGCATTTTCAAAATTCTTTCACTACAGCTGCAAATTTGTTACTTCCAGTTCAAACGTATAATGTGACACTTCAAGGTAGCTCATTCTGTACTAATATGTGATCAGAAGGAAACAGTGACTAGTAGTAAGTTTTGGGTACTCTTCCACTGTTACAAGATCTATTTTACAATGACTAAGGGGACTCTTACCTATTCTTATCTTATGTTTTCACAAAATCATAATCAGAATTTTGTGAGAGGATAGATAATTTTTCTCTCTTTGGCTTTGTTAGAATCGGACTCATATTTCAAAGCCTTTCAGGTTCGATTCTCTTAATTCGAAGTCAATACCACCCCATAAGGCATTGCAAAAGTACTAATCACTGCCTGAGAAAGGCTGATCAGTGCACTAACAAAATGAGGAGGGACCTAATTCACAGAGAACGGAGTGTCATAGAAACATTGATACTGATTGTAACATGGGGCTGGGGAAAGGGGAGGGATGCTCATGGCAGGCACAGTGCACACTCAGTCAATAAATCGTAGATCTAACTAGCCGTTTCACTGGCAGTGCATTGATTGAGCTACGATTGGGTGTGCGTGGAAAGAAGGGGAAAGGGGGGAAGGGGAGAGGAAGGGAAAAGGTGAGGGAGGTGACCGAGTGCAGGGCCACAGACTGGGCTAAGTTTTTGTTGTGACTGGCTCAGTGTGCCACGAGATGCTGCGGGTGATCTAGGCAAACACATGGTACCAAAATCGACACACCTTTGTGTCTGCCACACCTATCCTGTGTACACTAGCTCACTTGTTGCTTTGGCACTTGTAGAGACAGTCAAGTTTATCAACAAACAAGGCACACATGACCTGCGCAAAGCAATTTGGTCTCTTGAGTTCAAGTTTGAGGACCATATTGTCAGGAGAGCCAGACAAACTGTAATCACGGATCATTTTAAGAGCCAGTCTGGTATTTAATGATGCCAAATATTGTCTTTCCCATATTCCAACCCTTAAAACAACGGCCTTTTAAGGACCAAAAAAAAAGAAAAAAGAAAAAAGACTTAAGAAAACCTGGGGTTGAGGGGAGGGGGGGGCCAAGAAAACATTAGGGAACTAACTCCCAAACAAGGGAGGTAACCTATTTCTTCCCTATTATCATTCAGTCATAAATGCCCCTTTTTTGTAATTTGAATCCTCTTATTTCGAAGTTTTCATGAATTCCCAATCAATTCGAATTATGAGGCTTCCACTGAAAAAAACAAGCTCCTATATGAGTACATGTATCTCAATATTGCTTATGTGATGGAGAGTAAAACTTCAATGAGTAATTTGCTGGCAAAATCCACAGAAATTGAATTTTTTTTTGTTGAAGAAGTGTATTGAAGATAAAAGAAATTAAAATTTCTATTCAAGACAGTAAGTGCGTAACTAAGCAAGTGCCACATCTCAAGCGATCAAATGGTATTGGTACTTATAAAAGTGAATCTAAAATTTAAGACATGACTGGGCTTAATAAGTTAGGTCTTTCTCATTTTTATTTCTCACTTGGCTTTGAACATCAATAAACACTGATAATTTGTCTCATTGTGTTTCCCAGCAATTTCTTGCCCTGTTAACCTATCGGCTATGCGGGGAGACCAAGACATGATGGATTTGTTGCGATGTGCTGGATGTGTTGTACGAAAAGACACAGCCTTTCTTTTGCATCTTCGTAAAAACATTAGTGCCCAGTACAGAGACGAGATAAGTAGATTTCCAAGCTTGAGAGACTTGTGTATCTGGAAAATTCGATTAGTTTTGGCACCAGATCTACAAAGAAAAACCAGATTGCTGCCCTTACCAGAGGTTTTAAAAGACATAATAGTTTTAAGCCATTTAAAAATTAGTTAGCCTTCATTATTGCCTAAGGTTCTTGAATTTTAACTATGTCATGATGTTATGATCTAAAATTTATAAATTGAGAGATTCTAAGCAAGCTACTAGATTCCTGTTATGAGATATGATAAATTTATGCCTTTCTCTCAATGAGAGTCTCAGGTCTTTTGTGTACCACGTAAATGATTAAATGAGTAAAAAGAACCATGAGTTCATAAGTTTTTAACAACTTATTAATACATAAATTATAGACTACATCTCTCTCTCTCTCTCTCTCTCTCTCTCTCTCTCTCTCTCTCTCTCTCTCTCTCTGTTCCATTATGTTTTCTCTCATTAAAGTGAGTTTATTTTGTTCATTAATGTTTTTTGTATTTAATTAAAATTACTTGAATGTTTTTGGGATTAGGGACCAACAAAGGTATCCCCACTCATTAATTGTTAGAAATGATACTACTTTTACTGCTAATACATGATTGTGCACACAGATCTAATCATGCTAATATAGTCTATTTCCAAATCTCTTCCACAATTATTGTTAGGCATCCCAAAGCAGGGTCTGTTACCTGGACATTTTACATAGCTGATGCGTGCTACTACTAGTATAAGCTGATTTATGTTTGCTTGTCTACAGTGAGACAAAGCAAACACCCAAACTCTAATCCCCCCCCTTTTCTGCCTTTTATTGTCTGCTTCTCAGAAAGTTCAGTTAGGTCCAACATTTAGCTCTCAGGTTAACATCTGGTGTTTAGATGACAACATACTTAAATACTAAAATAATCTGACTGTCATGCCTTTTATGATCAAATCTCTTCCATTACAGCAGGATTAGAATGTACATCCATTACAATTTTATGGATATTTTACAAGTATTAACCAGTGCAGAAAAGAATTCAGGATGTTAAGGTCACACACTAGAATTCTAGTCATAAATGAACTCTTCTGTATGTTTAAAGTTGTTCTATAGTTCAAACTTGTTTCCCCTCTTCTAAGTCTCTCATTGTTATGCAGGGAAAGTACTTCAAGATACTCATAATCATATGTTATTTATAATTCCAGTTTACATTTAAAAGCAATTGTGTGATTTATACCATTAGTATTACAGATGCAATTTGGGGAATTGTATATATATACAGTGGAAACCTCAAAATTTGAATTGTATGGGAATGGATGAAAACTTTGAATAAAGAGGATTCAAATCACGAAAAGGGGCGTAATGGACTACATGTATACAGTCATTGACTGAGTGTGGATTGTGCCTGCAAAAAGTAGTTGACCCTTTCCCTTGTCCCACCAGTATCAGTGTTACTACTGGCATTACTTTTTCAGTGCATCAGCTTCCTCCTCTCTTTGTTAGCGCACTGATTAACCTTTCTTGGGTAGGGACTAGCATTGCTTGCTGCTTGAGAGATGCATGTAGTACTTTTGTAATGCCTTATGGGGTGGAATTGGCTTTGAATTTTAGAATCAAGCCAAACAAACGTTGAAATATGAGTGCGATTCGAACAAAGCCAAAGAGCAAAAATAGCCTATCATCTTGAAAAATTTTGATCGCAAGAAATTCAAATAACCAGACTTTACTTTTTTTGAGGTTTTGACTGTACTAAGAATCAAGCATTTTAATTTCAGTCTTTGTGGAAGAATATGCATGCAAAGCTTAACAAAACTAAACCCATAATGCATGAATATAGAAAATGAGAGAAAGGGGAAAGAAAGAACTGTTTACCATTCAAATCAAAATAAAAGTGTGGTTTGAAGAAATACATGATTATAGAAATTGTGAGAAAGGGTAAAAAAGAATTGTTTACCATTTAAATCATACTAAAAGTGTGGTGTGAAGAAATGTTTAAGTTTTTTAACTTATTCATTCTAAAACATAAGTTTACTCACCAATTTTATCTCTATTGCAACCTTTGCATGCTGACACACCAGGGGATAAAGTTTACATAATTATGAAGACAATAGAAAGAAAAATCAGTATTGTCTTTTAAAAAAAAATGTTGAAAAGGAAATCTGAGCTTTTAATTAAAGCCAAGGTCATTACCTTTTTAAAACAAGACTTATACTATAATAATATTAATAGCAACATAGCACGAGGACCTTCTCAAATACTTTTATTGTAAATCTGAAAAGCAACAAAATTCCAAGGCCTTTTTTTGTCCTCTCTGTAAGTTTGTTATTTTTTCTTCGCTCCTTTGAAACAAAAGTGGTGAAGTGGTTTAGCAGTTTTTAATGCTTTTCATTATTAGGTGGATAAGGTGGGCTTTTCCAAGCGAGTCTTAGTGGATCAAGGTATACGTGGCAGACATACATGTAGTCTAGAGCATTTCTTCACCTCAAAATAAGCTCACTTCAGATAAAGCAGAACTGAGAACTCCACTATATAGCCAAGATAAATCACAAGCCCATAACAACATATGGATTTGTTTATCTCAAACGTCAATGCCACTGTTTTTGTGTACTTTTTACAAGACTGTTCTAGTTCAAAGAAAAAAAAAAATTACAGTATTTCAAAACAACCCTCTGTGATGTCTTGAGATAGATACACCAGTTGTAGATTGTTTTAACCATATGGGTAATCTTTTATGTTGTTTTTTGTACCACTATCTGTCCAACTCCAAATGTACAAGTACAATTGTATATTACTTACTATCTCTCACGAAGTTGGCTTGATCAGATTGACATGCAAATATTGGGGTAAGCAAAAAATATTGCTAATTTAAATCTTATTTAGTTGGGTATACTTAGAGAAATTGTAATTGATTAGTAAAATCAATCATTTTTATACATTTTTATATGATATGCTACATCCATATTGACTGTCACACAAAAAGAAATAAAATGAAGATCACATTCATCCTCTGCAAGCCTTTTCATGGAACTCTTATGTCAAATGGACTTTGTGACTCCACAGAGGGTTTTCGACCATGGTCTAGGACCAAATTACAAGACGTGCAAAACAGTTTGTTTTCACTAACATGGGTCCAGCTCGTGAACTCTGAATGCTGTTGTAGGGCAAAGACATTCCTTACAGATTTATTTACTAGGAATTACTCCATGGTGTGGACGTAAATTTTGGAAAATACGTAGATCAAGGCAGGAACTAATTAAGAAATAGATGTAGATCTATATCAGTGGTTCTTAATCTTGTTGTTGGTACCGAACCCCACCAGTTTCATATACAGATTTACCAAACCCCTCTATAGTGAAAAATAAAATATATGTTTTTTCCACAGGCTCTGCTGAACCCCTGAGATCAACCCACCGAACTCCAGGTTAAGAACCACTGGTTTAGATGCTTGCTGGAGTCACGTACGGCAGTGTTTACAATTGTAACTGAAAGAATCTTTAAAACTTCGAGAACTTGTTTTGCTAATTTGAACAGCAGTGTAGTGCTTTTTTTTCTCTTTTTTTTTTTTTTAACTCTTCTTGCCGTTTCTGTCGGTTTAGACACGCAATTTTTTTTTTTTTAAAAGAGAGGAGGAAAAAAAACGAAAATCCCAAATTTTGCCATTTTTTGCAGGAAGGTCCAATTTTGCAGCAGCAATTTTGACATTGCGGCTGCGAAAAACCGCAGGGCCACTCTATTCTTATGTCAGGGACTCTTTTGGGGCCCTCAATCTTGGAAGTGGGGAAAAAAACACTTATAGGCTATACTTATCCATATGTATGTCAGGATTACAAAATGATCCCTTTTTTCTGAAAAAGCAAAATATTCTTTAACATCAAAGATATGTCTCACCTTCTTGTCTTTCTCTTTATCTGTGTGCTTTGTACCATCTTCTCTCTCTTTATTGCCCTTTTATTCTCTTCTGTCATATATCTCTTATGCTTCTGCCATTTCTCTTTCTCATCATAACTTTGCTAATGTTTATCTCTCTCTCTCTCATCCCTTTTTGAGATTCTCTTTCTTGCCTCTCTCGCCTGCCTATGATTTTTCTCTCTATCCTCTGCTTTTTCATTCTCTATCTTCTCTCTCAGTACCTCTCTAGTCTCTGTCTCACTCAATCTTTTTCTTTTGAACTGATCTTTTCTACATCCCCATCACATTTTTCTATGGTGGAAGTGGAACAAGTAAACTGGACTTAAAGCAAAGCAATTTTTTCCTGCACGTAACTGTAACGGTAAGAGAGGGGTTAGGGAGAAGGAGCAAAAGAGGGACAAGACCAATAGAAGAGATATCATTTACAATTGAGAAAGTGAGATTCGGGGGGGGGGGGGGGCAGCAGGGAGGGAGGGAAGAGAGAGAGAGAGAAACAAAAGACAGAAAGAGAGACAATTGAGTGGGCATGACCTGGATGATATATGCTAATAATAATTAATATAGGTCAAGAGAGAGATTCAGAAAGAGAAAAAAGGACAAGATCAGAGAGAGAGAAATAGAAAAGCACAGAAAGAAAGATGACACAGAGTGTGAGACAAATGTTGTAAGACTAAGAGTGATGAGAAAAAATGAAAAAGAAAGAGGAAAATAGACTAAGAGTGCAATAGCAAGATAAAAAGTTGAGAGAGAGTAATAAAAACAGAAAAAAGACAAAGAAAAGGTCAGAGAGAACAAAGAGAAAAAATCTTGTTTACCAGGAGAGTATAATTTTTTCTTAAAACAATATTCTGAGGAATACTGAAAATCTCACTGCAAATGTCTTTAGTATTTAATTAGAAAAAAAAAAATTAAAATGAACTTGGAATCATCTTTGATGCTCTGGGTTAAATATCAGATTTGAAAAATAACAGCCTTAATAACAGTTAAGACTGGTTATTTCGAAGCCATTGGAATAAAAAAAAGGACTTCAAATTATCCGAAATTCAAATTATCAGGATACATAGAGTAAGAGGTAAAAAAAAAATAAGAATGACAGATCAGGAATGTCGTACTAGTGTGTGCCGCGGGGAGACTATGATAGGTCACCTGATCATTGGGTCCAACCCCTTTCCCTTTTCTTCTCTTAGCCTTATTGCAGGCTCTTGCCTGTAACGTAGATGGGCGGAACACACTCATAGTATATAGATACCAGAACTGCTTGCCCCACGGAGGATAGCACTACTTTTTCTGTTTTACAAGCCGGGAAAGTGCTTTCAGAATGGAAAAATCACCCAAGGTAACTTCGAATTAACAGAATCCTTATTTCAAAATTCGAACCGAACAATATTTTTTAATAGAGCTTAAAGAGAGAAATATGCTACATGTCATAAGATGACATCACTTTAAAATATCAATATATTCAAATATTTAATAGACAACATCTGATTCAGATCATTTGGTTTAGAAACACTGCAATAGCTTCTCATGATGTTGCACCAATGTAAAAGTCTTAGGCAGTACAAAAACAAAAACTGACACACATTTATAATATATACATTTTATTGTTATATCAATGTTCATGACTTTGCTGTGAATGCATAAATAAAATAAAACACCCCCTCCCCCCCCCCCCCCCCCCCAAATGTTACATTTTTGAAGTAAGATTGCAGAGGCTTTATGCAGTAAAAGCAGTACTGAAGGAAGCAGACACACTGGCACAGATAAAAAACACAATAAAATGAAGCAATATGACATCAAATGACTTCAATAGCAAAAAGTCATGACAGTAGTTACCCATTTGTCTGTTTGGAAAAACTATGAAGAAATGAATTTAAACAGTATGCTAAGTTAGTAAGTACATGCTATAAATATTGTCATGGTATGTACATACTGAAATGTAATGGTCATTTTGTCTTCTCTGCTACTGCTCCTATAAAACAAACAAATATAAATAACTCTAAAGCCAACTTGCAAAACACTGTAAGATTGTATTACAATGTAAATTATACAATGACATAAGAAATAAGAAAGGGAAAGATGTGAGGCTTATCGCCTGGCTAAGAATCTGCTGCACCATCTGGCTGCTCCTCACCTGACTGAATGAATATTTGTGGCTGACCTCCTTGCTGCAGCTGGTACATCTAGAGACAAAAAGATCACCCAAAATGATCAGTCAAGTGATTCAGGAAAAAAAAAAAGAAATAAAACAGGATATTGAGATTTTAACAAGTAATACTAAAATTCATAGAATGAAACCATTTGAAATTCGAAAATAAAAGCTCAGAATCAGATTGACTTTTTCTTAACCAAATATTGTATTTGAAATAAAATCTTTATATTTGGAAGAATGTGTGCTTCATATTCTCTTCTTTTAATTGTTTTTTTTTTTTTAATATACATGGATCAAACAAAGTTGTCCATCAATGACTTAAGGCAAAAAAATACATTTTTTTTTTTCGTGAATGAAAATTGATACTCAAGCAAATGTAATTATAAAAAAATTTCCCATTTTCTTGTGAATTTGGTAATACATGTAATGATCAAACACTGATAACATTATAACATTTGATAAAACAAAGAAAATTTTATATATACGTTTTGGTAAATATTATTCGATGAGAATCCAACAAACAAGACTGTTGGCAACCTAAACTGCAGTTAACTGTTCTGAGTCAGCAGAGGATTTCTGGGTGTCACTGACCCAATCAAGAACACAAAGTCTTGGGTATCCAAAGCTAAATAACAAACAGACAAAAAATTTTTGCCTTGCAATAATCTTGACTTTCAGCAACAGGAATTTTGGAAACTCCATGGGCATACAATTCATAAAAGTCTGTCATAGTGTCAAGGCTCAAAATAAGACTCTTTGAGAAACTCACAAGACATTAAAAATTTATAACCTAAAAACCCTTTGGAAAACATGACCTTCTGTTTTGTTTAATCATTATTAAGTTTGAATATTATTAAATCATAATATTTGGAATTTATTTGCTTACTTGTCATAAAATTTACAGTAAGTGTCAAATTAAGATTTATTATAATAGGCCACTAACATGTCTTCCCATGATGTAAACTTTAAACGAAAGTGATAATTTTGAATGCAACCAAAGAAAAAAATTTTTACAGGACGCTCTTAAAATTTACATAAAAATAAGGTCAAACATAAAAAGACTAACACTGAATTGGATCACCACATCAATCAACATTGTCCAAATCATTGGACAATAAAAAAAAAAAACATCTACAGTTCTATACTGCCAGCACGAAAAGGTTTTTAAAATACATTTTAATCAAATCACACCTAAACCAGCAAATTTAAAATGATGTACCTATGCAGTGCATAAAAAAACTCCCCACAATACTTCAGAAGATTTGCAAAATCTTTAATTTTATTTTTTTCAAACTATACTGAAATAAATTATGCTAAACCCTAATATTGGTAGGTTTGACCCATGATAATACTGGCACAAAAATTTTTTGGCAATGTCTCAAAAATTGAAAGGTGACAGAGGCAAGTGAATAAAAATTTGAAGCTATGAAATAAAAAATTCTTATGTAAATAAATTATTCATACTGTGATTTTTTCATGCCATGAGTCTTCTTCAAACTCACTGATGAATTACATCAGCTTGGTTTATTCTCCAGTAATAATTAAACGATTGCAAGAGGAATGCTTTCGTAACTGATATTATTCATTCAGTATTTGATTTTTATTTTGTCATGAAAGAGCAAAATCAAAAAGTGGATGGGAAATAATAAGTCACAAGAAGTAAAACAAAGCAGAAATTATGATAAACTAAAACAAACAAGCAAACATAATTACATTAGCATTGATTGCAGAGTGCCTTACTTCCAATACACCTGCTTGTCATCATCTTCACAAGTGATGAAAATCAATCATTTTTTAGATAAAAGACATGTAAGAACATCTTAAAATAAAGCCTGCATTCTCAAAACCATACATAAATCAACTGCAGAACATGCTAAGGGTTTAATGAAATCCTACTGACATCACTCAATATTAATTAGTATTTGACAACTAAATTTATTTTTCTCTGTAGAATAATATCCATAAAGATAAATTTTCTACTAATTGAAAATTTGCCTCTTTGGCTTTAGATTACTGATAAAGCAACAAGTTTTAAGCTTTGAAATTCAATATATTACAGACCTGCCACTCTTCAGGAAAAGAAAATCTGAATGATTCTGTCCAAAAATCTGAATGGTAGCTTCATTTTGCCTTTTACATCTACGCAGCAAACATTAAAATACACAAAATCTAGTCTTTGATGAATGCATTCATCATTATAGCTCTGATAAAAGGTTTCTTAGCTTGAAGTTGAAATTCTTCCATGGTGAAAGTGTTCAAATTAATCTTAAGATATACCTTTGACTAGATCAAGATCTATTTCTCCATACCCCTTTCAGTTTAAATCAAGTACTTTATGCTTTACTTTTAAGAGACTCAAATTGGATGGCATTAGCAATATGCAGGCCTGCCACTCTCCAGGGAAAGAAAATCTGAATGATTCTGTCAAAAAATCTGAATCTGCCAAAAAAAAATCTGAATGACTCGTTTTATTTTTGCCCTCTACAGCATATATTACAAAACACATAATGCGGTCTTTGGTGAATATTCATTCATCGGTTTAGCTCTTAACTATGATAAAAACTAGTTTTCTTAGCTTGTATTTCTTCAATGCTGAAAAATTCTAAATAATAGTAAGATCTTTTTTCCACACCTCTTTCAGTTTAAATCAAGTACTCTATACCTTACAATGTTTTTAAGTGACTCAATAAATTGGATGGCATTAGCATTATGCAGCATTTCATGAATTCTCAAAGAGCAGAGCTGCAAACCTAGCTCCTGGAACTTTCAAAAGGCTTATTTTGTTATGAAAAGGAGTAAATGTACTTCTTACTGAAAGGGTTAAAAAATGACATATTTGATGCTCTTTACTGACTTTAGATAGTTTTTCTACACATGGTGTAATACATGGTGTAATCTAGCCTTTCTCACCCTTGACTCGGAAAATTAAAAATCTTATGAATTTTGCTGGATCCAGCTGTTGAAAACGTAACCAGGTATTTCATGAGGAGCAAATTGACAATTTGCTGGAAAGTTGTAATATTTTAATTTATAAATAATCTAAAGAACGTAATCCACTCTATTGTTCAATCACTTTATTGAGAAACAGGAAAATTTAAGTACAAAAATTACGCTGTGACGTTGAGACTAGTTAAGCATTATGTAGCATGTAACTTTGATCTAGATCTAAATTCTACATTAGATAAAATGATCAAAATCATAGATCTTGTGCAGATTGTAAAGTTTGCATCAGGATAAAACTTCTTAGGCCTATTATCAGATCTAGATTTTACTTTTCACAGACCTACAAAAAGTACAATTACTGCGTCTCGTGTCATTTCATCTTGATTTACTCTAGTTCTATTTAGGATTTCTCAATTGATCTTGATAACTAACAAGATATGGATGGAAAAAGTGCTGTCCTGTAGTAGAAATTACTCTTAGAAGATAAAATAAGAATAATCCTTTGTTGGAAATAACGTCGAAGTCTGAATGTGAAGATAGAGAGAAGAAAGCGCAGACGAATAAACGATAAAGTAAACAACTCGGCAGAATCAAAATTCGGGATGGTTACAACTAATATATTAATATCGATTTCGATACCGCATATGATAATTATAAAAAACAATATCGATATATATCGGTCTATTTAAAAAAAAAAAATTGAAAATGTTTTCAATTGTGGAGGTGAAAACTTAGTTTGGAAAAAAAATCGGAATATTTCCTTAATATTCGGAAAATCGGAAACGGACCAAATTTGCGAAAAAAAATCGGAATGATTCCGATTAAATTGGTATGAATGGCAGGTCTGAATATCCAGCATTTGATGAATTAAAAAAAAAGCAGAGATGCCAACCTAGTTAGTGGAGAAAGTGTACAGCACAACTTCAAAAGATTTACATTTACATGACCAGGAGTACTCCTTAGCAAAAGGGTAAGAATAAAAAATGACAGATTTGATGCTGTATTTCTGACTCTAGATATTTTTTACATGATTATTGGCCCTGGAATATTAATGATCTTACGAATTTTGTTCGATCCAGGTGTTGAAAACTTAACTAAATATTTCATAAGGAGCAAATTGACAACTTGACAAATTTGTAATATTTTACTTTAAATAAAGAGAGTAATCCACTCTGTTGTTCAATCCCTTCATTGAGAAACAGGTTAATTTAACCACAAAAATTATGTTGTGATGGTGAATCTTGTTTAGCGTGATTTAGATGTGATCTAGATCTAGATCTACATTAGATAAAATGATCAAAGTCATAGATTTTGTGCAGACTGAAAAGCTTGTATCGGGATAATGACTCCAAAGGAGAAATCTTATTACAAGCTCTAAATCTAGGTTTAGATCTAGATTTGGTTTAAGGTTATTCGTTTTTACGTTTCACAGACTTATAATTATAGTCTCGTGTCATGACATCTTGATTTACTCTAGTTCTATTTAGGTCTAGTATTTCTCAATAGATCTTGATAACTGACAAGATCTAGATGAAAAAAGAGCTGCCCTGTGGTAGACATTACTATTATAATATGAAATAAGAATAATCCTTCTTTGGAAATAATGGTGTGTCTGGATGTGAAGAGGGAGAGATAGTTACAGACGAATAAGTGATAAAATAAACAACTCTGCAGAATCAATTTTGGGGATGGTTACAACTAAAATATTAGTACCAATTTCAACACCGCATTTGATAATGTAATAAAAAACAATATCAGTATTTAGTGTAACTATATCGTCCAAATTTATCCTTTTGCACAGGTTGTCTGCCGATCTCGTAAAAAAAAAAATGAAATGTTTCCTAAATATTCGGAAAATCAGGAAAGAACCAAATTTCAATAAAAAATCGGAATGGTTACGATTAAATCGGATTGAATGGCAGGTCTGAATATTATGATAAATCATGTACCTGTGGTTGAGCAAGCTGTAAAGTCTGGTTATCCAGTTGAACAACTTGCTGTGCTGTAGACACTGCTTGCTTATTCTGAAACTGCAACTGCAAACTCTGTAGCTGTTGTGGGGTGAGCTGGATCTGAAGTTAAGATTAAACATATATTTTGTCATAATTCATTGAAATATTTTTTGGTCAATCCCACAAGTACACTGACCAGTAACAAAGGAAAAAGGGCATGATTATGTATTGCCACCAAGGAACAATACAATTGCAAGTCTAAATCTAAGATTTTCAGAAGCAAGTAATTGCTTATCTCAGACGTTTTTGGTTAAAATTTACTAGAAATTGATTTGTGCAATTTGAATACCATTGAGATTAAGACAAGCGTGGTGATACAATATTTATTTTTTAATTCAATAAATTAGAATTGTTTAATAAAATTCAGAAAAATAGTAATACATTCATAACTTAAAAGATGTAAAACACATGGATCAATATTCTAAGAAACTGCATTTTTATGGCATACAACACTTCAAAGACAAAGCTGTTCTTTACTGACCTTAGTATGATTTAAATTCCCATTACACTGTTTAAAAAAGTTCTGTCATTGTAAGTACATTAGTCTTGAATAATTGAAACACTAGAAAAATATACCTTTTTGTAATATATTTACTTTTTTTAATTTAGTTTTCCTTGATAGTAGAAGATAAATATTATGTTATGCTATACATTTTTAAAGAAAACAATCACAGAAGTTGACCCAAATTAAAGAATTTAGTGATTTAAACTTTTCGCATAATTGACTTAGACATAAAAAAAAATTATGCATAGTGCTCTTCTTCACCAAGTTGTAAAGTTACAATCATTGCTGCAAGATTACTAACCGGAATATTCTGCACTTGTCCGCTTGCAGTCATCACTTGCTGGTATACTTGAGTGGCCACTTGCTGCTGTGCTTCAGCCTGTACCTGCTGAAGTTCTTGCTGTTGCTGTTGTTGTTGTTGCTGTTGTTGCTGCTGCTGTTGTTGAAGTTGCTGTAGCACTGTGGCTTGAGCAGGTGTTGCAATTGGCTGAGTAACTTGCTGAGGCAATTGTATAACTTGTGTTTGAGGTTGCTGCCAATAGAAAAGTGTGTAAACATGTCTCTGAAAGTTTCCTTTTCAGCTTAAGGTGCCTAACAAATTCAAAACGTATTATGTAAAGCAAACTTAAAAAACATATTACTTTGAAGCAAAATTAGACTCAATTTTTTACAACTTCCTTAGAGTACACTTGCTTTGATTTTCCTTCAGCGAAAAAATAAGCATAGGCTACAATGATCTCATCAAAATTGAATAACTTGGACACCGCTGCATAGAGACTGATCTTGATTTCATACCGCTGCATAGAGACTGATCTTGATTTCATGAATCTTTCTGTGAATTAATTGAGCCTATTGATGTTGCTGAGACATTCTGTCATTTAAGACACCTGTCTTTTTAAATTTATGAGATCATGTTTAAATGAAATTACCTATTTTGTCATGCTTTACCATTGAATTTATTTAGAAAAACCAAAAGAGTAACACTAACAGGTGTTCAAAAATACAGATAAAATTTTTAATTTCCATTTTTTTGATACTGAGAATAATGAACAAAAATGATGGCTCTTCCCAACTAAGCTTTTAACTTTAACTTTAAGTAAAAACTATGTTTTTTTTTTCTACTTGTTTCTTTGGGTTAAGGTGTACAACTTTAGAAAGAGAAATTCATGATAAGCAGATTAGTAGATTTTTGTATTTAAGAATATAAAATCTAAGACAAAAAGCATAAACAAACCTTTGTCACAGACTGATATTAATGATAATTAAAATAAATAAAAGATCATAATTGTTTGTACAGTGAAACTTGGTAACAACTTTATTCAGAATGAATTCTCTTGTTATTACAGGGTTGTCGTTATTCCTGAATGTATACATTATACAAACTGCATGTAGAAAAAAAGGGGATAGAATTAAAAAAAAAAACCTCACTTTTTAATGCAGTGATTGATAATAATACTGATAATACTAGATTTGGTAATAATGAGAACTCTTGTTAAGTGTTTAACAGTGTGGTACTGTCACAAAGAATCAAAATGGTTACCAGGAAAACACTTATGTAGAACCACATAAAGCCTGTTTGGTGGCATCAAAGGAGGAGGGCATTGTTCATTATCCATCAGAGATGTCTAGCATCATTACCAAAGGCTAGTTACATGCAAAACTTTTTATTTTCCTTTTTCCCCCCATTACCCCAGAGCTTGTGTGGGAAAATGGTTACAAAATGTCTGCCTCACCATTTCCCTTGCTCCAAGTCTGGCACTAGTGGCAGCACTGCTTCATTTCAATACAAGCCATCACCAATGATTTAACACTGTCATTATTATGTAATCTCACACAAGTGTTCATTCAAAAGTTTCAGTCATTGATCTTTAAAAATAGTGAAAGGCACCAATTTGGTCTGTATAAAAAATGTGTTTCAGACACAAGTAAAATAAATTTTCCTGTTTCACCCTTTGCTGTGTATATTAGGCAACGGCCATTTTGAATGCTAAGTTCAGCTTCCTGAAAACAGGGACATCCTTGTTTGTTTACATTTTTTCGGTCAAATGAGGACTGTACAGGAGGGGGGTTCTAGAAAATAATCCGTAGTTAGACCACTATTGGTGTTAAACCTATGAAATGTTTATAATTTGCACAAAATTGAAATGCTGAATAATGAAATTGGTTGTGAAGAGTTTTCAGTACCTTTTTGTATTCTATTTTATCATTTTTCTTCATTTTCATTTCAATTCCTTGCATGCAGATTCACTAGCATTATAAAACAAACAAAAAAAAACATCAAGAGACAGAGAACAAAGTGAGACAACTTCAAGAGGAAAAAAAAAAGGAAAAGACAGAAACAAAGTTACTTTTCTTAGTCTTTGTTTTCATAATCCAAACTATGACTTTCATAGCACGAACACACTAAACAGAAGAAGATTAAACCCTTTTTAGAAATCACTTCCCCTAGCACCCTAGGCCTACAAAGTAAACTTCTTAAGAGATACCACTGAGCAGTAGCTAAAAGCTTAAAAAAATCCTTCTATATCTTACTCACATCCGCACCTGTTATAAACATAAGATCAGCCAGTTTTGTTGTTTTTTTTTTTCAGTTTAACTTTTTAGGACACTATTTCACAAAACTCGAAATAATGCCATACCCAAAATACAAAAAAAATAGCTTCCATTATCATTCTAGTGAAGGCACTTTGCAAACAAAATACTCGTCAATCTATTCATATCTACCTAGTAGATCTAGATCTAGTATCAATGATTTTTTTTGTTCTAAGTGCGCAAAACTAAGCTAGGCTATGTAGGACCAGAAGTGGGATGTGAACTAAGGCAAATATCAGTATAAAACTATAACAGCATAAAACATTGATTCGACCTCTCGTTTATAATTTAAAATTAACTTTAATTTAGTTTTACTTTGTTTTATTTCTCATATAGCATAAGTAATCCAAGAGGTGGATTCCTCTGGTTTTGATATCTAGCCAAGATTCTAGATTCTGTGGAACTGGAGTCTAGATCTAGAAATTTTCACTCCAACTTCCTTATCTTTCAATTCGACTGAGTGTTAAGGCTTCCCCGAGCTTTCTATGTCAGGTAATCTCATGTTTTTCTGGGTCGCAAGCTATTCAGCTATATTTAGAATGTTGTAATTTTCTATTTTTAGTAAGGATTCACTCCTGCTTTTGCCCAAAATAGACCTCTCAAACAAAGGGAAATGTCAAGGCCGGGTTTGACCGGCTTGCCCCATGGCTAGATATGTAAAGCACGGCTCCTTTTGACGGGTTAAACAGGAGGCTCGGTTCCATTTTAGGCCAGGTTTGGCCGGTTTACACAGCAAAGGGTTAAACAGAATCTGTGACACCACTTTTAAGCAAAATGTTTTCACATTTTTCCACTTTTCATGATTATCTTCTTACCTGTATCTGAAAAGGTTGTTGAATGATTTGCCCACCTTAAAAAAAAACAGTAAAGAATGCAAATCAGAAAAAAATTGCTAGGCTAGGTAACTACTTCTAATGTATTTTACATCATCAATTATGAATGAAATGAAGGTATGCAAATTCAAAGAGGGGTATCAGCAATAGAAAAAGGCTTGTTTAAATATACAATAAAAAAGCCTTTTGATTTCTTTCTGTAAAACTATTTCTTAAAATTATTGCAACAAGGACTACTTATGATTTAATTCTCCAACCATCTCAACATAGGCTTAATTTCTTTGAAAGTAGTATAACCATAAATATAATAAGTGGATTGATAAGTAGAATAGATAATTTTATTGATGCATTTCTATGATGTTTTCTGTGTATTTCATTGAGCACTATTATGTCAGTGGCTGCTCATTAGAGATGCCAGAGTTTTAATAGTGAACCAGTCCTGATAAAAGGATAATGATGTAAGTGCTTTTTATTACAGAACAAAGCCTTGGATAAGCTTGAGGCCTCAAATTTCAAGCCTGTATATTGCAAAGACTGTATGTTACCCTTTGTCAATAGGCTATATGAGATAAGGATGATATCTTCAAGAGTGTCATACATCCACTGAGTGGCATATCCTAAAAGTGACAGCTTTTTTCAGGGCTGACATAAACACCTGTCTACCCAGTGCTGAAACCATGGTTTGTTGAGTCAACCTTTCAAAACCACAAGAAGGGAAAGGAAAGGGAAGTTTCCATTTCGGCACTGGTTGAGAGCGATGCACAGAGGGAGAGGAAGAGAGAGGAAGAGTGAGAGAGAGAGAACACTAATAAAAAAAAATCAGGTTTACGATTCAGACACATTAAAAACAAACCCATAGTCACAACATTCTTATCTTTCAAAATAAATATCATATAATGCTTCAACACTACCTGGTACTTGCACAGTTGCAGTTTGTGCAGCTGGGGCTGAGGCAGCTGCAGCCTGTGCTACTGTTGTTTGTTGTAACTGAGGAATGGCAGTGTTGGCCTGTGTTACTTGGACCTGACAAGAATATACATTTTACATTTAATTCTTAGTCATGCAGCTGTTAAAGTGTACTTTCCAAAATTTTGGAATATTATAATCTTATGATGGATCAACCTCTCAGTTCTTTCATAAGTCCACACAGATATTTTAAGTTTTTAAACAGTGCAAGAATTGTTAGTTTATACTGAGAGAATAAAAATAATTGGAATAAAATAAAATTACTTGCATAATTTTTGTTAATAAAAATATACAGTCAAAAAGCAGTATCAAAACAAGGAACGAAGTCAGCACAGGTGTAAACATGAATCTAGATAAAAATTGTGATACGGTACTTACAATATAGTACTCAAATGTATTAAACCCATTCACTTTTGTTCAAGCTGAATTGACAAAAGAATAGTTTCACTCTCATAACTGAAAATTTTTTTTTTTTAAATTTATGTCTAGATACACAAGTTGTCAATAATGCTACTACCAGTACTGCTGCAACTGCAAAAGTAGCTAAATATGTTGTGAATAATTTGTGAACAAGACTTTGGCTTTGCGCACCTAGATTTCATTGAACAAATTTAAACATTGCAATGAGAGGTCACAAGTGCCATAGAGGAAAAGGAGGAGGAATATCTAAGTATCAACCTGGGTCTAGTATTCTGCACTAAAAATTGGTTATTTGAACTATCAAGTGATCAAGGATTCATGTTCTGACACTCAGGCCTGGTTTGGTGTGATTAGTACATTCCAGATAAAAAATACCTCCAATGATGATTATTTCCTTTCATTTAAGATTTCTATTCAATTTCATAAATGTCTTAACGGCTCTGCACCTAGCTATTTGTTAAATCTTTTTCCTCCTTACTTACTGTCACGGTCCCTTCCTTCAAGTGGAAAAAAACTCCTGGATGTAAAAATATCAAGGGCTAAAAAGTTAGCAAACAAGCTTTCAGTGTTTTGTAACTAAAATATGCTACATTCCATGATTGCAACTGAGAGACACAAGTTTAGAAGATACTTTTTAAAAGCTAACAAAACAAGATTATTCAAATTATAGCTTAGACAAATATAAGTAATGTTCTCATACGATTAAATGCTTTTTTTTTGTTATTTAATAATATAATTTTTCAATATGTTCTTTGTCAATGAAATTTTAAAGTGTAAAAGTCCTCTGACCTGGTTTTTTTTTTAGCATTCTAGAAATGATCTGTATTCGTCTCATTATTTTAGTTTCGCTGATGATAAAAGGACTTCATAAATTTTAGCTGCTGTTTGAGTCACATGGAGGATCAAGATAAGTTAGCTCTTTTCTGGGCTGTTTTTTTCTACTTTCCAAAAGTAATCATAAATGTACAAAAATATTGATTTCTTAAACCCTTGGAACTGAGGTTGTAAATTGAGTGAGTAGTTTTTTATGGAAGAAATTGCTATCATAATCACAAGGAACCAATTCAAAACACTGATGTTTTAATAAAAAAAGTTTCTTTGCCAAAAACTGAATTATATTTGTCGCAAGATCTCAAGGTATGTTTCAAATTGATTTCTGGTGTAATTATATACCTATGCCAACTTTGCAAGGTCAATATGAAAATGAACACACCCTAAACAAGCTACTTTTTTGTCAGAATAGTCCAAGAAATTACAAGTGCTGTAACGATTTTTAAAGAGGATAAGAAAATGTTCAATATTCAGTGTAATTTCAAAAGATTCATCATCAGAATGGTACTGATAATCATACAGCTTTTTAAGATTGGGAGGTTATCAAGACCCTTTTATTGGAATTGATTTGCACTCCAACTCTTCAATATGACAAGTAAAAAGCTTTGAGCAGAAATTGTCTACAAAAGAGTCAAGTAACATTTAGTTATTGCGTATCGCTCAAAAGATGTGGTAGATACTATCTGATTGCTAGTTACCTGAGCTGCTTGTTGCTGCTGCGCTTGCTGTTGTGATTGCTGTTGTTGCTGTTGACCCAACTGAAGATAGAACTGAATTTGATCTGATAAGGATGTCCCAGTCCTTCCGAGTTCATCCTTAAACATAAACATAAACTTTTAGAACCAGATTTATGAACTGAAGTTAATTATGTTGATTCTGAACCGTATAAATGCACCCCAAAAACCTAATAGTAGCTTGATTTCCTAAGGAGCATGCCTAAGTCTCCTGAAGTTTTAAGCCTGCCTATAATAAGCCTAAGAGGCTTATAAATTGAAAAAAAATTAGACTGAAGTAATCAGTGCCCACAACTGATTGACCAGACTAGAGCAATGCAAAGAAGACAAGTAAACACTGTAGATCTTATACATTAAGATTTCTTATAAATAGAAGTATGTATGTCAGCTGGCCTGGCACAATGAAAGAGGGCACTATTAGTCAGCCGCAAAGAATCCACTAGCTGGACTTATTTGCCAATCTTGGAACCAGCAGCATTTGACTGTGGACACCTCAGATAAAGGAGATAAAAATACTGATCCTATTTGCCAAAGGAGATAATATGATAATCTTGCTGATCAATACCATGATATCCCCAAGAGCTCCCAGTCCCAAATTTTAGCTCCAAGAGGACAATTCTGCAATTTGTCTTGTGCCATCATCAGCCTTTTTCTGCATTACAGGTATTTGATTTTCTGAAGTTGAGTCTCAGGCTTTGTGATAATTACTTTAAAAAGTTGCGAGCAAATATCTAAAGATATGAATCAATTTGAGCATTGTTGGTACCAGCTTTCCCTTATTCTTTCATCAGATACCTTTTCATAAAATTTCTAAGTGTGCAAATCCTACACGTTATACTTTGAACGTTTATAAAATTTCCAGAAATGCCTGGCTTGCCTTCAAAGCAAAAAAATTTTTTGACAACATAAGTGAAAAAGGCACACCCACAGCACTCACAATATGATGGAAGAAAAATCTATTCAGCTCGTTTACTATTTGAGTATTTCATTGCATTCCAACAAAAAAACATTTTTTTCACTGATGCTCGTCTGGCATAAGCTGGCAACATTTGCAAAGCATTTTTAAAATAATGGATGAAATATACATATCATATATAATATAGTTTTGTGCCATTATTTTTTTTCATTTGATCATTATAATTCTACCCAAATTTGTCAATGGACAGAGATACAAAGCTATTTTTCTTTAACAACTTGAAAATTACAGTAGCTTGATTATTAGTTCAAAACATTTTTGCAATCACTTTGGTGAGTTCACAAATATGATACAGTGGAAACCTCATAATTCAAATTGTATGGGAATGGATTAAATCTTCGAATTAATAGTATTCAAGTTACAAAAATGGGTATAACAGACTTTAAGACTCAATGAGTGAGTGTGTACTGAGCCTGCATCGAGCAAAACTCCCCTTCCCCAGTCCCACGTTGCTATCCGTATCAGTACAGATTTGCTACTGACACTTAATTGTTAATGCATCTGCTCCCTTATTGATCAGCCTTTCTTGGGCAGTGATTAGCATTGCTTGCTGCTTGAGAGATGCATGTAGCACTTTTGTGATGCCTTATGAGGTGGTATCGACTTCGAAATAAGAGAATGAAATCAGAAATACTTCGAAATGCGAGTCCGATTCTAACAAAGCCAAAGAGAAAAAAAAACCTATCATCTTGCAAAATTCGGTTTATGAGAAATTCTAATAATCAGACTTCGGTTTTTGAGGTTTCCACTGTAGTTTTTCTTTGACAAACAAATATCTATGCTCATTAGTAAAACAAATTTTTGTTTAATTTTCACCTTTAGCTATGCTGATATATGAGGAGGGCACTCCTCAACTTTGAAGTTCAGTCAGGATAGGTTGTTACTTTCTTTCTTTTAAAATAGTCTAAAAAATTTAAGCAAGTCAAAAGCTTTTGAAACTTTTTTGAGAGGAGAAGTACCTAGCAATATTTTAAAATATCAAATTCATTTTATATACAGTACCTGGCGTCTTGCTGGTTTCAGTTCTTCACGTGGAACAATGTCTATAAGGAAGTCAAACTGATCAAACTTGGAAATAGCTGTGGCTATATCATTGCGCTGAAATAAATTGTTTGAAAAGTATTCTTCAAATTTACATACAAGTGAACAATGGGGAAGGCAAAGGAGGGATTGGCAAAACATTCATGTTTTCATTTATATATAGCTTTTTGATATTCTTGACATCAATACTCAAGGTTGATGAATATTACTGCAAAACCAGCCAAAAATAGGGGGGGAATGACCAATGAAAGCATTATGTTTTTTTTTTCTTTTTTTTTTCATGGCTAAATGTTGAGGTGAACCTCTTCCTGAGTTTAGTCTTTGATTTGCAGGCAAACTCAGTAGTTTGTACTTTATTGCATAGAGTTGTCTTATCCTACATCAATAATTTAATTTCAAGCACTTGAAAATGTTAGGCTTTCCAAAGTATTTGCAAGCATTTATAAGTGTTTAATAATCACTCTGTAATTGATATCATCTAGTTCCTCCTTCCAAAATCGTGTGAAATCTTTAATTGTTGCTTTTCCGGCAGTGTAGCAAGAAATTTCTTTTCCATTCATTGCACAAACCTGTAATGTTCTGCGTTTATTTTCTTCAGTATGAAACCATGCTCGCAAGGAAAGCTCACTGACAAATATTTCAGCAGCTTTGGCAAATAGTACAGGTGCTTCTGCACTGATCATCTGTAAAATAAAAGCAAAAAATTTATCTAGAAAGATGTCAGTAATTGTTTTTACCAGATATTTAAAAACAATTTTATGTTGTTGAAAATGTGAGTAACCCACTGCACTCCAAGTCCAATAACAGCATTTATTTGAGCTATGTCATAGCCAACATGGCACTATTGGCAGTGACAGTTTTATCTCCCTGGAGGCCACAAAGGGTCATTTTACCTGTTCGCTACCTGAGAAAACAGAGGCTTGTGCCTTGATTTAGTAACCTTTTAATAAGTGCTCTAAATTTATACATATTTCTAGTGCACTTCTCAGCATTTGAAAACTAGCAGTGCTACAGTAAAACTGGATTTTGATCAAGAAAAATGTTTTGAGGTTGAACATTTTTTTTAAAAAAAAAAGCAAAATAAAAATGAGATCAAAGAAGATAAGTGCAAAGTTAAAATAAATTGAGTAACTTAAGAGAGATATAAAGTTTGAAATAATTGATTTTTATACAATATAATTATATACATTACAGTATTCATCCAAACTTACCACCGAATATTTTGGTAATTTATATATTTCATCTGATGTTGTTAGATGCAGAGGTTGATTTTGTTAGTAAACTTACGCAGTCACTATATATATATATGTGTGTGGTTATTCTTTAAGTCAAAGTTAAAGCATTAATATCTTTATAATCGATCGTCACAGAAAGCTCACTAGATTTCCAAAATATAGCCAGATCCACTATAATTTTTACAGAGGACAATCCCATTCTAACCAAGTGTTCTTTGCTCCTCTTAGCCTGGTGTGGAGCAAAGGCAATCTGAAGATTTAAATTTAGGAATAATGAAATTCAGTTTTTCCAATTTACTTCAATCAATTATCACTGATTCAGTATTGCTTTATGGTTAAATTCCACTGCCAGTACCTCCCAGATGTTCAAATGAGGAGTTTAAATTGTGAGAATGCAACATAGATCTGTTTAAGTATTTGTCTTCTATCTCAAATAAAAATTATTCCTGTTTACTTATTTCTGATTGATTATTACTTGCGAGAGGTCAGAAAATACAGCTGAGCAATGTTTCAAATGGAGAAATCATCTAGGTGACTCAGATTCTGTCCAAACCATTCAGATGAGAAATTCTTTGTTGGGTATCTGTCCTCTAATCTTTCCCCAATTGATGTTTTGTAATTCATTATGTTTTCAGGACTTTCACTGAGGTCGATGCAATCGCCCTGTCATCTTAACTTTTCTTCATAATTGAGGAGCATTCTCTAGTTCCTATATTTTTTATAAACTTTTGTAACTCTGTGAGATTGATATCTGATTCTCAGCCAATGCTGAGCTCAAAGACATGAGCCTCTTTTTCAAGTTACTTGAGGTATTTCAAAATTTCGCCGAAGAGAATATGCACACAGAGATGAGCAATTGGGTTTGATGGTATTTACAGAATAAGTGAAACAACGCTTACAGCTTCGTACCTTTGAAGTATTACATTCTTACTAATCTCCAGGACCAGTTTATGCTACATTAGTAGCCGTATGCACTGAACACCTAGGTATCAGACACCTAATGGAAGGACAAGCCATGCATACTGGCAGGGAAAGTTACTACTGTATATCTACTATTAATAGTTGGGTCTACCTATGCTGTTCACAGAAAGAGAGGTGTTTCATCTCTACAATAAATCTGCATGCACCACACACAGATGTTAAAAGAGACCAAAAAAGCGGCAAACAGTTTGCTTCCAGGCCCTAACTCCGATGCCTGCAGCTAGTGGGCGGATCAGTGATTAATCACATGTCAAGCAGGCTACAACCGTGTGTGTCAATGCGTGACAGTGCTCTGCCGTTAAATCTAATATTTCAAATTTTTACTTGTTTTTGCATCGCAATAACTCTGGCCTCATTAACACCAAGTATACCAAACATACATTCACTCAAAAGCTAACATTTTCCTGAGTATAACGCTATATTTTTTATCTCTCAATTATAACTTGTTTACATGGCGCAAGTGAATCGTCATACTGCTAGCAAAAGAACTAAAAAAAAGTCATGGTTTTCATAACACCTCAGTTTAATAGGAATATTTAAAAAATAAAACAATTTTATCGCTTAAAAATTGTTTCCCTATATTTAAATGTTAAATATAAAAAAAAACTTGTGAAAGTTTCAAGTGCGAAGAGTTTTTCAGTGATTTTATATGATTTTTTTATATAATTCCACAAGCTCCGGTCTGCATGACCTACCTGTAAATAACACTCTGCATTATAGATCTACCTTTATAGCTTCAAACTGAAACTGTTAAATATGGAGCAGAAGTTAGAATCTGAACACAATCAAAAGCTCCATGAAGTTTGCAGACCTTGTGGTGATAGATCATTAACTAGTAAATAGAGGAAACAATCGAAAATTCCCATAACTGTGCAGACTTTATCAACGTCTCGTTACTAACTTTTGGTGTGCACAATCATTTCCTCTAACCAAAAATAAAAAAGTTTTTAATGTAAGTTATTAATATTCTGAAGTAAATAAACTCAAAGCACTTAGGTGTCACAGGTTTGAAGGAAGTTATAAAAGCTTGAAAATATTACAGAGAGACAGAGCTCTTAGCACATGCACCGCCGATTGAGAAATGTAAGACAAAATAAACGTATGACTTGCCTGTAAAGTAAGACAATGCGAATTTATGTGCTACTGGTATTGTACATAAGTTAAATTTTCTTCTTTTTGCGTGCTTATAACTTTGTTAGTAGTTAAGATCAGGTCTTTCTCATATATATTGACAATCTAAACTCTACATCTTGTACTACGATGTTCTATCACTGTTTAGATTTATTATTTTATATCAAAGCACAGTACCAGCACTCTAAGAAGTGAACTATCTTAACTCAAACCAGCATAACTTTAAAATGGATAACTCATCGCTAATGCCCTTTGGTGGGTGTTAAGTTCAAAATATATATGAAATGCTGTAAAAATTTCGTCCCCAAAAACTCTTTCACTTTTTGATAAATGTCACGTAAAAAATGTCACCACCTAAAGATTATTCCAAATTCATGTACTTGTTAAAATTTTCAATAACTCCATCAATTAAATGAAAAGAAAGGAAAAAAATGTATGCTCGTATCGTTTAAATATAGATTTAACAAATTGTATGATTTTTTAACTTCTTCCTTTCATGTATGAGCTTAAATTCGCCATTGTTTGGAAGTAAAAATTAGATCTAGTAACTAGAGTTGTGAGGAAAGGGGAATCTACATTCCGCTGGAGTGCGTGACCTCATGACCCGATCAGATTACAGGTTGCTTCACGGGTGCGGCAGGCAAACTAAAATGCTGCTCTAACAGCCGTGCACATTTCTCTACATTTGGTTGATTGGCTTTCATAGTTTATTCGCTAGGTTGATACCAAGACAAAAGAATCACAAGCTTAAGACTTACATAGATGCTGTTTTAGACATTTTATTTCACTTTCTAGGTTTTTAGTTTGAGCTTTACCTTTTTTGTTTCTTTTTGCATTATTCGCAAATTCACTTGATAGCTTATGCAGCAATGATATAGTCTCCATTGTGCTGGCTCTTTAATGTAGTAATGGGATCTCATAAAATTAAAAGAATGGGCAGCTTTGGAGGAACACTGCACTTTAATGTATTAGTTGCGACATCAAAACAAAATCAAGTGTTATCAAAAGGCTTTTGTCCTTTTGTGAATATTCTCATTTATTTAAAAGAATTTTTATACAATAGCTTTTGTGCAATTTTTGTCAATTATAGTATTATATATGATTGTCATATTTAGCAATGCTTTATCTACCCTTAAAGAAGAATTTGCGGTTAGAATCTAATTGCAAAATAATTACATAATCTTCTCAAGATTGAATAATGTATGAAGTCTCACAATTTGGAATGAAGTTGAAGGGGGAAGGGGAATAGGGAAAGAGCAGTGCCATGACAGAGATAGAGGCACACAGAGAAGCAAATAAAAGAGATAAACTAAGTTAAAAAGAGAGGCACCCATGCAGACAGAAAAAGAGGGAAACAAGAAAGTTCATGCTATATCTTACTTTAACATCTTCATCCAGCTTCATAATTTTCTTAATTCTTGCCAGAGGCAGCTCTTGCGTTTTGTAGTCATTTTGCTGATGAAGCGAATAGAAAAACACAAAAGTTCAAGCTTTAATGTATCTCGTGTTACGGTTAAACACCAATCATTAGTAAATTTTGTAAATTTATGTAAATGAAAGAGCCACTTAGTTTAGTATAGACATATAAGACAATTCAGGGGACATTAAACTGCTCAAAAAGAAATGATAACAATTATAAATGATTAAAGCAAGAACATTTTTAATTTTTTTTATATTTATAAATCATAGATCTTTAATTGATTAAACACTAAGCAGAAGCCTAAAATAATGACTGATTGACTCTTATAATTATAAATGGTATCCATCATGTAAATATGACTGTGCATATGGGTATCTTGATGAAATTGAATTGCAATTTGCGTGAAAAACATTTTCAACACAATCACTTACTGCATTCAAATTTTTAATGTTTTCATAAACTTGAGGCCAAAATTTTGTCAACATCTGTTGTGCCTGCTCTGAAACTGTTCCTTGCAAGCTGAAGGCTGGATCGTTAGACATAATGGGCGTTCCACTGTCTAGCAGATCAAAATAAATTGTTGCCGTTAGAGAAGAATTGATTTTAAAGGTACACTTAACAATCTTTAAAGATGACTAAGAAAATTCATATTTATTTTTAATAGCTAGCAAAAGTAGTTTCTATAGACTAGTTATCCCACTACAGCCAGCAGTGCAACTAGGCTCTTTTTATCGGCCACTTTAACTGTTTTGTATCTTTTCAGTACTTTGATTTTATATTTGTAAGATACATATAAACAGTATTTAGCCTAGATCTCTAAGACTTAGTTAATATCAGCACCTGTTGATACAAAGCCTGACATTTATTGAGGTTATTATTTTAATGACAACAAATTAAAGCAACAGCCTACAAGCTCTAATAAAAGATCTCAGCTTACGACCAAACCACGGGCTATGCACCAAGGTTTAAACTCCAAGCTTTTGGACTAACAGCCATATGGCATATGTCTAGGCATTGCTAGATAGCAAATATATCAGTCATTATGATTATGTAATTGTATGTTTTTCATCAGCCATACAACACATGCTTTTTTATTCCAAAACCTTTTGCAATTCTCTTAGGGAAACATTTTACAAGGGGAAAGCAATGTGATCCATTGGTTTATTACAAATTAGCTCTCGAGGGGCATAATGATCTGATAGACTAAAAGTAAGTAAAATAGTGTGGGTCTTATGTTTTGTCTATATATATGATGAATTGATTGAACAGCAGTCTACTAGATCTGGATAGACTTTGTTTGTAATTTTTTTTTTAATCTTTTGTTTTTAACTGAGGAATGTATTAAAATTTAAAATAAAAGAGAGAAAATATACTCACTGTATTGAATGAAGGATATAGGCTATATTATATATAATACGGTAAGAGAAAGGTTGCACAGGAAATGCTAACATTAGATTCAGTTTTAAGGACTACAAATTTTCTTTTAAATGTACTCAGATTAACAGTGCACTATCTGTACCAGTGTCAGAGAAAAATATAATGAAAAGACCAAAACTGATTTGAATTTTACTGTCCGCAAATTCATTTGCCACAAAGAAGGGAATTTCAAACTTTTTTCATCGCTGTTTCTTAAATTCAATTTGTTGTAATTTTCTATAATTTAATGCCAACTAAATGTAGTGAAAAACTTGAATTATGTGTAGCTAGATCTAATTCTTTCAATAGCGTTACAATAGAGCCAGATGAGAATTTTGAAATTTCCCCCCATAGGAGTGTCTGGGTAATTCATGGGACTGTAACATAGTTCCCCCCCCCCCCCCTTTTTTATACCATTATTAGTAAGAATGAGTAGTTTAAGTAAGAGAGAGACATTACACTTTTAATGGTTTTAATGATATTAATCAAAATACGAGGGGAAGATGATGTAATTCTTTTGGGAATATTATTACTGTTCATGTGGCTGGGGTGTCCATGATTTTTAATTAACAGGGCTTAGCCTCAAGGGTCTTGGTCAGTCTCCGCTTTTATTCGGTATCATTAGTAAATGAACGAGTCTAACATTGACGAGTAAAAAATTAAAGGCTTTTTCCTTGCTCACAGAGCAAGCTGAATTTATAAATGAAATAAAAGATTGGACCAATCCATGCCCAATCCAATCGCCTTCTCTGAACTTTCCCACCAATGAGGATCTATGTGAAAAATAACATTCACCAATCAACGATCATTAGACTAGCAGAATTAGGCTGAACTCTTAAGCTGTCAATATATAGTTGAGACAGTGATATGCAATAGAATACATATCTAAAACTACATTAAAAAAAGGTCGGGTGCTCTGATGAGAAACAAACCTGATAAAACGTTGAGTTCAGCTTAAATATCAAAGAAACTTGAAAAACATGGCCGCTGAGTTTTTCTATTTCTCCTCTTTAGAGCTAAATAGGTCATTGAGTAAAAACGTCTATGCGCATGCTTTAAGTTTATAACCGGAAGTTTACAATATTGGCAGTCTTTCACTGTCAGTGCCACTGGTCAGTAAACCTTAATTTGTGGGTCATTAGGCCCAGATCACAGTCAATGAGTAATTTCATATTCAGATCCACCTGTGAATAGGATCTAAATTGGAAAAGAACTGTTTTAAACCAATTAACGTGACCCAAGATGCAGGCACCACAGACAGTAAGTTTGCCTTTAAAAATTAACCTCTAGATCTGGATGAGTTTTAAATTTTCAATTTATAGGCTAGTTGTTTACATTGCAATGGTGCGTTAGACAGAAAAATATGTAGATCTAGATCTAGCTGGCTGTACCCAGGTCCAGACCTCACTAAACTGTCTCGGATCATAAGTGTGAAATACACACACATAAGGTGGCACACTGACATCTGGCAAATCATCGGTAAAATTCGAGCGTGACTGGCAATCATTATGCAACTCTTGCCGAACGGTTACGTTTTTGGCTGGATGGTTAGCGCGTTTGCAAAAATCAATAATGCTATGTATCACTAGGTAGGAAGAGTTTACCCTAATAGTGTGCACTTTTTATATTTAAGCTTTGCCCTGATGATAACCTGGGCTCTGTGATGCCATTAAATGTAAGGGTTGAGGCTCCGAGCCGGGTCCTGTGGCGCCATTATTATTAGTGGTTGACTGATGAGCCTGTTTGAAACGTCATTATCTTCTAAACACCCCATGTCATATACTTTATATCTTTTCTAAGAATATCAACCAATGAAAAGGTGACAATTTCTCCCTGTTTGAACTACTGGGAGGTGATTGACAGCCCCTGAGGTGTGAAAAACAAATTGCAATTTAGGCACGTCTGTCGGAATCATGTTATGAGATGAGTAGTTGAAGTTACTGATACGTGGGGAACCTTCTTCTTTTGTATGTGGTTATTACAATGATCGAAGAGCAAATACAAAACTAGACAGCAGTGACTTTACCACATGGCCCTTACTTGCCCCCACCTTACCCCCATCCTCCAGCCCCAATACAGAGTCCTAACAAAGAATTGCCCCCAGACTTCCTTGAATCATGTGGATTGCAGCTAGCAGTGGTGTTTGATATAACATAACGTGATTGGCCAATTTTTTTAACAGCATTAGACCAAACGAATCTTTTAACCGTCAATCACATCACAGCCTTTTATTACTGCAAAGCCGAGTGAGAAAGAAAGGGAGAGGTTTACTGAGGTGTCAAATTCATGGGTTGAGAGTGTGGTGTGTATGTAGGATATCAAGCCTTTGTTTTTTTTTGTTGGTGATTTTGATATGTTGTCAGATGTCGCTATGATACTGACTATGTGTCCAATGTCAGGAAACTATAGGCTTGCGTTCAGATTGTTGAACGAGTCTTTTACTTGATGTCTCATAAGTTGTTTGAGAATAGCTTTATGGAAGCGCCTGATAAGCAGAGAGGGTGGACCTTGCTGTTTGGTCTGATTGTCTTCTTTCTCCTCTATTGTCTCACTTATCACCCCACCCCACTCTCTGTGTTTAGTTATAATAGAACTGCATCGCATATTTAGTTTTACTTGTATCTGTATTATAGTGTATAGTTACATACATGTAGTTTATTTGAACAAAAAACTCTTGCGGCTTAAGCTTAGATGGAAGACCAAACTAGACTCAAAGGTTTGCTAGTTCTAAATGTTATAATCTTTTCCCACTTAGTTCTCATCCCCGCCACTCACTCCCTCTCACGCACACACACTAAATTAATTACGTATACATACGTTTTACTTTCAGTGCTAATCCAAACTTTCATCAAAGGAATTGCTATTTATTGTAAACTGAAATTATCGTATCCAATCAACTTCTCATTGAAAACTTATTTTTCTCCAAGCTCACTGGTCTTTTCATAAACACTTAGAACTATTAAACATATTTAAATACTAAAGTTGTCACGTTTGAAAAAATAAATGTAACTCATAATTTGTTTTGACAACAAAAGTCTATCTAGACGATTTGTTGTAAACTACAATATGTATAGTACAGACACAGGTAATCTGCTCTGCTATATGCCCAGTCCAGAAGCTAACTGGTCCTGGCAACGGTACAGTTTTTCGCCCTACCTGTGGGTATTAACTAATGTCCTGCATTAGCAGGACATTAGTTAATACAAACGATGTAAGTCAATCTAAAAATATACTGTCAATTTAATTGAATGTCGCAGTGGAGCTTTGTGAATAGTTGTGAAGCACCATAAAAAAAAAATAGGTAGAGTGCAGCTCCAAAAAGTAAAAAAACAATACAAAACATGTGAGATTTCGGCCTTAGGCCTACGTCAGACACAAAAACAAGAACAGCAAGCCACACAAGGATATTTACATATAAATTTGAAGAAGAAACGGTGAAAAAAAGAAAAAAATGGAATGTTTATACTCCTTATGGGTAATGTTTAGGTTGATTTCATTATTATTTGTTTGAATATATTTTGGTTGTACTACTGCACAATTAACCAGTTTAAAAAACCTGTTCTCACAGCCACACAACCAAAATCTTTAGTACTAAACTAATTCGAGGGCAAATGTGGTACATTATCTTCCACTACAATGGTAACAACCTTTCTAATGATATTAGTGGATTGTCTGGCTTGCAGAAATGCTGAACAATGGCATCTCTGTTCCTCTCTCATTTTCTTCTGGATTCTTTCTCTAGTGGTTAACAAATGGTGATTTACATATATTGAAACAGAATATTGGAATCAAATCCACATTGGTCCATAATACAAAGCCAGAATAATCCAAACCATGCTCTATTTAATGAACTTTTGGACTGGTAGTGATACTTGTGATTTTTAGAATACATATTTATTGAATAATTGATTCTTTAAACCTACATCTAGGCTCATTCATAATTATGTTTGTTTTATCTTTTTAAAAAAAATAATATATAGTTTCTGTTATGTAGTGAAAATTTGGTGTCAGAAGAGTCTACTCAAGTGTAGTTTTTGCCTTATAGCTTAGTTTCAAATCGGTGTACAATAATGTTAAAGGTATGTAAATGCACAGAAAAAGAAGACTCTTCAGTTGGTCTTTGTTTTGTGAAAATTGGTTTGGTAGAACCTGAGTTACCATTGGATAAAGTCAGAAACAACACGCCAAGACTGGACACCACCTAATGGACCTGAGTTTTCCGTAACTCCTCATTCAGGATAACAATTATTTGCGTATCTCGTTCTGGCATTATGTGAACAAAAGTAGCACAGCTGATCAGAGTACATGATGGATTTAACCATAACTTCTTTCTATTCAAGTGATTCGCTGAATTGTTTTTTTTTTTTTTTATTTGAGCCTTTTTTCAGTGTTGTACAAGGGTTTTGAATTTTTCACTGAACTGCCTACTCTGAGGGATCCCTGGGTCTCCCAGTCGCGTGGCTGTGACTGATAACCTGCTTTGCTAGATGGGAGTCTCCCGTTGGTTGTAACCGCTGTCAGTCATGTTTATTTTTAAATTGACTGACATTTTTGTTAGTGAATCAAGATTGGAGTGCATGTTTCAGAGACTAGATCTATATCTAGATTCTAGATCATTTATTAAACATGTCCCTGCAAATCCTCTGTTGATTATCCTTGCACAGTGGAAGCTGATTTTGGATTTTCTTTTAAAATCCTAGGTAGGAAATTTAAGGTTGAGATGTTGCTGGACACCCTGTTTATATATATATATCTCTCTCTATATATATATCTATATATATATATATATATATATATATATATATATAATGTCAAAATGTTTGTAAGAATTTGAAGTAGATCATATTTTTTTTTTATCCTTTGACATTTTTAATCTTCTCATACAAATAACTTTGATTAAATTTTCAGAAAGAGGAGAAACAGCTTGACATATCATTAGATGAATTGATATACAAAGTGAGAGAGCTAAAACAGAGCATAGCAGGCTTTATATACAAACTGGAGAATGAGTATCAGCATATATCATGGTAAATTTTATTGTTTTCTGAAGATATACAATATGGCTATTTTTTCATGCTGTGTTATAAAATTCTAAAGAAAAGTATAAAGTACTATAAATATTTTTGAAAAAAACCTTAACTTCTCAGCATTGTTCTAACAGTCTTAAATTAACATATTCCCTCGAGTCGATCATGTGTAGTTGATGAGCAAAATTTTTTTCAATCATATTGGACTTTTTAGTTAATTTTTCACTTTATATCAAACACTGAAAATTTTTAAGATTTTTTTTGTATTTTGGCCAATACTCCCAGGGTTTTTTTTTTTTATATTACTTACATTGTGATTTTGCTTTTTCCTGTTCCTCAAAATTTCATGCTGAAGAATGATTATACTCTATTCAACCAAGAGTTTTGTATTTTTATAACCAAGTCATTTCTAAATTCCACATTTTTTTTAATGGGTACACATTTTGAGTTTTTTATAAATATCAGAAGCTTTCTATAAATATCATGCATTAAATTTGAGACACAACATGGCCAGTCCCTACAATTTTTTTTTTCTTTTTAATTGGTATCAGTTTTTTATTTGTTTTCTTTCATTAAGAGCCAAGTCAGTAAAAAGTGATTAGATGAGAATATTATAGCTGGAAAATATGCTTTTGGTTCACAAGTGCCTGACAAAGTGACATGCTATGCATCGATAATTGCACCAGAAACAGAGTAAAAACTATGATTGTTTAGGAAATTTTTCTGATGAATTTAAAAAAAAAACCACTCTAATATGTCTTCAGTGGGTCTTGAGTAATATCTCTGCACGACAGATGCATATAAGAATAGTTCTGCATCTCAAAGAGGTCAATACATTGTTATCTTGCTTTATATAGTTGCTGTGGTGTTAAAGGGGAAGAGATACCTAAGTTTTACCCGAGAAAGGCATCTTCAAGTACAATTGTTAGTCTTGTGTCATTAAATTAGAAATGTTTTTATATCAATATAATATAAGTATTGGCTGATAAAATATTCAATGTTGGAAAAAAAGATGCAGCAAAAAAAAAAATCATTAGGTAGGTCAGATTCACTTCTAGGCCTGTTTTTTAATATTTCTTTTTTATTTGTTCTCTAACCTAGAGTCGTCACTGAAACTTAACTCTGTGGAGCACCAAAATAAAATAATTTAGGTAGACATTTAAATCTAGGAGTATCAGTGGTAGAGAGCTAGGAGTTGCTGTTGCACATGTGTTGTTCCTCCATGGAGACCCAATCTTTGAACATATAATTATATGAAAGTGCAATTCGTAATTTATATTTATTATATTAAGAATAGCACTTTATATTGGGTGACAGCCAAAATGATCTCTAAGAATCGGTACATCACAAAGAAGTTTTTCCATCTCTTTCAGGCCAAACATGATGGAACATTTTGGAGTGTTATCTTCTCAGCTGAACTCTGTGAAGCGCTTGCTAAAGACATCAAAGATGCCTTTGTTAAGGAATTATGTTCTTTTTCCATTACGGTTATCCCCCGACAGGGATTTGGAGCTTGAGGTAATTTTTGCCCCATACATTAAAAATTTATGTGGTAACATCAATGCTTTGTTCCCCAACACATAATATTTTAGGGTCAATTCAGAGAACTAGTGTTTTCTATATCATTTTAATTCGTCTGTATAAGCACATGTTAGACTTCCAACCTTAGATTCTAGATCTACAACACAGATTAAATTGGAGCGGTTCATGTAGTAGATCTATTCTTTGAGAGTTACTTTATTCGAATTCGATCCTACAATCCCTATTTCATATAAGCTGGGTCTAGATCTACAACATTACTCCACTTGAAGTGGCTTATAGTAAAGTATATCTATTCTCTTGTCATTTATTTATATTTAGAATGTGATCCATAGGCCTCTATATAATGGGCAATAGATCTTAATCTTATCTGTACTCTCTTAAGTCAAGGCAACACAATTGAAACTTTAACCAAAATCACGGTAGATGCTTTGGCCCATGGAGCTATGAGTAACCTACCTATTCTATTAATAATAGAGTTACTGAGGCATGCCGTGGTTGGTCCTTTTTTCACAATGGTTGATGGTATTTGAGGCTTTCTAAAACACATACGGGCTAAATGAACAGCTTTTGCAATCAGCATAAGAGTGAGATATATTATTTGATCATTTGCCAGAATTAGGACAATTAGATATTTTTGTTGTGTAGGATTGTAGGCTAGTAAGTGCATTCTAAGTATAGTTCTGTCCTAACTATGCGCAGAAGTTAAAAGAAATAGATCTTTAAAACACAAACATGCAAAAGATTGTTTACTTTGGTGGCTTGGCTTTGATATTAGGAAGTCTTGATGATATTCCAATATCTAAAAATAGAGTCATTTGTGTGCAGTGGATCTGTTGAATACTTTTATAAGCGGTTTGGTATCACACACAAGATAGAAATGTGTAAAGAAGTTAAATCTTATACAGATTCTGGATAGATTGGTAAGGTCAGGAGGGCAAAAAAGAAAACTGAGGAATGTTAGAATAGGGCTGAGTTATAGACAGTCCCTAAAGATAAGGTTTTATTTAATTTTTTTTTTTTTTAATTTCTATCAATTTTGCTGAGTACTTTAGTTTCAAAATCAAAGTATTGAAAAGTTACTCTTTTGTGGATCACTTCAAGGGTTTATAGCCTTACAAGATACTTCTTTATGGAGATGTTGCATATAATATATTTTAAATGACACTTACATAAAACTCCAATTTTGTATTATTCTAAACTGTCTTGATGTGAAATGCATTGTAATTAAATCTTCTCTTGGAAATGAAGTCAAAATATTGTTACTGTGCCACTGATATAAAGGTGTCTTTGCTAGTAATGTTGCATGAAAATCTTATAATCATCTTAAAATATATTTAAAACAAAAAAAAAGCTACATTTTTTTCCTAAACAAGATTGTTTTATCAGATTGTAGAATTACATTGATCTTACATTGATTTTCTTCTGTGCAGAAACTGACAGAAGGCAGAGTGATGGCTTTTAGCCATGAGGTTGTACCAGACTACCTTCGAACCAAACCAGAGCCTGAGGTTGAAGAACGTGTTCAGATGATGTCAGTAAAAGCATCATCCATGGCTCCAGACACAACCCAGGTACTTGTATCTCAAAATAAAAAAAATACATATAGAAATGCAGACTTTACTTTTTATTGAGCATGTGAAACATTTTAATAACTAAACCTTATTAAATATCACACACTTTTTTCCAAACTTTTTCAACAAAAGATTTTAACTGACTCAGGAACTGTACATCATGTAAATTAGAAGTGGGAGGGGCAGGGGGTGGGGGAAGTTATATTTTATGAAGAGCTAAAACATTGATTTTTATTTTATTTTTTTTTTTTTGAGGATGATAATTCATTTTAACATGTTGATATTATCTCAGACAAGGTTTTTTCCCTAGCTTTTAAATGAATATATTTTGAGCCCAGTTTGTATATCTGGATCACCTTTTATACCATTTGTCCTTTATTGTGTGTTTAATGTCTTTCATCATAACTATTTGATCAAAATAGATCTAAGTTTATAATTACTTCTTCTATTCAGCAAGATCCATTTCCTTCCGATCTCAAAACATGAAACAAATAATATACATGTATCTCTTCAAATAGTTGATGATTTCATGCAATTTGTCATGATTTAGAAGATCAGAAAGATGCATTGTAAAATTAAAAAGCACAATTGACGCACCATTTAAGTCAAAGCCACTTAAGCCAATTTTTTTATGCTCTTATAGTGTTTATAGCAGCACTTGCTCACAGCTCGATTTTCAGATATGTCTGTCTTCTCTGGGGCTGAATCCATGCTAGGCCTCTAGGCTAATGAAGGAGCAGGTCAGCACCCCTTTCTTCCTTCCTCCCTCCTCCCTGGAGGCTTAAATGTTGCACAACCATCATCCTTGTCAAATGTTCTACAAAGCACACAGACTGGTGTGTGTGTGATTGCAAAAATGGTACTGGCCAGAGCTCCATGCCTGTCTCCTCTGTGATTGGTTGATTGAACACTGTTAGCTCTTCCCATTTTTCTGAGGACTCCTGGCTGTACAGCTAGTAGCTTTATTTTTTTTTTTCGTAGACCTACATTTTACAGGCTGCACCTGATTCCTCTGTGATTGGCTGATTTAATTCACATATCTGGGGATTATTCACTAATGTCGACTCCTCACTGCTGACCCATCCAATCTCTATCCGGCTGTTGCGCTAGTTCTAGAGCAGTTGGTGTTCTTGCTTAAATCTACATTTTACATGCATTGTGTTTATAGGCTAAGCATAATCTCCTTTGTGATAGGTTGAGTGAACACTACAAAGCCATCTCATCTCTCTGCGGCTGTAGTACTAGTTCTAGAACAATCAGCGTTCTTGCTATGATCCACATTTTGCATGTTTATTGGCTAGATCATCACATCTTTCTGGGGCTGAAGGTCTAGGCTTAAGCAATCGGCATTCTTACTTAGATCTACATGTATATTTTGAGTGCTAATTGCTATGAGCAAGAATATACTTTATAGAAATCCAATAGCGAGATAGGCCTAGCATCAGAATCACATTGATATCTCACCACCAGTACTCAATAGGGAATGCAATTTCACAAAGTGTTATGCTAACTGATTGGAAATCATGATCTCTGTTTAAAAGTGTTGGTGGGGTATCAAGCGATAGCGATAGCAAAAATGCATATTGGTGTGAAATTTAAAGTAAAAAAAAGTAGGAAACATTAACATGTGCATTAGAAAACATTTACAACAAAATTATCTAGTTCTGCCTAGATCTTCAAAATGCTCCTGATTGTTAAACAGAACTCTGTACTTCCAACAAAAGTGAAATAACTCTTTGTGAAATTGCAAACCCCATTGAAAGTGAAATGTACTGAAAAATTCAAAACCTGTGGTAAACAGAAATTAGCAAACCTCAAGTTCAAATGGAAAGTTGAATTAAGTGATAGGGTGGAAAAGAAATCCATGAAACAGATGGGTGTAGCACGAGTTTCAGCGGACACAGACTTCACAATAATAAAGAGCAAAGATTAGTACCCAAATATTTTTATTCAGGTCAGAATACAATAAAAAATTTTTTTTAAAATGAACAAAATGAATCAAATCAAACACCGAAATAGTATAAAGTGATTTAAAGTTATAAAATATTCTTTGGATGAACATTGATAAAACAAAGATACAAACTAGATTAAAAAATCCTAACTTAAAATAGGCTTTTATTATTTAATCAACGTTAGATGAAAGTAAAAACAAAAAAAAATATCTTGTTCAAAAGTATTGTAAGCGGTAGTCAAGTGCATATTTACTATATACTTTCACCCTATTTCTCACACAAAGTATTTTTCAATTGGCCTTCAAAAATTTAAGTATTGAGATGCATCCTAAGATGATCAACCTATGGCTGAGTTAAGAAAGATTCACATTCTTATCATTCATAGTTTGAATTTATTTGATTCCTGTCAGATATCACTGCCTCTTTTTTTTTTTTTTTTTTTTTTTTGTTGTTTTTTTTTTAATGTCTGCTTTCCAATTTAATTTTAAAGCTACCAGTACATTTTTGTTGTTGCAGGTCAACCAATTTTTCCATCTTGCACTTGTGTATCAGTGATGAATAATTAATCAAAATGTCATAGTTAAGTAGTTACTCCTGTGTTGCTTATATATGTGTCCTTTTTATTCAGAAACAACTAACAAACCTGAACAAGATAACTGCTAACCTTTTGGACACAATCAGTGTACCCAGTGCTAGCGACGAGCGAGAAAAAGATTCAAGTATGTCCAACTATATAATTTTGTTCACTAAGCATCACATACTCATGCATGCTATTGATTCAAAATCCTAAGGATGAATTTATTGTTTGTTTCTTTTTTTTTTTAATTTCAATCTATGGTCATTTATTTTTTACTTTTTTTATTTCAATCTATGGTCATTTAATGAAAACAGGCTCATAGTATACTAGCGCAACAATCAGATGAAAAAAAAATGCATGTATTAACTCTTAGTATAAGGAGGCAAAACCTACATTTTCACTAATTTTGGGTCCAAATTTGGGCCTGTATAGGTCATATGTTTTGCACTATAACTTTATTAAAAATTATTCAATTCTCATAAATCACATATCAAAATAAAGGGCTTTAAAAGGGCTTAAGTTTATTTTAATTTTGCATGTACATTTGTTTTTGTCTTTGAATCTTGCTTGTTTTGCAAGTCTAGGTCTAGATGTATGTTGCAAGTCTGGGTCTAGATATAGAGCTTTCATAATCATTTTTCAATATCAATTTGTGTCTGAATCAGAACTTATTAAAAAACTAGAGTTCAATTCGTGACAATCCATCCACTTTCTGATTGTTTTTCGTGCTTCAGATCTTTCACAGGGCTGAGGCCTATTCACCATAATTACTAAGATCAGCTGTTCACAACAGCAGGCTAGCAACAGTAAAAACTGCTAAAAAAAAGACAAATTCTCCCATCAACACTGAAAAAAGCTCCAAAGTGAAAGATAATGTCAACATCTGGTTTCCATAAGTCGGGTTGGCTTTTATTTAATAAGGATTGGATTAGAATATGTTAATGTGTGCGCCACACTGTGTGGCCAGTTTTGAAAATGGTACTTTTTACCTGCCACACAGTGTGGCGGGCCGGATACTAAGAGTTAAGGGATCAATCTGCATATATTAGGCTGTTGGTCTACTTCCTGTTAATTAGGGCTAAAGATAAGGGCTTTGGAAGTCCTAGGTTCAAATCCTGGTATACTGTAGCCTTGCTCTCATGGTAAAGGTTCTTTACAAAATGTTTTCACTTTTTGCCCATCTGTGAATAGTTTATGTGGGAGCTCATACATGTGACAGACCTGCTTTATGTGCTTTTTTGAGTGTACCCTGATATTTTTTTTTTTTTGTTTTGTGTAGGTTTGAAAAATGCCCTGCCACAGACATCATCCCAACAGGACACAAATTTGCTGATTGGTGCTATCACTAAAGGTCATCGTTTGCTTCGACCAGAGCCACAAAGTCCTATGGTAGTTGGCCCTCAGATGGGACAGATGCAGCCTCAAATGCAGCAGCAACATCCACACAAATTGCAAAGTAAGTTTAATTCTTAAATAATTGTAATGTTAAACTGTAACAATTGATAAGACTTAAGTTTGATTCCCCACCTTATTTTTTTTATTGCTAATTCTATGCTAAAGAATGTTATCCATCACATTGTTAGTTCTCATAAAACTCATAGTTCTCAGAGCTTGTTCTGTAACACCTGTCAATAAGTGCTCATTAGTGATTATTGTGGTGAAGCAAGTTTTCTCTTCAAATAATTCAGTTAGTATCACATGCCTAAAAATAAAATAAACTATTTGTCTTATGTAACTAGAGTGGAATCTCATCAAATCAAAATGCTCTCAGAAGAAGAAAAAACATGTAGATATATATCGAAATTTTGATAAATAAAAAAGCCAAGGTAAAGAGAAAAATACCATCAATGACAAATAGGAAAATTTTACGTGAAAGAAGGAAAAAGGGGGCCGATGTTTTGGTTAAAGGACCCGATTTTCTGAAAATTTCTCCTTAGTTATTTTTTTTTTCATGGAAATGGGGTGTTGTGGATTATCCCCACTAATTCCTTTTTTGGTTAACAGTTCTTTTCATGTTAATATCTGCTAGCAATTTGATCTTCATCTCAATGCTAGCTGGAAATCGTTTGCGACAAATCTCACTCTCAGTGTGTTTACACGGATGACTTGGTGCTCTGTCATTTCTGCATGTCGCTAACGATTTCTCAAATAGAGAGGACCTCAAAACCAAGCCGGGTTGATCCTGAGATTATTCAGGAGTTTCACAGACAATAATGTCTGCAGGGCAAAAGTCACACCTATGTTCCGACAAAAATGCATAAGCTGCAATCCTAGAGAGCGCCAGGCTATCACAATATCAGTTACTTGTTCGTGTTTGACTCTAGATCTACATTTGTGGCTAGACTATCCATGATTAAAGATCCAATCTTTGTTCATGTAGACTTTACACCCAAATTCCAGGCCTACTTTTAGATCTAAATTTAAATCTATATTTTGGATTGATATTCTAGCAGCAAAGTAGATCTAAAATATCTATTTTTTCTATTTTTTGCATGGCAGCTCTGCCACTGAAAGGTTTAATACTATTATTCATACTAAATTGGATTTTATAAATTAAATATTAACCGTCCTTTTGTACCACTCTCCATTGACCCTTCGGACCAAAAGGAATAACTTCAGCCTAATCATAGAATTAACTACTGGAGATTTACTGGAGTGACTATAAACTTGAATTGATCAGTTTCCTGCATGTTATTTACCACTAAAACAACAAGCCTAGTGTCACCACCTACTGCAGCAGCAGTGGCAGTACAAGCAGTTGAAGTAGTGATAATAGTATTTGCAGTAGTTGTAGTAGTAGTACTAGTAGCACCAGTAACAGCAAGAGTAATAGTAATAGTATTTGCAGTAGCAGTAGCTGTGGTAGTAGGAGTAACACCAGCAACAATAGTAGTAAATTATGAGATTATTTCCAGAAAGTTTAGATAGATCTAGATTTAGTCAAGAAATAATAACACCGTCTAAATAATGAGAACAATATTGTTATTTGCAACAATTGATAAAAAGCTAAAAATATATAGGTAGGAAATCAGGAAAGGTTGAGTAATCTTCTGCAACCGACTTGTGAATTTAAGTGGTATACATCAGTTCTATGGTTTTTAGCAAGAACATTCTCAGACACCTTTTTTTTTCATTTTTGCTTCACCGTTTTCATTTATTGAGGTATGCTGTACTTCTACAAAGAAATAAGACCTGCTAAGTCTGAATTCCGATCACTTGAGGACGTTATAAGCCTAGTTGTGTTGGTATCCAAGCACCCTCTGACCTACAACCACTAGATAAAAATATTTTTGTGGCTTGCTTCAAATCGCTTAGTGTAGTCATACCAATGAAATTGGAATATTTGTTGCTTTCCACAAATCACTACTGGCACAAATTCCCAATCGTGACGTAAGAGCATTTTGTGAAGTTGTGTTGCTAGCTGCAAATTGCTTTGTCTAAACAGACCTTAAGGAAAAGAGGGTAGGGGCTAGTAAAAAGAAACCTAAGCCAATCACTGATCCACTAGTAAACTTGTGTTAGGCCCTTACCCTTTCCCTCTCATCTATTCTGTTTTGAGATCACAAAGCATATAACAGCATATGCAAGATGGAGAGAGAAAAGGAAGTATGGGTACGAAAGAGACAGCAGTGTGGGTAGCGCTGGCAAGAGGATCACTGTGCTTTTGGGGTGGGGCAAAGCAGTGGTGCCTATAAAGTGACTGCTGATTGCACTAAGAAACTCGTTTGACTGTAAGATGTGGGGAGACCAAATCTAGATCTAGATGTAGGCTTGAGAGAAAGCCAATGTGGATTCGTGCTTTGAACTGGGGCAGTCATTGGTAGACCTCCAGTGCTGAGATGGGAGATGGCACAGTGTAGGCCAGACTCTATGGAAAGGAACTTAGGAGACGTTGAACCCTCTATAATCAATGTCGATTTTGCTTTGCACAATGAATTTGGGGACGGGAAAGGAAATTGGGAGTAATTTCACCTCCATCTTTTTCCCTTCTATTTGACTTGGCTGAAACTTATACTATAGAAGGTGTGTCGATAAAGCAGAGTAACTGAAAAAATAAGGTGATATATGAGATGAGGGAATTTTAGCACTAAGAACACTGAAGTAAAAATTCGGTATTTGGGAAGAAATGCCAATATAAGTGGGTTTTACTGTATCTATGACTGTGATTAGTAGCACAATCACAATAACCTATCCACTTTGTACGATTTTCTAAAATATTTGGCACCCCCGCATCACCTTTTTTTTTTAACGAAAATTGATCAGATAAAATAAAGACTTCAATTTTTTTTTATCCCCCAGTGCCTGGAGCCTCGATGGGGAGAATGCCAAGTGCTATCAAGACCAATATAAAAGCTGCAGCAACCTCACATCCATATCAAAGACCATAAAACTTTTTCATCACTGATGTACATAGATTTTTTCCGTTTTTACCCCCTCTCAATTAAACAGAATGTCAAACACTATCCAATATTTTTCATTTATGTCTCTATAGTGAAGGTTAAGAATTTAGGAATGTTTGCTTTTTTTCCCATCTAATTATTATCAGTATTTTAATGACAAATTATTGTGAGGAAAAGAGGAGGGGGTTCTGATTTAAACAATCTACATGTAATTTGTTTGAACTGATTTAGAATTTGGAGCAAAATTATTTTGTATCCCATTTGCAGAATGTTGTGCAGCTAAGGGAGCACACTTTAATACTAATACTAAGAAGCAAGTTCCTTTACTCAGCAAATACAGACATTTTTATTCTATGAATTGAGTTAGCTTTTAAGGATAGAGGTAATCACTTTATTATATTTTCAATGTTTTATCAGATGATGTCCGGTACTGGAGTGGCCATGAAAATTACCAAATCTTCAGCTTGGTGCTTAAGATACAAGCACACTTTTCTCTCCTTCTTCCCTCCTCTATCCTGTTCCTGCTTCTATTTCCCTAAAAATATTTCAATCGAATCAGCCCTGGCACTCATGGCTTTTCTTCAATGTGATATTCTCTTCCCTTTGCTTCCTAAGATTTAGTAAGCACTACATTTACATCAAAGCCTGAAATACATCACATATGATGAGACACAGCTTAAAATAATTTCTAAGACATCGGAGGACAATTCTTACACATCTTATGCAGGTAGTTCAATAGGTGGCAGTTTTATTTTTACAAGCTCTAGACAGTGATACTCAGAAAATTTAAAATTGTAAGTTTTGAGTGCCTCAGTCTATACTAGTATCAGCAATTTTTATTAAAAAAATAGCTTTTCAAATGGGAAACTTATTTTTAGGTGTCAATTATCTACATTCTGACAAAGAAAATAATCGGTAACTTCCCATTACAATGATGCAATGGAAGGTCAGAAAATTGAAATGTAAAAATATAAGTCACATGCACAAATATATATATATATATATATATATATATATATATATATATATATATATATATATATATATATATATATATATATATATATATATATATATATATATATATATATATATATATATAAAAGAGAGTTTCAAAATTCAACCCCATCTGGTTGCACCTTTTGGGAAAACATCAGAAACATACAGTACACCTCGGACTCAACAAACTAGTTTGGTCATTTCTAAAATTTCGTTGAATGCAAGGTTCGTAGGAGCCATGACAAGGCAATGAATTAGGGAAATAACCAATCAATGTGAAATTACCACATAATTATCTTCCTTGCTTTTTAATCAATTAACATGTCTATACAGCCACTCTTTACCCTTCCCACCAAAGCCCAAGCTACTGCCGCTTTGACTATTTGATCCTGTATCGCGATCTCCCAGTGCATTTGCTGCATGCCGCTTCCCCCTCTCTTTTTATCTCCTCCTTGCATGTTAATACTTTGCTCTCCCTTACCCATTGTACTACCATGCCACAATGTAGCCTACACTCTGGGTGCCCAACACCTATACACTTCAAGCATTTCTTAAAAGCAGACAGGGGACCTTTTGATTGAATTTCAAATACATAGTTTCTGAGTAAAAAAGGATTCTGTAGTGGATTTGTCAATACATGTACTTGTTTGTTGAACCTAAGGACGGGTTTGAGATTAGTTGTTTGATGCAAGATATTTTAATAGAGTCAGAGAATGAAAAATAACAGGGATTTTACTCTGTTCGTTGAATGCAAGGTGTTCTTTGAATCCGCGTTTGTTGGATTCGAGGTGTATATTGTGGATCTCAACTGTAAGTATAACAAAATAGGGTGTAAAGAGGCCTTGGACATACTGGAGGAATTTGGAGGGGCTTTTTTCCAATAAGCAATCATATGAGAACAACTGATGAAATTCTATCCAAGGTGAGTGTCACAAATTGCCACATCGTTGCAGCCCATACGTGCAAACCACATCTGACAATGTGACTTCCCAAAGTTCAAGAGTAGGCCAGGTACTACAAATTGAAGTTTGAGATACTAAAAGGACATCTGACAACACGCATTAGGATGCACTCGACGACAAGTTTTGTTAGATGAATAATGGAATATAAGAATATTTATTGATTATTGATATTGGTAGGTGTTTGTGTGCCAGAGCAAGGCGTGTAATGTTTGCTTTGGAAAGTAAGTTACAACGACCATATAGGAAGAATACAATAAAGCTTCAAGTCTGATGCTCGTTAATCTTTGCAATAATCATATATAAAGTAAGATGTGATGATTTTAACATTAAAAGAAGTTACAACTAATCTGTGGAAGTTGTTACAATCATTTGACAATAACTGATAGCTTAACTAAAATAATAAAGATAATAAAGAAGACAGAAATCGGACAGGATAGTTCTAAAAGATGGGCGCCCTTACCTCCCTACTTAGAGAGAAGGACAGAAAGCGAGATGAAAATTCATATGGTTCTGTACGGTCTTGAACATATATCATTAATGTCCTCTTGAACAATTCTTAATTAAAGTGTTCTTGATTGACTTTAGTTGTAATGTTCTTGTTCCTAGGATGAGACTTGAGACTCAGGCTTCAGCATCAGCTACAGTATAATCCAGAAAGTTGAGTTTCAGAAAATGCACAGGTCAGAGTGTCCAGTGAGGTTTTTATACTTTATTGTTTATTAGCATAGAAATAGAAACACCACTGCAGTGTGGTTTATAAAACCTGTTTCATAAATTACGCTCTTGCGATAGCTTTAAGCTTTATTTTAATGTTCTGAGAACAGGCTTTCTCTCATATTATAACAGCAATCTGCTTGAAACTTTGCTTCAACGGCAATGAAGACAGGAACAAGGTCCCCGTACCAGTCAAGGTCACTTTGTTAAACTTTTTGTTTTGCCTTTCAAGACTTAGGCCCTGCGCCGACCGGCTCTATTCTAAATAAAATAGAGTTGAAATTATTAAAGTATGCAAGACACATAGTATTAACATTAAGATACTTATACAACATTTCACACGGTTTATATTACGAATTAGGAATACCGGTACTTTAAAATTAACCACTCAAGAGCTTAAGATAAACAGATTATTAAATGAACTTGGAGCCTCATGGCTTTACCAGTTAACGAACTAGCACGTTCGAAGAATTCGAATATTATAAAATACTAATCAATACTACTCTCAATGCACGAAGGATAAACAAGAATATATATGTAAAATTATCAATCACCAAATAATTCAGAGCCACAAATAGAAGTCGGACTTCACCCAGAGTCTGCAATGGGGAACTTCACGACTCGAAACGAAATTAATGATGAAAGGAAGAGAGCACGAGCATAGTGCGACTTGTCTCCTTCACTGCTTCAACTCGGACTAAAGAATTGTACTAGAACGCTAGTATAAGACGCGTACTTTTCCCAAACGCATGTTGACCATTTTCCCACACTGTCGGTGTCAGACAAAAGTTAGATGAATTGTCTATATCAGCTTACCCTGGGAGATGGGAATCTTCCCTATATGACATCCATATGAGGATTCTTGACGCCTTTATAGATTCTATCGCAAACTAAACTACTAGTTAGCCGCCAAACATCGACATGCTTGAGAAGCTCCAGACATATCACCACTTGAGACTTTACCCCATAGTAGTATCATGCAGCGCCTCCACGTCTACTTCATGTAAGTTTATACCTTAATTTTGATCCGTCTAACAGATTAGTTTAGTGGCTAGGATACTATGGTCTATGATTCCCGACCAAACACTTGAGAGGAGCATCTTGTTATACTTACAAGGACTCTATGCGTGATTCTATACAAGTGAATATACAGTAGCGCTTTGCGACAGTGAGGTATAATACTACTACTATTCTACAGATTCAACAAGGACTTAAGAAGGGGGCAGCCAATAAGGACCATTTTTACACAATTTTTAAAAAGACAAAATAAAGTCACCAAGAGATAGCCCATATTCAAATTAGACCCAAATAGGTTTTCCTAGATGAAGATCTTCATTCCTTTTGGAATGAAGAAAATGGACTTAATATTCTATTCTTTGTCAATCTGTTTTTTAGATCCTTTTAAACGTTTATCTGTTATTAGAAACCTCTGAATTTTCACGTTAAGTGCATGTGGGAATTCTTAACCCTGCAGTTATTTAAACCTCAAGTTGATTGAGAAAAACTTCCGACAAAATGACGCACAAAATTGGTGATTGCAAATAAGCCTATGTTGATGGAACAAACAAACATTTTATGGAAATCGAGGAAAGCAGTTGGCGTCCTTTTTATATGATTTAGAACCTAGCCACATGAATGCTGTAGACCCCTGCAAGGTTTCAAAGGTGTGTTTTGGGTAATAACGGAGGGGTTCACATTCACAGCCTTACAGTTCGATATATATATATATATATATATATATACACACACACACACACATGTATACAAATAAATACTCAATGATTGCTTGCTTCCTATTATCCTAACCATATCCTGTTTTGACAATTGTAGATTATTAAGCTTTCCTCTCTCTGTTCATTCCACTTCCAGCCAGCAATGCCAACTGATGGGATTGGGGATGTATACTGTTTCGCATTCAATATCTTTCTTAGAAACCAAAAGTGAGTTTTATGGTACAGTACTGCTCACTGTTAGTGTTAAGCGGCGTCCACATTGTCACTCCGAACTATTGGTTACCTATTGGGCGCCCGATGGGTCGACCCGTGAGGTGGAACTGACAGTGTGGACGAGAAAATCTCAGTTTTTCGTCACTCCATGGGGCCACCGTCACGCCGCCCGACGAATCCAACATGCTTGATATTTGGGCGCAGTTATTTGATAGCCGGGGCGTGGCTGGCGGCGTCGGTGATTGATGGGCGCAGGAAAATTAAATTTGTTTAAAAATTTTTTTTAAATATTAACCGTAGCCCAAATCTATTAACAAATTCAGATTCAGCATATTGAAATTAGTGAAAATGTTCGCGAGTAACAATTTTTAACAATTATTTAGAAAGATAGTTTTAATTTTCATTAACCACTACCTTGTCTCTCTCTCTCTCTCGTCTCTTCCTTTTCAAGATAGAAAGATCAGCTACACTTACTTTTCCCTCTTTGTTCCTCCCACATTTTTTTCCGTTGAGTAATATTAAAGCCTGGATCTAGATTCTAGCTAAATAAATAGGCCTATAATGTGCTACACAACACTGTGACTTCTTGTTGCCGCTAGATAAGTTATACCAAATTGATTTCAGACCCTCTTGTTGTATACTTGTATCATAATAGTATCTGGTATTTAATTGGTAAAGAATACAGACTTTCTGGTCAAAAGACAAAATTATTGAATTTCTCGAATTGTACAGGAAACAAGAATATTTGTGGAAAATAAAAAAGTAAAGAATATAGTAATCGCTTTCTGTTGTTATTTTTTCAACTTTTAAAAATTGAATTGAATCACCGAAACTAAAATAAGTTTTTAAGTCAGAGGTACACAGAAGCCCTGCTACGTCTTGTTTTCTTCGACTCAGATGAATGGAATAATCATTGTGATAATGTTTCACACAACCCGCCAAAATCTAAATTTAAGCTCAGAGCCAGCCAACCGTTCAATCTGCCTATCAGGTTTACCTCACAGTGTGGACATGCGTTCGGAGTGATAGTTAACCAATGGGCGGAACTAACGGATACCTGATAGTTCGGAACGACAGTGAGGATGGCCCTTTAATCATGTAAAATTGAGTATCATAGGGGAACTCTGAGATTCTGTTCAGTACTTATGAGCACAATCTAGAACTATAATGCTGATAAAATTCATCATTTTCCAATGGAACTTGTTTCAGTTGCCAACTATAACAATACAAGCCTTAACTGCTTAAGCCAGGTGTGTCAGGCATCTGTTTAGAACTGTAGACCTAGTCCAGTCCATAAATTGTGATTTCATCAGTACTAGCATTGGAGTTCTTCAATCAGTCCTCAAAATCTAAATGTGGACTTTTTTTTCAAGATTCCATCGCAGTTTACATCTAAGATGATATAATTACATGTATGTCTTCTCATAAACAGATATTAAGATTGACATGGGAAACAAAACTTAATGAATTGGAATGAAACGAGACCAGAATTTTGAAGAAATAGCAAGACCATACAACATTGTCAGGATCTGCAGTGACCAAGTAAAGAAAGACAAAGACAAATGTATGATTAAGAACATATCATGGAAAAGAAAAAAAACTGTCAAGGAAGAAGTTGAAAATGCCTTACAGATTTGGCTTCAACAGAAAAATGAACTATGCCCCTCCTACAAAATGGCTTGAACAGGACTAAAATGAAAAACACACAGACCAATGCCTCCCTTTTAAAGAAAAGCCTACACATTTCGCTGTGCAGACGAAGCTTGAATTTTATTTTTTCATAATGTAATAAAGTAACTGATCATTTTTATTATTTTTTAAGACAAACACCTCCTAAACGCATGCAATTAAAGCCTTCAGAAGACTGTGCGTATACCCAGAGTCTACTGTATTACTAAATGGGTACTTTATTCTTGAAGAATCTGTTACTTCAGTAAAATTAAAAACAAAAAAAATTTTAAAAAAAGGAACACAGACTCATAGTAGTAAAAGGACACAATAATGTACAACTTTAGTCTCGATTTTAATCCTGTCACTGTGTCAGTGTCACACAACTAAAACTTCTTGCCACTAGAAGTCTATAACTAGTGCAAGTTACATGAACAATTAAGCTAGTACTAAGCTATTTGCTAACTAAAGTCAGCTCTTGTGCTTTATCTTTTGTTTTAGTGACAGTAACACTCACTAAATTCAAACTTTATACTAGTTATAGAACAGCCCAACACTCTATATTATCCAATTATCTTATTAAAATAGAAAGTTGAAAAACTTGTAAAAAAAACTTTTTTAATCAGTCTTAATTTAAGTAGAGAAATTGAAAGGACATAATAAACTTAGTAATCATGATACATTTATTTGATAGACATTACTTCAGATTTGAACAGCATCTTATCTTATCTTATTTGCCAGACTGAGAACTTGGGAGTTCCAGGTAACAAAAAATTATGATTGCCAAGCAAAATAGTACATGTATAAGATATATACAACACTTATTTATAAAAATCCAATAACCAGAAACTCAGATTGGAATGGGGATATCAAAAGTTGTAAAGTGATATTTTGTGGTGTATCTTTTAGTTAAAGTTTCACTGTTTGATCCAAGAGGCCATAAATCTCTCTTCAAAGAATAATTATGGATAGGTAAAAAAGCAGCTGAAACCTAAATTTTGTTTCTGTCTGCGAGGTAACTTAGTCATAAAAGAGGCAAGTTAAGATTCTTGTACTAAGTTAAGCAAAAATGGGTTTGTGATAATCCGAGATATTGCGATCACTCTGCATTGGTTACAATTCTGTCTTTAGTCTTACCACAGCTTCCAATGTTCAATCTTTGGCTTTCTGTTAGATTTGGCTTGGACTGATTTCATAAACTTGGTTCCAAATAAACTCCATGATGATTTTCTAACTAAATAAAAAAAAACTAAATCATTTTATTTAGTTCATATTTTATTTAAAGAATAAAAATGATTAGAACAAATTTTGAATACTATAACAGACCTGCCAACCTAAATTTTGTCTCACAATAATTTCAACTTTCAGCAGCAGGAATTTCAGGATATCCAATTCAGGAACCAATCAAGGCCTAATATTAATAAGAGCTTAGAAACATTTTGGACTGGAATAAATTTTAAAAAATTAAGCATGCAAATTAGTCAAAATTCAAAGATAAATTTCTTTACATCTTAACTAAATGCCTGGTGTCTTGCTGGACATAAATGGAGATGTTTCTGATTTAAAAGAGACAATCATGATTGATGACTTGGCATAATTTTTATCTAAAGATAATCATGTCCCCCAAAAGGCGCCATTGGGAGAGCTTAAAAAATGGAACTATTGTAGAGATAATCAAATCTGTTTAAAAAAAAATTTAGAAAGAAAAGAATAAACCTAATTGGATTATCAGTGGTGTCCTTGCATTTATAAGCATAATAAAGCTTCAGTTCATGGTGAACATGACTTCACAGGTAAAAGAAACAACCTATACGTGCAGGCAAAGTAAAATAAACATAATAGATCTGAATTTTGCTTTCTTGAGCTTCAACAGCTTCTTTTCTTTTAAAGTTAATAGTACACTGAATTATAACAATAAGAATGTTGTGTTGGACAGGAAATGCCAAAAATAAGCTTATGTCTCAAGTTTCATCATCACTAGATCTAAACTTTTAAGTTAAGATAACACAGAAAATACAATATTTATAAGATATAGGAACTTGAGCTTTACAGCTACTGCTATGTATTAAACTGATCTTTGTAATAGCACATTTTCAAATGTCTTCATTAAATTTGAACCCTTGTTTCATTTTTTCCTCCTCCCTAATTCACATGCTCTTACTTTCAGTGTCACTTTTGGTGTATTTAACATGGGATTAGATCGTTATTATATGAGAGCAGCATGATGAATTAAGTGTAAAAAAAACAAATTACGTCTCACAAAGACTATCTCTTGGCCTACCACATCACAGTTGCGTCTGGTATGACATTTTCCACAATAGAATTAAAAAAAGAATGGTCAACTTTTAGTTTAGTGGCTTCTGCATCTATACCATCAGAATTTTACAAGCATAAAAGACCCAAACTCTAGAGGTGCTCATGAGCACAACATGCATATCCCTATTCACTAGACAAGCATCAGCGACATTGAGTTGAGTCATGCACCACAGGAACATGAAGCACCGTGATTGATTGCATAATGAAAAAGATTTTCACTGACAAGGCCTCTAGTGCGTCTTAACCCTTTCCATTAAGATAGACACAGGCCCAGGTTTAAAAACAGCAGTCACAAAATAGTCTAGATTAGAAGATATACCCCACTGACTTAACAAGATCTTCTGCCCAAGAATAACACACATGGTTAATTTTAGATCTTTATCATGGGGTATGGTATTTCAATTTTTGGGTTGTTTTTTTTTTCATAAAAGTTATAATAGTTGAAACTTAACTAGAAACATTTTTTGTCTCAATTTATGTTTTCCAATTTTACTATGTTTAAGCTACTGAGGACAATTCATTGTTAAATAATAAACATCTTGAAGTGAAAACAAATAGTCATTAACGTTGGAATCAGACCATAACAAGATGAACTAAATCTGCATAAATGACTGGGCAAAACTATCAAAATATCGATAGAACTACAGTAGAATCACTTTAAATCAAAAGCCGCTAAACTGAAAAATTTTGCAAATTTCCTCTTTGCCTTTGTACCCTTTCCCGCGATAAATTGAAATGCTTCGAAACTGCACTGCCTTTAAATCGAAATAACTTTTCTCTATTTTTTCTTTTTCTTCCCCTTCTCTTTATTCACCTAGAGGGAAAAAAATCAAAACACACTTAATGCTTAGTACGTGTAATTGTATGAAGGGAAGAGTAGGCGTTTTCGACAATCTAATAGCTGATGGGGGGTGGGGAGGGGCACACGTATCAAGCCCTGCACTAGACCCACACCCAAACAGTCGATGAACCGGAATGAGGAGGGGTGGTAAGCAATGGTGATCGGACATTCTCGCAAGGGATTGCCACTGCACCGCCTCGCTCGCGCAGTCAGTGGTTGTGCTTTTGCTCGTGTATGTGTGTGAATAGAGGTCTAGTGCTCTGTGAGACGGTAGAGATAGACACACGGAGCCTTCTTTCTTTGTCCGACGCACTGATACTGCATTCTTTGTAAGGCAGTTGTATGTTCTTCATCACGGGAAGACAGGCACCGTGACACACACACCGCCACAGTTCCAGTCTTTACATCGTCGGCATTGAACATCAACGCAGTGCTTCTGATCAGTACATGTACTCTAATTTCTAATTCGCATTAGGCCTACATACAACTTGCGATAGTTTTCAACATTAAGCTTTATCCAACTCTAAGGTGTCAAAAAGAAAGCACTCTGCTTACACATAGGAATTTAAACTGAAAATCTTATCCGAAGTGGATGAAAAGAACCTATTGAAGACAGAGATCTGTAAAAAACATAGCATCCCAAAATCAACGTTGTATACAATTTTGAAAGACAGGGAGAAGTTACAAAAGGCTCGTGAAGATTCGAAATTTCTCCTGACTATCAAGAAAATGAAACTTTGCAGTAATGAAGAGTTGGAAGAAGCAGTGTTTCTCTGGTTTCGACAAGCCAGGGCAAAGAATGTTTCATTGTCAGGTCCAGTTATTATTGGCAAGGCAACAGAAATAGCGGTTACTTTCCCTGAAAAATGACTGAAAACAAAACTTTAAACCAATATGCTTTTAAACCGAAATGAATTCAAAGGGCCCCAAAATTTCGGTTTAAAGTGATTTTACTGTATCTATAAAATGACTGGGAGAAAATAGTGGAATATCAATAGTTCTATATGTATCTAAGTAATTTTTCTTTAACACAGCATCCAAACAGACCACATTGAAACAAGAACAAAAAAAAAGTCACCATTTTTATGGCATTTGATTTTACTCGCCTTAATATGCCAAGAGTTAACCACGAACTGCAATTTAATTTACTTTGTAATGATCACGTTTTACTTTTGCACTCCACACAAACTAATGTACTAAAAAAATGAAACTAAACATTTTTTTTTCTTAAAAACAAGACATAATAGCCAAATATGGTAAACCTTTTTAAAAAGCACTGATTGTTTAAACAATTCCAAATTAAAGCACTGCTGGTACAACTCAAATTAGGCGATACATTGTGAATTCTATATCTTATGCATAATGACAATACACACACAATACAACATCCTTTGACTGAGATACATAACTGGAAACAAATGCTTTCGAAACTGATGGTCTGGACAATATGTTAAATGAAAACGATGATTACATTTAAAAAAAAAAAAACATATTGAAGAATAAAATAGCTACATATTGCCAGGCACAGAAAAAATTTTATATTTTAAGTTTGCTCAAATACATGACTCCTGAATTCCATGAGAATCTAAAACAGAATTTTATTGGTTTACTAGCTTTCAAGACCAAATCGACAAAAATATTTCACTCAAAAGTGTTTACAATATAACAAAAGAACAGCAGTAAAGGGGGCAAAAAATTACAAAAAGGTAAAAACGTTTACTACAATCTACATAACTGAAGCTGTCATGTTTTCAACACTTCCCACATGATCAGCCAGGCTGCAGTTTCATGGAAACCATAAAGTTTGGAGGAGAACACAGACGAAGGCTGTTATTGATCAGGATGATTCAGGTTTGGATGGTGTCTGGATGATAAGATTGCCTGGCATGACATAGTCTCCGATCATGAACTGGTTGCTCACAGGGAACTGATTAGAGCCGGAGATAACATTCTGGGGAAAAAGATTCAAAACACTAGTTTAAAAGAGTCAGTCTAAGAATAGTGTACACATAAAATTTAGCAATAAACAGACAAAAGCTGAATCCTGCTCACAATTAACAGTGGTCAACAAAAAGTATCAGGGGCATAGCTGTGGAACACGGATGAGAACTGGACACAAGTTTGTCACTGAACTTTCTAAAGAAGTTAATGAGAGCTCCATGGGCTGGAGAATATCTGGGAGGGTACACTTTTTTACTAGGTAAAGTTACCTCAGAAAATTTGTTGAAATCCAGACTGCAAACTAAGCATTTTGGTACTGATTTATTTCATTTTTCTGTGCTAAAAGGTTGAATGGTCTGAAGAAGCTCTGTCACTCATTTGTTTCCATTTTCAGCATAGGGTTTACACATCAGAGTATAATATCTTACATACTGTTCTCTTTATTTTTATCTTTTCTTAAGATATTTGAGTTAATTATGATAAATATCTATTAGGTCTAGAACTTCTCACTAGTCTGCATAAGGCCTTGTAAAAAAATTTTTTTAATTTTGTAAATCACTTTTGCTTTGGAAACAGACTGTTCCTTGATAACTGAAAAATCTACTATTCCGATCGTACAACTATCTTTTCACTTTCTCTTTTCCGTAAAATTTTGCAAGTGCAAAGACAGTTCAACTTTGCAGAATCACATGACTGTTCAAAGTATACATGTACATAGTTCCATAAATTTACAGAAAACTCTCATCCCTGAGTTTACCTCATTTCCAGAATCCAGCTTAAGTACACAATAAATTGAATGTTGTGATTGCTTTATAACCATGAAGAGAATTAATTGTGAGATCATATCATATCAGAATGCATTATCTTACATGGTTATTAATTACAATGAGCAGATATTTGACACTACCGATTGCGAAAGATCTTGCACACTTTCTTGCCTGCTGCTCAAAAAAAAAAATGTTAATAGATGGGTTTTTGAGATGGGGGTTGCATTTTATTTTACTAAATTCAATAAAGTTTCAACTTCAGACCATATAAACATTATTGAAACCTCAGTTGGACACATTCTCACATGACATATGCCACATGCCTGTAAATTTGAGAGGCAGAAAAATTGCCAGATAAGATATAATACAAAAAGCTCACTCAGGGATGATAATGAGGGAATTTTTTTAAAATGTAACCTTTCTGATAAGGAAAGAGAATGAAAGAGACACGCTTCTAACTCTATCGTGTAATTTAATCAAGCTCAATGAACATATACAAGGACTAGTAAAGTAGTAGAGCTGGCAAAAAGCACAAAGTTCAAGTTTTAAAGTGAAACACAAAAACTTGATTTCAGCTCTTGATAGACCCAAGATCTCATCAACCTGAATAGGATCATCTTCTGAAGATTCTATCCATTTTCTCCAGCCAATAAATTAAAAAAAAAAAAGAGAAAGAGATAGCCCTTGCATCATCAAATTTATCGCCTACACTATTTTCTTCATTCATCTGTCTAGTAGGTACGAAGAAAAGTTGAAAACCATTTTCAATGAAACAAATGCCAGTAGCTATGTCTTCAATTTCATGATTATAAAACAAAAACAAAAGAAGAACACTTTAAGAGTAAGAAGTTTTGCTTCACGAGACATTAACAAATTAATGGAGAAAAACTCTAAGCACAAAAATAAATTTTCTTACAAAACACAAACAGAAATAAATTTTAACATTTGAAAGGTAAGATAGTTTTCTTCTTCTGCTCCTGGCTGTGGACGGGAGCTTCTCCTGGTATGTATTTGGATTCATGAGGTGTTCCATAACACGAGTTTTAGAGTAATCAAAACTAGTATCTTGACTTTACACAAGGCCTAGAGAAGAATAGTAGAAACTTTTTCTTTCTGTGTTTTCACTATCACTCTCACTGGAAGATGATTAAGGTAGTGTCCAGTTCATTTTGAAAAGCATGAAGAGACAAAGCAAAGAACATCCAGCAGAAAAAAATGAGTGTCCATTCACAGCAAAGGTATTCAATTTACAATGCTCATCTTGTTCCATCCCCTTCTCTTTTTCCTTCATTTCAACATATCTGTGAGTCATATCCCAAAGCACCACTTTTTAACAATTTTTCTGAGAGAGGTTAAGGGAGAGGTTGAAAAAGATAGTAATTAGTTAGAGTCCATGTGGTGAAGAAAAAAGAAAAAAAAAGAGAGAGAGAGAGCCAATTCATGAAGCCACTGCACTCAATAAGATAAGAACAGGTAATTGTACCAAGTATATATCTCCTCTGCTGTCATTACTTGTACAGCTACTACCAATATTTATAAAGGGCAGATGGCATATCTCTGTCAGTCCTGATCTTTCTTTCAACTTAATCGACTACAATTTAACAATTTCTATTTCTAAAATGGACAAAACAGTTTATGCTGTGTCCAGCTTAATAATCAATTTACAGAGTTGAGAACAATTTGTTTTTAAACATGGCTTACTTATCATGTATAGACTCCTACCCATAAATCGTAGGAAGAATGAGCGAATCAATTGTCCTAGAACTAACTTCAGAAGAAAGACTACATTGGTAACTTATAAATGTTACAGAGCAATAAAACTTAGTCAAGTCTTGATTAAAATAAACGCTGCAAAACAATGCCTGAAATTCTCAGAGTTCAATGTTATTTTGATAAAAATAAGTTATTATTAAGTGATCTGTGGTTATATTAGCTTTACACACTTATCTGAGAGAATAACGAAGTGCGAATGAAATTATTCTGATTTCTTGGTGCCATAATATTTCACACAAAAAATAGACAAGCTCATTCCTTCTTGGGAAAAAAAAAAAACTATCATAAGTCATATCCAGGTATTTTGAATTGTTTTAACATATAGCAGCATGCATCCACCCAAAAAGATAACAGGCAATGTATTTAGAGAATAGAGTAATCTATACACACCAATAGGGAAAGGGGGGGAGAGGTTTGTTGTAGTAAAACTAATCACAATGATGGCTAGATTATATCATCCTTTTGAAAAAAAAAACAGAGGCATGCACCATTTTCAAAATTCATCCTTACATATTATCTATCAAAACCAAACAAAAAAAAGTGCATGCGCCATCTTTAAATTTGTTCTTACAAACTATTTCTAAAAATTAAAAAAGTTTCCCTTTTGAAAGTACTACTGCCAATAGGAATATTTCCTTAGTCTTTTTCTTTGTGGAGGAAAGAGAGATTTGTAGAAGTTACGAGATGTAAGCGTCTTTCAAAATGTAAAATATACCAGAACTTACGGGACTCATCATTTGACAATTATGGACCCATATTTCGCTGTAAATCAACTTACATCAGTCAAATTTAAGCGCCAGCTTCTGCAAGCAGTCAGTTGTTCTAAAACAATAACCCTTTCTAAGAAAGAGAAAAAGAGAGACAGAGGACAGAATGCTGTGAAATTGGGAAAAATGAAAACTAAATAAAAGAAAGGAAAAAAGTTTACAACAAGTGTACACAATACACAGAGTGTAATGAGCAGTGTGGTACCTGAGACTGAGAGAAGCTGATGGGGCTGATACCAGCACCAATGGATGTACGGTGAGCATTGGCATTCGTGCCCACACTAGGAATACTACCAGGATTTATAGGAGCCGCCTGGGCTGGAGAGCCGAAAAAAAGAGACGAATGTAAATTTAAAAGAATGCACAGGGAACAGCCTCTTAAAAGTGAGAAAGGAAGCAATCTTTCTTCTCATTGGTTCAAAACTCACTCTAAATTGTCATTGCAGAATCTGCTTACATAAAAACTACTTTTTTAATGCTGCAGGCCTAAAACAAGAGGCAACCAATTGGCATCAAGATTATGAAACATGAGCAGCACTTCCAGAATGCTATCTCTGAAAAAGTGTGTGCCTGCGGTGAGAAAACCACTGTAACTTCAAACACTGAAGTATGGTTGTGGACATACTCAATCTCAACAGAAACATTGTTTGTTGATTTTTTCACCCTCAGTCATTCAAAAATTCACCATGTGCTCCAAGATTTTATAACATATTTCATACACATCACGATATTGCACATAAAAAAATGAAAAAAAAAGAAAGAAAGAATTATTAATACTGGGATGATATGATGCAAGGAAATGCACCATGAAATCTTAGGGGAAGTCACAGCTGAGGTGGCTTATCTTTCTATGGTATTCTTCAGTTCAATAACTCTGAGAGCGAAGGAATCAAGACTTTAATTTAATGATTTTATATCAAAGTGAAATCTATATGAAAGAAATATAAATAGATAAAGACGTGAGCAAAGACCTTTTATAAAAAAATCTAGAAAATATAATAATGTCTTGCCAAGTTTCAAAGATTTTTTTTTGTAAACAAAATGGATGATAATTCATTGTTTCTCCATAGAAGAAACAAAAGACTTTCACCATCATTTCTATTTTGTTCTAACTGCTTATCCCTAACAAACTTCAAAACTTGTAGAACAAAATTTTTAGAAAGCTTGAAATAAAACTTTGACTTCAAAATTTTTTGTTGAAGTGTCAATCCTATGGTGCCAAACCCAGATGGTTTTTGCACGATAGTTATCACCACACAAATATTTCATTTTTCTCAAAGTACATCAGAAAGCAGGCCTCAGCTGCCACTCCCCAGTCTCAATTCATGTTAAGTGTCTTCTCTGCCTTTCAAGGATACCAGCACAGTGAATTGTCTGATGGAGACTTCCACTAGCATCTGGCAGTAACAGCTCTATATTCATACTCACACATAGCAATAAGATTCCCTTGCACAACTCCCTGCTGCTGCTGGACCACCTGCTGCTGTTGAACCAACACTTGGTTCATGTCCACAATACCATTTACAAACCCATTTACATACCCCGCTTGTTGCTGCTGAGCTGAAAGACAAAAATGTAATGCCAATATTAAAGGTTGACAATTTCAAGGAGTTAAAACCACTCAGACTGCATAGATATATGTCTTTTACATTTGAAAGGAAAGTGAAAGAAACAAAATGAAACACTAAAAAGTAAAAATCTTTGATGGTGCATAGGTCCAATTTGATACAACAGGATTGCATCAATTGAATTTTTTTTTTAAAACATCCATTCTAAGCAGTATTGTGATGGCATGTTGCAAAATGTTGCAAAAAGTGGACATAGCTGTATAAGATCCAGTTTTCCAGAACAAATTACCATTACTTAAAAAAAAAACTGAACACAGTGCACAACCACTGGAAAGGCACATAGACCTCCAAAATCTTTATTATTTGCTGCATCAGGATACTGGAAATGCAGTATATGAGCAGTCTTTTCGTTGAAACCAAGACTGGGAAGGGCAATTAAATATTTTGAAATAAAAGTGTTCTACAGTAAGACTAAACATAAAGTAATATACAGCCTTTCAGAGTCTATTTTATCAATTGGTGAATCATAAGGAGCATTTTTTGATGCCTGCATCAAGTCTCAAGAGCCATTTCAAAGCGTTGCTCTTCTTCTTTGCTCTAGGTGAATCGTAGGTTTAAAGAAGAAAAGACTCATCTATCACTTTTTAAGTCGGGTGCTGAGCTTCTATAAATTTTGGTCGCTTCATAAAAATACCATCTCAAAAGAATGTTTACATCCAAATCAATAATTTAACGTAAGCTTACAGTCCCCTCCTGCCATCAAGTTATTCCAGTAAGCATCTGTGGCAGATGTCTGGCTTGATCCTGGGGGAGCAGCTGGAGCAGCTCCTGTGTAGCGGAAAAATGGATTTTTCAAGTCCAGACAGTTGATAGATCTGTTTGTGGTCCCTGGGATGTTGAGCTCGATGTCCACATCATAGCTTTGCCTGTGCAGAAATACAAGGCAAAACTGACAACAAACACTCTAAACACTTCTGTATTCCATGTTCAGGAAAACTGACCACTTGTTGCCTATTGCTAAATGACATTGAAGCCTTTGTTTAACTTATAATGGGGCAAACAAGATCTATGAGGCTCAAAGAAATACAGATCAAAATATGAAATGAATAATTTGAGTGATAAAATATGTTCATATTAAAAAAAATAATAATAATAAAGAATTGCCTGAAATGTTAAAAAAGGGCAGTGAAGTCATTGAAGTGATCAAAAAGAAAAAAGGACATCACATTTTTTCAAGCCATTCACAACTCAATCTTGGAATGAATTAAGTAAGAACAGCAGCAATACTCAAAGCCATCTACAGAACTAAACGCTTGAGTAATAGTTAAACATTATTCTGAATCTAACTTTATAAATTACAAAATTTTTCTTTCCTCCAGAGTAATGCCTAAGTATCAGAGCTTTTGGATCAGGAGAAAGATCAATTACTACAATACCGAGTGTTGCTGGTGAGCTTCACTTTTCCGGTGAGTGTTTGTCCTTGTTTCACCAAGACTGGGGTTTGAACTAGACACCGCACTTGGTACCAATGGGTCAAGGGCTCAGTAGGTGCTGTGCTCAACCACACTGGATAACTGCAATAAAAGTACAATGGCACTGTGACTAAAACGATAAAATTCAAATATTAAGAAATAGGAGTCAAAACATTCCACAATAGTCAAGCATTAATTACTCAAAATTACTTCTAAATGAACAACGTGAAAAACACAGCATGCCATATGAAAAAAAAGGTGAATTACTTATCTTTCAATCTATTTTGGCCACTGCAATTAGTGTAAAGATGCATTTCACCATCTTTTGAGTAAAAATATGATGATCATGTTTTAATTACAGATCATAATTAACAAGCTTACTCTGAGCCTAAGAATCCACAATCAAACCAGAAGGCAAGACCATGAACCATGCCTGACTGCATCATTGTAAATGTCAGAGGAATATCCATAACATGCAAATCTGTCTCATCTGCGGTTTGAAAGTCAATAATGTATTTGTTGGATTTTGCCAGGCATATCCTCATGTCAAATGTGTCCTGTGGGTATGAGATCAAAGCAAAATGCATTTCAATATACAAATGGAGACAGTGAATAATGGAGTAAATTATGGTTAGAAATGAAACTGGGACATTCCTTGAGAAGAATTGTATGCTTACAGATTTTACAAAAAATGTGCTTTTGATTCATCATCTATTATTTGTGCCATATTACATTTCAGATAGTTCCTAATTAACTCAATCCCACCTAAATAACTCCAGCTTAGGTAAAGCCCTGACCCTAAGAGAAGGGACCTAGCTCTGTACAAAAAAATAGATCTATACATTAAAAAAATATTACAATCAAACAAAACAAGATAAAATAATGCAATAAATTTTAAAAAAAAAAACTAGAAGTGTTGAATTTTTAATAAAACAAGGTTTCATGATAGTAAACCAATTTTTTGGAATTCTCCTTCACTTCAGGCTGACTCCACCATCATTTCATTTTTTCACCATCAACACCCCATTTCACCACCATCTCACTCACGATGTCAAATGGACAATGGTTATTATTTTATGCTGATTGTCGGGATAACCATGCAGATAACCAAAATAAATGGTTTCTATAGCATCCCTAAGATGATTCAAGTGATCATCCATCCTAACTCAGAGTTTAGATCTAGCCCAGGCCTTGAAATCGCGGACAAAAACGGTCAATTTCGAACCGGATTTTTAGATCTAAAGTTAGTCCGAAACGAAACTAAACTAACCAAAACAAAGTCTCCAAAACAAAGTCTAAAGTGTCATCTTAACATAAATGAGGTTTTCACGAGATTTCCGGTAGTTTTAAGGAAAGAAAGTAGACACTCAGAAAGTGAAAGGGCGATGTCGAGCGTTATAGGTACACAAGATAGTGGTCCATACGGGCGACAGAGGTGGGATTGAGTTAAGCTTCTAATAAAATGAAATAAAAACCAAGCTAATAGGGAAAGAAACACTATCAAAGTACAGTGCCTGGAATTTTAACTATTTTTAGGGTCGATGGAAAAGAAAACAAATAAAAAGACTCAAAATCTTGCTGCATTGCAACGAGACTTTAAAATTGACATGAGAGACTGTCCTAATTTATTGATCTTTGCCCTAATGCCCTGTTTTCGGAGTCCATTTAACCCACACAAGTACTAAAGGCTTTGCAAATGTAACAAAGAAAATTAGGCATTTTCAAGGTACAAACAAAAAGGGTCACTTCGGCTAACTTTGAAATTTTACATGAAAACTTGAAATGGATTTTGTTCAAGTGACAAAGGTTACAGGTTAAATTCATAACAACATAAGTTGACACACTTACAACGATGGGCTGCTTGAAGTATTCCAAGACTGCTGCAGACCTAAGAGATGTGAGGTTGACCCCATGAAATGACTCCTGATACCTGAGAGAGCAAAGTTTGAGAGATGGAAATGGAGGTTGAGTTAACACCAAAATTTTAGAGACTCAGCAATGGAAGTTTCTTCACAAAACAAGAAAAGCTTTAATTCATTTTAACCTATTGTTCTTTCCAAGGATTGAGTGTGTGATTTAAAAAGTAAATTGAAAAAAGTAAGCAGTAAGTGAGACTGATTGTTACAGATATATATACATCTCACGCTTTGCAATATTAAAACAAGAAAATGAAATAAGGTTTTATATTTTTTTCAAAGGAAAGAAATCACACAGTGTAAAACAAATTTTTCTAACAGTGTGAATTACAGACATAAAATTTTCTCATGCGTTGAAGATTGATCAGAGGACCAAAGCTTAAGGAGATGCATTACTTAACCTGCGTTCATTGTCTCCTTCACTCTTTTTTTCTTTTGCCACTTAGTGTTTCTGTTTAGTCTTAGAACTTTGCAGTTGTAATAGGACTTTTATAGAGCTGCTACAGGTATATTGTGGGCGAGAGAATAGAAGTAAGAGAGGCAGAGAGAGCCAAAGATACACTTCACCCTTGAGCCTGTGTTTTTGGACTGTGTGTATTGTAGTATACAACAAAGAGTCTAGATAGGCTTTTAATGACAAAACAAATTATAAGGAACATTTGTTTTTGCAACCTTGACACCTTTTTTTTCAAAATGTATGTTTCACTGTTTAATTAGTTTAGTAAAGGACGAGTTGCAGATATAGGCCTCAAGAAAAAAAAGTTTTCAAAGTGAGGTTGATTGGACACAATATTTTCAATTTTTTTAACTGTTAGCAATTCCTTTGACAAAAGATTGGATTTTCAATAAATTTAGTTCGTGCTTTGGACAGGGGGGGGGGAAGAGAGAAACGAGAACAGAGCAGGAAAAGATTATAATATAACTCATTTAGAACAAGCAAACCATCTTCATAGCTAAAGCCTTATAAGCCAGTGCAGAATCCTTATGTTTAAAGAAACTATCAAACTAAACAGATAAAACTAGACAAAGAGAGTGAAGAGGGATAATGGAGTGAAAAAGTAAAGGGGAAAGAAGGAAACCAGACCAAACTAACTAAGTCTGTATTCGAGGCTTGTCGTGCGCTTGTATATTCAGTCTCAAACGTCTTTGGAGATATCAAGTAAAAATTTGTTTAACAATTTGACGGACACAACTATGTTTTCGTATCATTGGACTCGTAGCCATCTAGTGACAGGATATAAAAAAATCAGCATCGACAAAACCAGGGGACTGATACTTTACATAAACACACACACAACAAGCTCTTAACTTGAAATATTCAATGCTAAACAGTGACCTTGCTTGCTGAGATTTTGGCCCCATCAGGGGACTGGTAAGTGCACAAGTTCAGACTTACCAAAAATTTGCTTTTTGATACTGTTCCATGTACAGAGCTTCATCTGTGAATGGTGCTATGTGCAAATCCCCTTGTGCTGGAAACATACGACCTGAAATTCAATGACACCACTGATGATTGCAATTAAGTTGTAGTTCTTGAGTGCATGTGTCTACAAAAAATAGAGAGAGAAATAAGGCAAAAACAGAGGTAGCTAATTGACATGTATGTCATACAAGATTAAAAATAAAATTCATGGTCCCCATATTTCATTCTTACCCTCTGGCTTCATCCATTTTTTTGCATGAAGATACGACTCCAACATTCTCTCGTTAAACAACATGTAACCCATTGGTTCAGAAATGATGGTATCCACCTTCTCAGGTACTTCTACCTCTTCCACTTTGCCTGGGATCACAATAATCCGGTCACTCAAATTGTTCTGCCTTACCAGCGTCTGAAACATAATCAAAACAAGTTCATTTACAGAAAGGATTGTTGGTTTTCAGTCAAGAGACAAAATCTCGGGTATGTTAAGGATTTTAGTTGCATCTCTTTCACTCAATAATGCAGGTAACATTACTTGATGAAAAGTAACAGAATCTACCCTGCGAATGAGATAACTTGTACCGCTGTATCTGTAATCAGGGCCCGCGATCCAGTTATCTCGGATCCAGGGCTGCTACTCCTGGCCCAAGTATGAGAATACTTGCATTTGACGTAACTGTTATATTAAGACCTGTAGCTCATTTATTTCGTGAAAGAACGACCAGTCACATGGTCAGATCAATGGAACAGAGCCAAGGCCCTCTAACTATTCAGATGGCCTTGGCCGAGCATGCTGTGTATGTGTGTAACAATATGTGTAAACAACATAGTAAAACAGTTCACAGTAAATCATTTGATTTCATCAAAAATGTACTATTACAAATGACTTTTTTTTTAACTTTTATATAATATATGAAGAAACTATCATTTGATAAGTGTAAGGTGAAAATTTTACAAAGATCGATGAAGCAATATAAAAATTAGAGGCGATCATATGCAACACACACAAACCCAACAACTCATCCCAAGATTGACGGTCTGGCTAGTCAGGCAACCTCAGTACAGCTGGGCCATGACCGGGTCATGACCTCACTGGCTGGGTTAGATTTTGGTAAGCAACTGGGTGGAGCTCAAAATGAGAGCAACAAATTTCAAATTTTAAAAAATCCACCATGGTAAGTTTCAATATAAATCAGAAGTTAAACCTTACATATGCTCAGAGTGTACATTTTAAGTTAACAAAAACTAAAAACAGGAGATATATATACAAGTCCCTTGGCATATTCCACCTCCCACTTCTACTTTTCTTTACTGAAAAATTATTACAAACATTTGACTGGTCACAAATTTATATCCAAAAATCTTACAGCATCAGTGTATGAAAAAATAAGTTATATCAACAGTTTCTGAATGACAAAATGTAAGGAACTTTACTGAGATACCTCAAAGTTAGTAAAACTATATAGGTTCCTTAACTCTTAAACCGATAGCGGACGCTGCCAGCGTTCGACTGTATAATAAATTCATGATAGTGGACGATGCCACCGTCCAATGGTAGATCCTGTGCTTTATTCAGTTTGTTTTGGATTTGAGACTGAACAAAGTTTTTAAGAACAATTTTATTCACTGAGGGACTCATGTTTACATTTGTAAATATCCTGTTTCACACTATCGTCGTTAGTTTGTCGGAATTTTGGCAAGTTTTTCAGAGTCAGATCAGGTGCCTACCTAGATCTAGTTAAGAGGTAAGTTAGCAAATATTTTTTGTGACAACTTCTCAACAGCTCATATTTATCAAGCTTTTCTTTAAAGGAAAAGTGACATTTAATATTTGGTCTTTTCCAACACTAAATTTTTTTTTATTATACTGAAAAGAAAAGAAAAAAAAACCAAAGCTAAAAATTTGGTGTTTCCTGAAATAAGATTAAGGGCATATGTATACAGCCATTTTTTTAAATAACAATAAAAATCTTAGTTTAACCCCTTAGATATGTTTGTTAGGTCACTATTAGATGAAAAAAAATGTAAAAAAATTTTTTTCAAAAAAAAATTAATAATCTGGCGGCCATCTTGGATTTTTTCAACAATATTTAGTTTTTTCCCTAAGGCTTTTTTGTTTATGAATCAAATTACCTGAAACTTGCTGTACATAAACCTGACATTATTACACATGTTTGTATGGAAGGATTAGTAGATTGGTCAAATATAGCAGATTTTGTGGTGTTGTATATACATGAAAAATTAGCGATTGTAGAAGTATTGGAAGATAACAAAATGATATCTCAATATTTCATGACAAAAACTTAGAGAAATATCCTTCTATACAAAATTTTGTTTAGTAATAAGCTTTCTACACCTCAAATTTGAGCTGAATCAAATGAAAAACAAAAAAGTTTTAGGCATTTATGTATCCAAAATATACATTTTGAGAAAACGGCCGATAAAGATTTACGAAGGCAAAATCGAGGGGAAAATCTAAAAAAAAATGTTTCAAACTCCAATTCCAACTTCAAAGAACAACAAATGCAAGAAATATATTTCACTTAAGCATTAGTATTTTCACAACAACAACAAAACTGAGCTGGTATCTCTCAAAACATCCCTGCGCCATACGTTGGTCCTCCCTCGGCGGCTTGCAAGTCTTGATCACGCCTCTGCCTAGCTTCTTTTACGGACTGCCTTCGCCTTTTCTGTTTATCTCTCCTCTTTTCTACTTATTCTTACTCTAGAGTTCATTCTGGAATTAACTAGTCTAACTGCATGCTCAGACACTCCCCAACCCAACACTTCCCTGATCTCTATCATTTGCAAGGGCCCAGTGTTGAATTCACTTATGCTTAGCACAGTACACAACTCAATCCTTTTCTTACTATAAAACTTATGCTTAGGGCACTTAGTCCATGTGACATGGAGAGATTCATTTGAATTTTGAATTGCATGCCCCTACATCTTTTGATCAGGGCATCATCAGTGAGGCGTCTATACACGGGCAGAATATGCTCCCCTAGTAGATTTTTATCTAAAGATGTGTGGCGAAAAATGGAATGGGGCCCTGGTACAGCATCCTTTGCCTCTGCAGCATTATAGAAACACCATGAAGAGGGTCCTTTGGGGCATAAATGGTGCTGAGGCTTTTCGTCAGTTGAAAACACGTGGTATACAGAAGCCATGATAGCATCTCGCATCTCAGAGGAGGTGGTATTACTCCGGACAGCTCTTGTGAAATAAATGGAGAGACAGCGGATGACATTTTCCGTCAGGCGACCTTCTCCCCTTCCACCTAGTGTGATCTTTCTTTTTGATGCATCCACAACAAGATTCCTGAGAGCAGTCCCAAGGCGCTTACAAACATGATTGATACAATCTTCTTTCTCTATAATACAGAGAGGTCCATAGGGGTGCATCTCAATGACTGCATTGAAAGACTTCGAATCCCCCTCTGAAACAACTATTGTGTAACGCATGTTATGTTTCATGACGCCTCTGGCCCACATAATCTTTGATGCATGAACTTCAATCATGCCAGCAGTCCCGAAGAAATTCCTGTCGCATTCACCTGACCCAAGATGTTGTCGCTCCCAAACAGCAAATTTGTCATTATCTTCCTTTTGGACAGTTTTTTTGTTCTCACATGCTTGGCAATGGCTAGACATCACATGAGCATCTAAAACTAAGCCTGTCAAGACATCAATTACACACCCCACTCCTATTAGAGCTGTGTGCACTCTAGTCAGCCATGATCCACCATAAGACACAGCTATGTCCATGAGTGTCTGAGGTTCTGCTACGCTTGGATCACACTTTGCATGCTCCTTTCTAACAATTTCAGCTGCTTTAGAAAAGACAACAACTTTTTGTGTGTTGCTGTAAGCTTGTCAGCTTGAGATTGATACGATTTGTGATGCAGACAAGGCAAATCTACATTTTTACAAGTCTCTGGAAACTATGTGCGCCCATACCACAAGACAAACTGCCTAAAGTACACGCTTTGTTGACTTTGAAGGCTTTCCTCCCTCTTCTGTTCAATCCTGCTGTTTCTGAACTCCACCAGGTCTTTACTGTCTCATTGCACTCTACACATTCTACTGCTAACTGAACGGCAAGTCCCCTAGCTTCTTTTACAATCGTATTCAAAGTTCCATTTCCAAAACACTGGGGGCAAGGGAAGCTGGCTATAAGGCTAACCACCTGAGATATATCTGCAAGCATTCTTCCATTACTAAATTCTACGCGACCTTCTTCCATATACATAATCATTTTCTTCTCAGATCTAGTCAGAGATTCATTTGTGGCCAGATCAGGAACTTCTTGCAATCTTGGCAAAGTAATATCCACCTCAGTTTCACCCCCTTCATCAGCACCCGATTCATTGTCAGGGTCACTTTCATTTTCATTGACACTATCATTGGAACTAGATCTAGCTCTGGATGTGGAGGGCTGAGCATGCTCTCCTAAGTCTATGGGTCTAGATGTAGATCTAGATCTATTTCTTCTCGGCGTGGATAGTTGGTTGAGATCTACTAATGTCTTGACCTAAATCTAGATCTACAACTCTATCCTAATCGCCTGAATCATCTACCGATAACTCCAGATCCACATTTTGATCCAACTCATTCATCGATTCAGTAAATTCCTCTACCTTTCTTTTTTTTTTTTGACTCTCTCGCTTTAGCGAGATGTAAAAATTTTGTCACCTTTTTGTGTGGAATTATAAAACAATTATCAAAGTATATCTAATCCAGAAATATGGATTTCAATCGCACAAAAAAGAACGCGTGTATTATACTTCCAAGTTCTCAGCTGATAAGTTGTTTATACTGGTTACCACCGGTAATTCAATGATTCAGCCTATCATTTTGCGAGAACAAACTGACCCAAAAGTCAGAGCAGCATATATGGCATATGAACCCAGCACAGTCATGACCCTACACGTCATCACTCCATATATGTGTGCCAGCCTAGGAAAATCATGGTTTTGTCGGAAATTTAACCTACTGAGTTTTTTACATTTTTGGATACTTTGGAGTGTCCTGATTAAGTAGCAGTTTAAATTTTTGAAATATCTTGAAAAATAAAGAAGTTATGGGTGTTTAAAGGTTCTGAATTGCGGAAAGTCAAAACGGAGAAAATCGCGTTTAAAGTTTTGGAAAGAATTATAATCAATCAAGAGTCTAAGGAAGCAAACAAACTCCATAAAAACAATGTTGTTTGTGTTAATATAGATTCCACATCATTTTCAAACATTTGTGTAATTGATTTGTAGAGTTTTAACTAGGAAAATCTGCTTTAGTGTCAGTCAATAACAGGAAAATAACAGCTTATTACATAATAAAAAAATCATATTTTTAGCACTGCTTTTGTTTACTTTTCTAATATTTTTTTTTCTTTTTACTGCATGTATGATACTGAATGTGCATGTTTCATTGTAGTGTTTTTTAATGTCTTTATGAGAACACAATTATGTGATAGTCAGATAAAGAAGATTGTCAAGAAAAACATGCAATTATACTCATATAAGACATGCGAAACGCGGAAACATAAAATAATGTTTATATCGAATAAAACTTATAGCATGCAAAAAGTTAGACTCACAGTTTAAAAAGTGTTGCTATCCAACAATCATAATCCAAAGGTGCTACTGCTAGAAACTGTTACTGGTTGCCTCCCCTTTTCCCTCGGCCCTTCTTACGGACCTTCGGGGGTGGCGGTTGCGGATCTTCATCTGCCGAAATCTCTGCAGTTGAAGGCCCTGGCTGTGGCAGTTGAGGCTGATGGGGCAGGGGAGCCACAATGTCTCTGTCTGCCTCATCCACAAACTCCCTGATCTCGTTGTAGAGGTACCACTGCCTTTTGTTGTCTAGGCCTGGAGGGTGGATCCTTTCAGGAAGATCATTGGGTATTGGCAGTGGTACCTTCAGAAGCTTGTAGGATGTTTCAGGGCTGTCCGAGAAGATTTTTGCGACAACAGTGCCATCTGCGAAGAAGGAAAAGTGGTGGTACTGTTTGATGCCCGTAAACTTCTTGAAGAAACTGCCTAGGTGAGCAGTCCAGTCAAAAGAAGGAACAGTCACAGTGCCTCTCTCATCACCACATAGCTGGGCCATGTTCATTACCGATGACTTTTCAACCACCTCTGCAATATCAGCTAACTTGTTGACTTTCGTCCTCATAAAAAGTCTCTTGACGAGACCAAATCCACAGTCAGGGCTGAATTTTGTGTGTCCGGTTATGAGGAAACTGAGAGTGATCTTCATGTGCTGGCCAGTCATCACACGCCAAAGCAGGTACCACAGCATAGCCGAATTTTTGTTTTGGCCACTGCAATTGTCGGCATGAAGATACATCTCAGTTTCCCCCAATCCGTAATTCTGTAAAAAAAATGCAGGAGGGAGATGACACAGTTGGCACCTTTACCAGTGCTGCACGCCTCATCGATGAGGAAGTTGACTTGCCTTGTATGTGCTTCACTGTTCACCCCAAACAGGCCACACTTGCGTGGTGTCTTGAAGTAGATGGGACCCGGCTGCAGAGGATTGGAGGGGTACATAACTTGCTGGGCAAAGTCAAAGCTATAATGACATTTGCCCTGGAAGGAGCACGGATCGTGGTGGCCAAGGTTCAAGTTTGAGGGAATCTGAGCTTTCACTTCATCACAAATTGTTTTGTAGAATGATCTTTCTTTCGTGACTGTCTCGAGATGCTCCTCAAACTCTCGCAGGGCTGCTGATTTTACCTCTTCCCCAAGGTGCTTGGCACGAGCCACTTTGGTAGCTCCTTTCTGGCATGTGAAACATAAATCCGTGGCAGGTTTCATCGTGGAAATAAAAGGAAGTAAATCTTGCCACAACCTGTTGAAAGATCTTTCAGATACTTTTGTGTCATCTGCGCCAGTAAAACTATCTGCATATGCTGTGTAGACTAAATGTTTGGTGCAATTTGTAGGTAAAAGTCTTGTGTTGGTGACCCAGTGATGTGGTGTCCTACCTGGAAGTGTAATGGCAAATGTATCTGCATAGTTTGTGATGAAATTGACCACAGTTTCAATCTGTTTGTATGTCAATGCCTTTGGTGGTAGTCTTTTTGTGTTTTTGTGCTGACGTGCTGAAACGCCATACATTTTGAAGTGTTTTGTCAGTTCCTCCAACTTCTGTGAACCTACAAAATGAATAAATTGAAACAAGTCTTTGCAAACACGCTTGCCCATAAAAGTGTATGCATTGCGAGTCCTAACCCTTTTTGTTTGTTCCTTATGTTTAGACCTCTGTGTCTGTTCACTGGACTGTATAACAGCTTCTATCTTAGCCATTAGAGCAATGTCTAGTTCTTCATGAGTGAGCGACTGGTAGTGGAGGCGTGTGTCAGTTAGAACTGAAGCAGGAAAAAGTCGGTAACACGGGCCATCATCGTTGAGCTTGCACTGACAAAGAGGCTTATCAATAGTAGGAGCAGCTTGAGGTTCTCTTTCAGGTTCAAGTGATGGAAATGAAGGGGGCAAAACTAACGCAGCTGTGTCTGTGACAGGAGAGAACGTACACTCATCCGAGTCAACGTCAGATTCATCATCTGGCAACAAGAGATAAGAATAACAACATACATTGATTATGCTGTATAAATCATTTAATCAATTAATGTGACAAAATAATTAAGCCTATTATTATAACTTAAAAGGCTGCCTAAAATATTTAATGACACTAAATTTAGCTGCTTCTTTTTACTTCAGGCTTTGCACTGGATCAAGACCTACATCTAGATCTAGATCTAGATTATAGATCTATAGCAGAACTAGATCTAGATCTAGGTCTAGGCGATCTAGCTAGAAATGTAGTCTTTATATCTTCAAAAGATAATGAATAAAGCTTGGTGATTACAGTTTATACGTTTCAAGCAATGGCATAGATTTAAACCTAAAAACCTAAGAACAGTTCTGAGTTATGATTTTTTGTTTGTTATTGTAGAAGATTGAATCTATATCTAGATCTAGATCTAGCTTTAAAGAACCTTTAAGAAAGAAACTTACCTGATTCTTCTGATTCTGTGTCTTCAGATAATCTCTCTTGAGCAAAAAAGTCATTGATAACTTCAGCATGAGCTGCTTTATCTTCGTTGGAAAGATTCAGTAAAGATGCTATCCAAGCTTCAGTGGGAGTCGCCATGATTGCTCTCGTTAGTTACTGTACACAACAGTACAGTTAACGTATTAAAATGCAAGCAAAAAATATTCCTAACAAGAAAGTTATATGTATTATGTTTAAAAATATCAGAAGGATAGTTATTAAATGTTTTTTTTTTACCTTTGTGTGGTATGAATTGGATAATAGGACTCACAGTCACAAGAATTGAAAGCTTTCTGTTCGATGACCTAATTTCGCTACTACGGTTTGTTTATCGTCTGCGCAGTCTTTCCTATTCAGTTATATTCATGCGCACTAATTCCCACGGTATAGAGCAGGGAAAACGCTTTTCATTCATATATGATACCCCTTCACTCATATAGTAATTAAGACTACGCCGGTGCCCGAAATAGAGATACAAAAATACGAAAAATTACTTGGCCATAAAAAAAATTTTGTGCTTTTCTGTCGGTAGGTGACCTCCAAAAATATTAAAAATAAAATATTTAGAGCAATTTTTAGTGTTCCATCTTTTGAAAAATGATAAATTAGATCCTAAAGTTTTCTATGAAAGTGGAACTAGATCATTGACCTGTGGTCGGATTTTCACCTATTTTGGGCTGTAGCTCTATTATAGCATTTGCGACAAAACCATGATTATCCTGGGCTGGCACACATATGGTAGTGATCCAAAGAAAACAGGGTCTACAAATAGTATTATAGGGTTTACTGATAAGAACCAATGAATTTCATTCATTTTTAGATGAAGAGTTCCGATCTTGACGATTACAATAATATATAACTTGATATAGTTAGTAGAAGCATAGGCCTAGTTACTAAGTTGTTTAGTGTGGTCAAATGGAGTGTCAACCATAAAATGAACACATTTTGGGGTGCAAGGTAATGTCCAAAAATGTGAAAAAAGATAAATTTATAACTGCTTTCAAGCCATTTTGATTATCTTTCTTTATTCTTGAATAATTATAGAAGGCAAAGAGACCATTTCTGTGAGAGGTGAAAATTATCGATATTTACCCGCAGATGCCCTTAAGTTAACTTGATAAAGTGACTCAAATTTCATTTACAAAGCACAATGCAATGTACTCAAAAGAAATTACCTCACAATGCTGAGCCATACTGCTAGCTTCAATGGCATAAACTTTCTTAGCACCTGCCTGAATGGCAAAAAATGAAAGAATTCCTGAGCCTGCCCCAACATCAAGAACAACCTAGAGAGAAAGAGAGAAAGAGGAGGGTGGGGGAGAGGGAAGAGAAAAGAAAAGCTCTGAATAAGCAAGCAAATTAAAATGTCAACAATCCAAGTATTAAATCTGTGAATGCAAGATTATGATCATTGAACTTTGGCTGATTTGAAAACATTCTTTCCTATGCGTTTTTGCTTTTTTATTTTCTTAGCTCACTTTTTTTTGTTTATATAAATTGCAAAACAACATCGAAGGTTTTTCTGCACATAAAAGAACTCATTATTATTGAGAAATTTAAATTGGTCTATAATAGTAAAGTTCAGACTATTAAGAGGAAGCTTTTTTTTATTTTATCCGAGGAGAACATATATATAAGATCAATGGAATCAGAGCTATTCAGCTTTTTTTTATCCCATTGTAGCATAAATTTTATCACCAAAGGATTTAATTTTTTTTACAGAAGATACTAGATTTTTTGTTCAAAATTCACAAGATCAAGATTAATGTCACTCTTACAAAGTCATTTGGCAAGCACCTCATCATAAAAATCTGAAGATACAAATTTTTTTTTCCAATATTCACCAAGACTTAGGAGCACCTTTAGTGTCACTCTTAGCAAGTGATTTCGCAAGTACCTTATCATGAAAATCTGTAAGATTTGCTAACATTGCCCTTTGGTATGTTGAAGTTCGTATGTAATCTTGCATCATGTTTTGCTGCTGTGATAGATACCCGTAAAACTGTGGAAAGAAGTTACAATATATCTGTCAAATATCTTATAATAGATCTAAACAAAACAACATAGAAAAAGTTTATAAGGATTTTTTTTGTTTTCTTTTTTTTAAGAATGTAAGAATATACCCATGATAAAAGAAGAATCTGGCCTTTGTGCTTTATTTTGATGCAAAAATCATGAAAATAAAAAGCGTGTGAACACCACTAGGTTGAGCCTAACAAACATGCAGCATTACAGTTCAAATTGTGTCCCAGGAAGCTTAAACATATAGCCTGTAGAATAATGACAGCTAAAAGATTCATAGTATCTGATGTTCCTTGTGAAAGTTAATACTCTAGAAGTGCCAATTTAAGCTGGTAACTAAGCTTAAATAAAACACCCTGGCTTAAGAGTATAACACAATAAAGAGGTAAACAAGAATAATGGATTGGGAGATACATGGCCCACCTGAAAGTACTGGACTGCAGATGCCTCTTCCGTTCTCTCTGTAAACACTGATTTCATGCCTTCTTCTAACTTTGTAACCTTTTGTCTGAATGCTCTCATCACTTGGATATGAAAAGGATGAGAAAAAGGTAGTAGTTGAAAATTAACAGTTTAATGCACATTCAAGATAAAAAACAAAAAAAAAACAATCCAAACTAAAAAGATCTTGACCAGAAAATGCTGCTTAACTTTTTTCACAGGCTGAAATTAACACATTCAATATTGACTAAAGTTTTCACCTGTTTTGAGATATATATGCAAAAAAGAATTTTTTCCCCACTATAAAACAAACGTACTATTATTACTTAGTGATATTATTTTTCTATAAAACAAACATACTATCATTACTTAGTGATATTATTTTAAATAATTTGAATATTTAGTAACCAAACCCCATAAGGGCTCATGTTAAATGAAAGAGTCAATATGTAGTTTACAAAAATTAACAGTACTAACCAAAAATAAAAATGGATAAAAATTGAGTTAGGCATTTATAGAATGAGCGTGACGATTTGTCACATTATTATGAGTGAAACCATAAATGGAAAAGTTCATCAAGCCTGTTTTAGAGCTACATAACTTTCCAACTGTGTAATGATTGATATGTTTGTTAGAAATTAAAATTTATAAAGACTTGAATCATCTGTGAATTATAGTGTACTGAACAGAACAGTTATGTGCAAAGTTGACTTGACCTGAATTTAGTATTTCTAATTGTTGTCCTATACGGTACATAACTATACTTTACACAACGGTCTAATGTTCAAATTTGTTTCACTGAAAATGAGTCCCAATTTCACATAAACCAACTAAACATGGCGAAAGCTTTATACTATGCTTTTTTTTCATTATTCTTGGTTAGTTTTCTTATGCCTATGCAGACAGTAAACTATCCGAAGAATGTGCTCTGTGGCAGTGCTGGGTCTATCAACACGGCGCCCTATCCATGGGACGCAGCAACACTGACGGCACATTGGGTAGATGCATGGTACACGATACTGTGCTGTGTCAAGCCTCTCATCGTCGGCTAACTGATTGCATGCGGCGCGTACAAATAACAGCGTGCAGAAAAGTAGGCCTCAATTTTACATTTGTGATAGACCTTCCCGCCAGACATTACTCAGCACTACTCTCTGGCACAAGGGAAATTTAGGGGGCAGAGGGGAGAGTGGGGGCGGGGCGGGGGAGATGGAGAAGGAAAGGAAAGGAGTAGAATGCAGGAATGGAATAATAGTAAAAAACATCAACAGAAGAAAATTAAAACTCCTCACAGTCCTAGACCGCAATTAATGCAAGGTTTGTTTTAGCCCTGTATTGTCAATCAATGCACACTGAAACAGTTAACAGTGTGATACTGTAGACTGCAGATAGACGGCATGTGGGTATGTCTGTGTATGTGCATTTACAAGGGTGCCGCTGAGTGTTATGGACGTGCGCTTTCAGTTGCTACTCGATGCAACTCAAGAGCGGTCTTCCTCGTTCATTGCCATGCCTCTAGATTCAACTTTAGGCCCTTGGATCGGGATGTGCCGTGCTCGTGGCACCCTGAGTTGCGGGACTCAATACTCGACGGGTAGTAAAATATTGAATAGACCCCAGCATTCCTCTGCGATAGGTTACATCATTTAACAGCTCACTACAAGTGTAAAAAAAAAAAGAAGTATAATCAACTTTGCTTTTTAAGTTTAAATTACAAAAATTGTAGCCTCTTTCTTTAAAACTGAAAGATAAAAAAAAGGTAACTTGTGCAAATACATATAGTTCAAGTGGTTTTTTTTTCTCATACTTTCAATCCAACTTGATACAAGATTACGTTTTGATCGGCAGGCATTCATCTTTCATTCAGCCTCTTAACTCATCTTTACAAATTTCATGACCAAAATAAAAATAAGGATTTGTAAGAAAAGGAAGAGGTTGTGGGGGGAAATGTCCCACTCTCAGTCTCTTCTTCTCCTGCTTCATCATTTTGTGTCACAAAACCTGCGTGCCTGAAACAATTTGCAACACACTGTTGTTTGACTAGGGACCATGCCTCCTTCATCCAATAAAGGGCATCAAGTACGTCTACAGTGTAGACTCGACCCTTCATCTGCTCCTCGACATGAAGCAGGTAACTGCGCACCATCAGCTTCTTGTAAATTTGCTTGAAGGCTTTTATTATGCCCTGGTCGCATGGCTGTAAGATGCTTGTGGTGTTGGGGGGCAGGAATATGAGCTCTATGGCCTTCAGGTCATCGATCTTGGGGTGAGCAGGGCTGTTATCTACTACCATAGCAATTTTCCTTTACTGGGCGGAAAACTACTTGTCATGTTTTTTTTAGCCACTCCTCAAACAGCTGGGATGTCATCCAGGCTTTTTTGTTACTTTTGAAGTTTAAAGTGATTCTACTGTATCTGTTGTGCCAAAAAATGTTGAAAAAACTTACTGTGTATTGATGGGAATGTGAGAAGGACTGAAGTGGAGTCATTAGTAATGACCAAACAACAATTTCCCACTCGAGCAAGCTCTGTGTCTTTTCCAATTTTAATTGGCTTAGATTGTGCATTATCTGAAGTAGGAAAAAAAATCACATTAAAATTATTTAGATTATCATAACAAATCTAAGGAAATCATATGTGTGTGTTATTCATATTTCATATTCAAACAAAGAGTGTTATTTAAATGCCAACTTGTGGTTGTACACATTAAAAAACATAGATTATCCTCAAATTAGTGCAGAACTACAAATTCTCTTATCTTTCTCCAAGGCGATTTAGATCATTTTTGAAGTTAATTCTTGCAATCTGCAATATTCTCTTTTAATTGTAATTGAAATTTCAATGAATGGTAATAACACTTGACAATAAACTTATTCAATGAACAATAGGATTTTACTCAGTCCAAAGAGGTGCAAAGTGTTAAATCAGTAAGTAAATCATTATCTCATCTGGTTATTCATGCTGCTTAAGGCCTTCGATGGCAAAATTGAGCAGTACTAGGCTTCTGTGCAGTTGCAGAAAAAATTGTAAGTTGCTATATGAATAGAATACAAAGAAATTTCAATGAACTCTTGTCTCTAACTTATAGTGATAGGATGGCTTTGTTTGATGCTACTACAAAAGACTGCAATAATTATATCACAATAACTGTCGCAATAATTAGACTGTGGCTGTAGAACATTTAGAATAAAAGTGTTTTACAGTAAGGGTAAGCCTACATAAAAGAGTAAGGAAGGACTTCCGAAAGTGTACTGTACCTCTATATAGCAAGGCAGAATAAAATTTAATTTATAGCACTTCAAAGCCTAATAACAATTTTATGTGATAGCTCATCCTATGCAAGGAAGTATGTTTTTTGAATTTTCAAAATCGAATCAAAATCAAAAAAGTTATAAGAATTTGAATTCTAGGAACTCGCACTGTTTTTTGGACAAATCTTGCCAAACCCGTAACAAAGAAATGTAAGGATTTATTTTCCAAGCAACGGACTACATTTTTTACTTCGTCTCCATTCAATGACATCTAATGATCTATATAATTATAATATAAGTAAAGAAAACCCGAAAAAGCCATAATAGTATTGGAAACTTACAAAATGATAAAGAGCTAGATCTAGATCTAGAAATCTGGGCCAAAGAGTTCATGTTGATATCAATTGTTGAGATTTACTGTCTATTGATCCTCGAGCTGAGCTAATTAATCTAAATGTTCACTTTTTAATTGTTCGATACCAAACGGAAGAGATAGAATTATTCTCCAAGATATAATCTATATCTGAAAAAAAAAAAAAGAAACAAAATGCTAGATCCAGATCTAGAGTCTAGATCTATTCTAGATTATAAGATTTTGAAAGACTAGCTTATAAATGCCAACTTATCTTTTCATCAGTTAATTACAAGGAAAGCAAATTTGTCTTACCATTGACGAAGTTGACTGTTAAACAGCTGCTGTTTTCTGCAATATCCAATTTGAATGCAGCATCAGGGCTGTCTTTAATCTTCCCTTGTTCATCATAAGCGGCTAAACGCACGTTTTCGAACGTGGTCGCCATATTGAGTGCGCGCGTTGATATTTTTCTCTCTCTATTCACATTGAATTGAGTACCTTTGGTGTGAGTAAATATGCGGGTCAAAACTCCGTGTTACTCTGAGTAGCCGATAAGAAGATCTTTTCCAGGTCTTAAAATGTTTCTGAAAAAAGCCACAATGCATAGATCTAGAATCTAACCAAAGCCAATCAGATTTCTCAATTGTTTACACTGTTCCTTCACAGAGGCAATCAGTAGTCACAGTGTGTGTAGTATGCAGGATACTCATCAAAATGGTGGACTCTTTCGATAATAACGCTACCTAATAATATTATATCGATGTTTCCGCGTACAGATATTCACAACTGGTGCGTAAAGCATGGAAATGTAACTCCTAGAGGCAGTGGCTACCTGAGATGTCTTTGTAACCTCTAAAGTCATAGCCCTAGGGTAGGGCTCATTAGATGAGGCTAGATTCGAACTTTTATGTATTGGCCATCTTGACACCCAATGAAAAACTTTCATACGACTTCATAATTATAGGTCCTAGTATCGTATCATTTTTTAAAAAGTCATTAATTCTAGAGTAAAAAATTAAATTTATGTTTAATATTCTTAAACAAATGTAGTCTTTTTATCACCATATTTTAGCAATGCATGTAAAATAAAATTACTGCACCCCGCTTATCTTGTAATCAAATGCATTGGTGCTTTTATCTGAAGTCATAGTTTTAGTCATTTTGTGTTGCTTTTTTTTTTGTTTGTTTGTTGTTGTTGTTTTTTCATTGATCTTGAAGAATATTTAATTTTCACATTGTAATACATACTTCGGCCATTATATCAGAGATCTATGGTTGATAAAATCATGTTTAACAATGCTGCTTTTTTAAATGTCTATGGTGGATATAAAAGAATTTGAGTTATCAATAATTGTTTCAGATATGGCACCAGTGGTTGAAAAAGTGTGTTGATTCTCAAGTTAGTAAGGTTTTTTGTAGATTGTCGCTAAACACATAAAATTATTTGTGAAGATGAATTTATTTCGTGATGGGTTCACGGTGTATTTATTTAGAGCTCCGAGCTTGCATTATTATGTCTCTAACAGATCAGTGTACTTTCTTATCATTCATAGTTTCATTCTCAAAGGATCCTTTCCGATTAGAAATATATCGATACGACCATGCCCTTAGTGTGTATGTGTTATACTGTGGTCGACGATTCTTTCTTTCCGCGTTCATCGGGCAATGGCACAGAACCGTGAACAATGGAAGTAAACACATCAAGTTATGGCCAGGATCGTGTATCCTTACTCAGCTATATGCCCGTTTGGATTCAGATTCTAAATGCTAGCACGACAATCATTGTGGAATGTAGCAGTAGAGATCTATGTGTAGTTGCGAGACAAAAAAAAAAAAAAAAAATATATTAAAACTAAGTGTCAGGCAGCTCTAAAATTAACAAAAGAAGTGAGCCTTTCTGCTTCTCACCTTCATCAAACGCAGGAAACAGCAACCAAAGCTCGCACAATAAATTTTATGATTTTTTTTTAGCAGCTTTCCTTGGGTGAACGATTATCTCTGACAAAAATAAAGTAAAAGAGATTTAACGAAGTAAACTACAGTTTTAAAGTTAATTCTATTCAGTTTGTGGACTCTTAATGCCTTGACCTACAAATGATGCAATTAATTTTTTTTGTGCTTTGGTCGTTATTATTATTTTGTCTTGTTTTGTTTTTTGTTGTTTGTTTGTTTGTTTTTGTTGTTGTTGTTGTTGTTGTTTGTTTGTTTGTTTTTGTTTTTGTTTTTTTTAATTATACAATTTCTTTATTAACTTCATGGATACGTTTACATTATTTTTGTTTATTTAATTTTAGTTCTTCAAATTAACTGATCATTGGTCGACATGCAGTAATTTTGTTTGTTGAATTCACTGAAAATAAAAGGAGCATTGGCTATTATTCAATCCACTCTTCCATTCTGGTGTAAAAAGTGTGCTTGTTGGAAAAAGCGATAACATACCAGTAGGTCTCCGCATAAGTTTCTTTTCACAATCATAACCAACATGAGACCTAGGGTATATGAAATTAATGATTTTTTTCATTCAAGAAAAAGCATTATGACAGCATGATGTGAGGCTGTAAGGACCACAGGCTAATGAGGACACGCAGATGTCCAGACTGAGCAAAAACTTCAACTTTTTGTCCTTTCGTTTCAGTGCTTGCTAGGGTCGTCCGACATATTAGTTTTGGTCACAACAAACTTCCTTTCCATCACAACAAGCATAAAAAAAGAGCACCGTACCAGCATTTTTTCCTGGCCTGTGTATATATAACTTACGTGGTTAAATTTTTACTGAGATTTAAGCCAACAAATTTTTCAAGTTTTTTACTACATAAAAATAGCGAAACTAAGACAGTTTTAACTAAATTCCGGCCTGCATCGGCGCCTCCTCGCTATGGACTGAGACCGTGAGAGATCACTCAAACTGCATCTTTCATTATCATGATTTAAAATAAATCATTAAAATAATATGAGATATCCATAAACTTACTCTGTAAATGTATTTAAATACATGACTCCAAAATATAAAGGTGCACCATACATATCTAGACTAGATCAAGATAGTTCGAGTACGTCTGATTAAAACGCCCGAAGCAGTGACTATTGTGTCGTTTACTTAACGACTACTAGTGCTAGATTTAAATTTAAAAATTTACAAAGTATATTGTTAATACAATACATGTAATTCTTTAGCGGAGCCAGTGTAATCAAGGCCTAGTCTATCCGGTGCATTAGAGGCACGATATCGTAGATCTATATAAATTATAGCTTTTGTCAGATCAATCACCTAATTTTTTTATACAGATCTACATATATTGAAATTTTAAAGCAATTGGTAGTAGAGAATGATTAACTAAAGGGAAGAAACCCTCATGTTTTTTTTTCAAGCACAGAATATTCTGCCAATTGGATCATGTTTATATATATATTTATTTTTTTTACTCCAAACCTTTGATAACTTTTAAAGAATGCGCAGAAAAATAATACAACATTTAACGCAAAAATTCAGTTCCTCGAACAGTTTTCGGAACAGAAGAAAAACCGAAAAAAGTTTGCATCACATCGTGCATCCATGATATATAATATATACTATATATATACTTCTAGATTAGATCCTATTTCTAATGAAGATTAACCTTGTAAAGAGTAATACTTTTTAAAAAGAAGTTTGCTAAGTTTTTAAAGATGTACAATCATGCTGAAAATAATATTTTACGATACTTTTCAACACAATGTTCCACTAAAACACTATTGTTTATAACACAGGATAAGTAAAGTTTCCACCCTCATTGACCAAAACAGTTATGGCGGCTCTGGAAAATTACGAAAATACCTGGGACATCCCGATGGGCCTGTTTGTGTATCTATCCGTTTTTCCTTAATTTGTGGTAAGGACCGACGTTGATAAGTACTTAGTAGCATTAGAGCATCGCCAACACGCATCATGTAACCCTTACATAACGGTTACCTTCTCGGCAGGAGGACTAGCATTTTTGTGAAAACCGATTATATTACGTATTGCTAAGTAGGAGAAGTTTGATTAAAAATACACTGACCTAATGAAGCTAAGGACCCATTAGCCTCATCTGCGAAACCTCTATATTATCAGCAGTACGTATGTCGTCTGCGAAATCTGTATATCAATAGCCATGTTTCGCAGGTTGAGTTACGTACCGTAAGCATGAGTCATAACGTAACTACCACGTGGTTTTCCTAGTGATGAGTGCAAATCGGTCTGCGTTGTTTACATCGGAAGCCGCAAGCCAGCGTTAGGCCTGGTCAGTCTGGTCAGCTGTTTAGACCAGTGAAATCTGCTGCTGCTGGTAAAACTGTCTCGGATCATGTGATTGTTTTGTAATGGAACTTTGTGAGCATGCAGTGGAAACACATTCTCCACAGCGCGCTTGCAATTGGTCCAGGCTAGTTTTCAGTATCGGTAGCTTTAGAGCATCGCTGGCAGTCATCATGTAACCCTTACATAACAGTTACTTTCTCGGTGAGATGGCTAGCATGTTTGCGAAAAGCAATTATGCTACGTACCGCTGGGTGGGAGGAGTTTATGCAAATGATGTCGGTCAGTTTAAAAATATTACATCGTAGTCTAGCTTAGGGCCCGAAAGCCTTTCCTGCGAAACCTCAGAAATGTCACCGACAGGCCCCACGTATGTCGTCTGCGAAACTTTAGTACTATTGAGGTTTCGTAGACAACGTACGTGCCGCTGATCATGAGTCATAAAGTAAATAGTACGTGCTTTCTCTAGCGTTGTATATATTGCGAGACGCGTTAATAGGAAATTTCGGACTTGACCAGATCTCACTGAATCTGTCTCGGATCATGTAAATGTGAGCATACAGTCGATACACACACTAACAGCGCTCCTGCGGCGGGCCAGCACTCATACTTGCATAACGGGTATGTTCTTGGTAGAAGGGCTAGCATGTTTGTGAAAAGCGAATATATAACGCACTGTTAGGTCGGAGGAGTTTGTGTAAAAACTAGTGGCGTGTTAATTTTAGCTTTCGAGACGCCACTAGCGGCATGTTGAACGCTTGTGTTCGCGATGCCAATAGAGGCGTGTTGAATGTTAGCGTTTGGGATGCCCCTCATAACACTTTGTTACAACGTTCAAAACGGCATTTTGTGAGACTCAACACACTCTTGTTTTTTGTTGTGTTTTTTTTTTTTTTGGTACACATTTAGATTCAACCAGTTTCATAGCTATTATAAAAATTGTATACAAAAAGGTCATAGCTGGCTTGTATGCTGGGTATTTGTAGGCATAAACTGTTAGGAAGTGGGTGCATACAGTGTATTTCGCTGTAGGGAAGTTACAGCTTCCTCAAAGCGTGCTAAGATTTTTGACGTTATAACAACTGGAATTTATTTTCTCAAACTAAAACACAGTGGATCCGTCTGTAGTAAAAGTGCAGTTGTCGAATCGTTAACGTGTGTTGATGTAGGCTACCGAATACAGCGGTCTGCGTTAACATCGCGTGTTAAGACTAGACACACCTTGATAATGCACTTTTATTCTAATCTACGCCATCCCGTCGGCAATGAAGAACTGGCTAATAATAAAAGAAGACGTTTTGACCGAAAGCGATATTGGGTCCACCTATTTTTTTATTTCAGCGACAGGCTACCTTTAGAGAATTTTATCGCTCTATCGATGATGTTAGTAAAAACGAAGAGAAATGTTTATTTTATGAAACGAACATTTTTTTCTGCAACTGATCAAATGTGGATCAATATAGAAAAACGTGCAACAAATATTTGAAAACCTTTATCACCAAAGGCTGAAAAAAAATCGGTATGGCGTGTACTCTGGAAGATACTGGGTTGCCGAGAGAAAGACGGAATCTTTTTACTGTAACTGTAAAATCCTCACGTGAACTTTTACTAACGTGAGGTGGTCGGCATACGAGAAACTAGTGCGATAACCACTGAGGCGCCAACAGCTACTCTGGTTGCTGTAATTAAGACCTGCCGATACCTTCCGGCAAGGTGGTGTCAGGTCATAAGCGTCAAATGATGGGACGGGAAGTACACAAAGAAACAATTAGGGATAGAAAGTAAGCCGAGAGTGAGAGGAAATAAAAACGAAAAGGGAACGAAGACCGAAAGGAGGCAAATTAAGTGTATTACATTTAATGGGGAGTAATTTGCGATCCATGGTCTTTTCCCAATGACCTGATGGTCGCCGGAGCGCAAAAGTAAT